>OY728138.1:212720135-213345135 GCA_963277665.1 Viscum album | reverse complement strand
TATTATAGGCATGCAATTCATGTTCTATAATTTTTATAGTTATAGTATAGGTGCAAAAACAATAGTTCCTTTTGATCATAATTCTTTATTATGTGTTTTCATAATGTGGATATGATGATGATGTTTATTTGGTGTTCTCATAGATCATAGGGTGGGATGTAGATAAGTTGAGTTACATAATTTATAGGTTGTGATTGTGACTCTATGATTTCCCAAATGGGTATGTTGACGTAGGAGGATATGTGATCATTAGTAGGTGAGCCATTGGGGTTCAGGGTAACTAGTTTTTAAGTATCTTTAGACATTGCAATAAATTTTCTTTATAAATTGAACCACATCGATAGGCTGGGAACCATGAAACCATGACTCTAAATGAACTATAATATGGTAAACTATTACAACCTATCAATTAAATGACAATATTGAATAATAATAAATAAATTATGAAAACTATGTGATTTTATCTTGTAAAAAATAAATTCCTTATTAATTAATGTATTATAAATAAAAATAACAAAACATTTGACATAAAGAGAAATAATTTTCTGAGAAATTATTGATATGATCATAGTGAGTTTATAATTTTAATAAATTAATAACTATTGGTGAATAATTTTAATTTTATTTATATATTAAATACTATATCTATTCATTTTATCACTAATCTAATATTTTTAAAAACACGACATAAGAATAAATATATTTTCATGTTTAAAACATGACTTTTTCAAAAAATAGTTCCATCGTATTTTTCATATATAAATAAATATTTATTATTTACAATTTTATTAAATTTATATAAAAATATGAAATTCATTTTTCAATATATCTTGTAAAATTTATCTTTGATTTATTTTTATAAAATTTTCTAAAAATAATAATTTTTTGATGAATAGTTTAAAATAATGTTTTTATTGAAAACATCCCTTTCGATCAAATAATTTACAAATATAATTTTATTAAAATAATTTTAAAATACAAATTAATTAAATTTTATAACTATTAATCTAATTTTTATTTTTTGAATCAATTTTATGTAGTTATTTGATAAAAAAATAATTTTTTACAATAAAAAACTTCTCTTTGCAAAACCACATTTTTAGCACCCTTGAATGTTTAATTTTACTTCAAATAATTCAACTTCTAAAAATTTACTTTGGTTAAATAGATTACATATTTTTAATCCTAATAGTAAATATTAGGTAATAATTTCAACAAATGTTTTTTATTCATTATGAATAGTGAAATAGTAAAATAAGAATTACCACTGTTATAGTTAAAACATGTTTAATGTGAACTTAAACAAAATGAAAAGAGTATATAAACAAATTAATATATTATAAATTCTATTTCATAGAAATATTTATACCTCTTTCAATACCAATATAAAATATATTTTTATTTGGAGGAATTTTCCTTCAAAATTGCTTTATAATTTTTTATTCTTTTAAAACATTTCCAAATAGTCCCCTCCCCAACTAATACAAAAAACCATCTCCTCCCATCTATTCAATTTAATATCCATTTGAACTGGCCATTATATTATTATATCCATTTAATACATCACTCCCCTTGTACTAGAGTTCATGTAATGATCATAAAACCATCTTAGTAATTCTTTAGGTGTAAACCTATGTAGGTTCTCCGAATAAGATGTATAGTCATTAACTGTGGTATTTCATTTTACTTATTCCTCTACCCATTTAAAATATTTTTTTTCAAATATTATAAAATAATAGCATTAGTATATTACATATAATGAGAGGATATTATGTGATTTTAAAAACTAATATCCACACTAATTTCAATCAAATGGGAAATGAAACTATCAAACATCTGTACGGAGGAATACCTCTTCACGAACTGATTTAATTTTTTATGCATAATCATCTTTCGGATATTGATATAATGATAGATTTAATGTGTATATATAAATTTATATAATTTATGACATAATTACACTTATATAATTATAATATTCCATCTACCATATTACCCATCATTCCATTGGAAAACAATAATGTTTCCCATGCATACTTATAGAATACCCCCTCCAAGAGTAGATGTGATCTATGTTTCATTTTATTATCATAGTAATTGTAATAAGGATATATTTTATGATTATATTAGATTTATATGACATAAAAATGATTCTACTAGGAATAAATATTATTTACCTTCTTTTAATTCCATCGGTTAATAAATGGAATCAACGTTCATACTTAGGTACAACTGACGATCCCATGAACTGAGTAATCCTCTTTTTATGTAAGACCCCAAAATTCTATTATGGTGAAACATTGTTCGTGTTTTTGTTAAAATAATTTTTTATTATTAATTAAATGTTTCATAGGAATATGAGGGTTCTTAGGGGCGTCCTGAGGGTTTGAGGTATGAATAAGGGGAATGAAGGCCCATCCAACGCATGTTTCTGGTTAGCATGCAGTTTATAGAAACCATTCATAATAATCTTACAGGAATGAGAGGTAGGTGTATAGTTGAGAAACACTTCATGGGGAATTTTTCAAACAATACAGTCTTGGACATAGCCATTCCTCACTATTTTTTAAATCGTTTGGCCCTCTAAGGAATTGTGCGACCCAAGCTCTTCTTGGACAAGGGTTACTGCATAGTTGGAAGATGGTTTGGCCAACTATGCGGCCGAACTATTTTCCTAATTAAATTTGTTGAATTTACCATTTTCCCATATAGTACAAGAAGATTCTAAATTAATTTCATCCCCATTGATCATTCATAATCCTAGTGGATGAAATTATTCATCCCGAGCATCGAAGGGATTATTCTCCATTAATTTCAGACTTTTAGATGTAGTTGGGTGTGAATTCATTATCCATGTGAATATAACACTCCAAATTTTCTTATTTTATGAAAAATTCTTTTTGAGTGTGTTTATTTTCCACCTTAATCACTAAAATCATGTTATTCTAGAATATTTTATGTTGGGTCATTGATGTTTGTTTCATTTCAAATAAATGTCTAATGATAAGTTATAATTCGTCTATAAACATGAAGTTGTTGGTCTAAAAGTTATATACTATAGTCTAGATTACCAAATATATGTGTATTTGGTTTTCTTATGGCAGATTATTTCTATCCATTTGGGTTCCTTAGTATTAAATGTTAATTGGGTTAATTGAATGATGAATTAAACCCCTCATCCTCAAAATGGTTTCTATTGAGGATGAGTAGACCGGGCCTCAGGATATCCATGGGGTGTTGGTCTCCCTTAAACATATAATTTAGCTATTAAATGATAAATTGTAGTGTTTTTTAATGAAACCAATGATGATTTTTTTTTCTTTTTGAATGGTATAAGATGGATACTAGACAAAATTGACTCTTTTAAATGATTCATGGCATGTATGTGGAAATAGTAAAAGTGAATATTGATTAAGGGGCCCTAATTATATGAATAAAAGATAATAGTATGGTGCTAAAAAAGGATATACTGTCATTGTTTTTGCTATATTGATTCCCTATGAAACATTGTGGTAATTTTTAGGTTATGGTGTTAGTATGAAGCTCAACTCACAATTGTTGGTCTAGACTAATGCTCTCTAGACACTAAATAAGTTCATGCATTAGGGTGACAGATTGATGCTCTAAAACCCTTAAAATGCACATGATATGAATTCCTAGATTGAGGATCTATGGAAGCTGAATTAAATGTTTTTATTTTTGAAATCAATGTTCTATTTGTGTAGTGAACTTGTATCCCCTAGTATGTTGTTTAGTTGACTTGTTAGATTGAAGTATGTTGATGAATATCTGTAAAAAATGTAACTAATGATGAATGTGGAAAATATAGAATATGTTAAATTATGGAATAAGATTTATCTTTTTATAATCATGTTGTTTACAATTCTAATACAAATACTATTTAGACTGGATATATTTTATACACTATTTGTGGTGGACAACTAGATTGAACTCCCACCCTACTCAGGCCTCCAATGGGTACTTTAGTATATTCCATGGTTGTTGGTCAAAACAAGGGAAAAGCCCCTAGACTAAATGTTTGATTTCTGGATCGAGGATGTGCATGGGTGAGGGAACTAGACTTATTCTTGGGACATATTTTTGGGATTATTCATCTTGACTTTATTTGGGGGTTTTCCACTTGACATAGAAATATGTGACATGTCATGGCATATTTTCTATTTGTCTCAGACATGTACGGAATTTTGGAAAATGGTTTTTGATTAATCTTTATTGTTTATAGTATTTCAATTATTTATTTTTATATTTTGTTTGAATTACTTTAATAATGATGGTATAGTATCCCTACATTTATCATTTAACTGGAACTACATGTTGAAAACCATTGTGGTGATGGGAGGTGTGCATATGATCATGTGGTACTTTAGATCAGGGAATTGATTTAGTGGATATTAGGTCATGGTGTGAAAAAAGTGGTATTATAGGAATTATTTTATGATATTTATTTTAATTTGGGTAGGTATAATGTATATTGGTATGTTTCGAGCCTTGGAAATGAGATCATGAGCGGGTGTAGCTAACCCATGGTTTTGGGAAAACACAAGTGCCTATGGTAGGATTGATGTACATGATGATATTTTTAAATTTTGAATTTTATTTCACCTTGGGTGATGCAATTGATGTTTGATGTTATTTTTTATGGTTTTTTCTAATGGGATAAATTAGAATTTAATTTTTCAAAAATGTATCATATTTGGGATTTATGGATATATGTGACAATCATAATGTTAGGAACACATGAGAAAATAGTTTGTGGATGGGTTTAGGAAATAGGAATGATTTTTTATTTTAGTTGAACTCAATGTAAAAGAGACTAATAAAAATATTATGACAATATAAATAATTAAAATTCATTGGTTAATGGTTAAATGTAATTCCTATTGAGAATGTTGTAGCAATTTATTATATTTATGGTTAACTAGAAGGGATTATTGTGGTGTTTAATGTTAATTGAATTTGAAATTTTATTTTCCCAATCTTATCCATTACTAGTTATAGGTATGCTTTAGGTTAGGGATATAGATAAGATCATATCCATTAGGATAGTGTATGTAGAGTATGTTGTTCAAGGATTATAGAGAAACTTCTTTTATTACTATATAATCCTTATGTTTTTTGTTTTGAGATGTGTGAATAGAATCATATAGATATGATGACATGACAATGCCTACTAGTTGAAAAACATGAATTCCTCATCATTAATTCCATACCAGTGGGTGGTAATAACCCATGTTTTATTCCGGTTATCATAGGGGAATATCATTTCCATGATAATTGGCCTTGTTTTATGTTGTATTTAAATGGGGTATAGGGTAGGCTACACTATGTATTTTACACATAAATAGAGTGTTTTAGTTGAAATACAGAATAATGATTGATGGAGAGAGTAGACATGAGTCAGATTATTTATTGATATATTCAATCAAGATGTTTCTTGATATCATGGACAATCCAATTGAGATTAGATTCATAACGGTGGATTATATCTCACTAGGACTGAAAAATCATTAGTGGGATATCCAGGTTCTAACTGAGCAGGTAAATGGTATGAAGATTAAGGATATTGAGGGAACATTTCTAGAAAAATATTATCTAGAGATTTTATATAGGGTAAAATTCATATTTTATAAAGATGACTAAGTGGACTCTATATGTGATGGATTGTGATTCCCACTTCATTGACTTGCAATTCATTGTTTTAGAAGTGGTTTGGGATTAGGTAGCCATTAAGAGACATTTACATAATTAAAATAGATACAAGACTATGTCCCAAAAAAATATTATTAATTTAAACATGTTTGGTGAGGTAGTGGACCGGGATATATTTTTAAAATAGAACCTAAAAAAGGATTCTGGTGGTTGAATTTTTGTTTATGTTGGGATGTCCAGTGGAATGAAATCTAATTGTAGGATGTTTTATATAAGGGTTATCAACAAGGTAGTGGTAGAGTGGGATCACAGGTTGTATTATAGATTTATATGGGTTGTAATATTTTATTCTGTTATTTGTGTGGGATTCTAGGACACATTATTGGTTACATTCCCTAACCACAACTAGTGTATTGAGCCTGTCACTATATTTGTAAGTTAGAACAGTTTAGTAGGAACCATTAGTAGGTGGGAATTGATGGAGTCCATGAATGATTTAGAGTGAAGTATGGGGTATGAAATCCCATATGAGGCATGCAGTTATTGTTCTATTGGACGTACATATTTGGTTTGCAGACATGTTCTCTAGGAAAAAAATTATTTTATAAAAAGAATTGTACAAAATATATAGGTTAATTAAAATCCTAGTGTATAGGGGAATGTCATCTTAATGTAGATCAGCATACACTAGGTGGTTCTGAAGATGTACTATTGATGGTTCAATGTATGATTCTTATAGATTTCATGTTTTCTAGTGATTTTTTAGTGACATGGGACTAAAAATAATTAATATCTTATTTGATTGTAAATGTTTTGGGTATAGTAGTGGGATGTATGTGTGGGGGTATGTCAATGGACACAATAAATGAATTATGTGTAAAAAATAATTATCAATGTAAGGAGTTCTCTCTTGATGTTGGTGGGTTCCACATTATTTGGGAAATAACATTTCTCGAGATTTCAGATTTTGACCTCATATTGAGGATATATTGTTACCTATGAATGGTGAAGATAATTTTCACTCTGGGGAATGGTATATCTAGTTAGGCCATATAGGACCAGTTTTTTCATATTTGTGTGAGCTCACAACCCATGTTATATGACCTGTTCTTGATGATGTGGGAGAAGAGTAGGATGTCTTTTCACCTAAAGAAGAACAGTTTTATGATTTACTTCTCAAATAATTTTTCGGGTTATCTCGTTAGATATGGATAAATTTAGTTAACAAGTGACCTGATTCCAGGATCTAATCTAGATTTCATACCACCATATATAATAGTACCGACAGAACTTGAGGATCATAAACTATGTTTGAATAATTTGAAAATAATTGGAATATTTTTCCATGTAAGACACATAGGAGAACACTAATTTTGTTAACTAAGAAGTATGATGTTATGTTATGGTTGTGTATA
This sequence comes from Viscum album, assembly GCA_963277665.1. Taxonomy (NCBI): domain Eukaryota; kingdom Viridiplantae; phylum Streptophyta; class Magnoliopsida; order Santalales; family Viscaceae; genus Viscum; species Viscum album. Next base: position 213,338,050 of record OY728138.1, on the reverse strand, counting down.
ATAAATAAATATTATAAATAAACCTTGAGTAATATTTTAGAAATAAATAATTATATTCCATGTCCATTTATAGGAACCATTGAATCAAAAAATTAATGAAAAAAATATTAGTTTTATAATAAAAGTTTATTTGAATAAAGGGATTCTATATAATGGATAATTAGAAATGACAAATGATTGATAAATATTATTATATGTATTAATATTTTTATATAATATATTGATAAAAAATCTATTATAATTATATAAAAGGTGATAACAGAGATGAAGTATTTCTGTACTTCAGGTATGTGTTTCTCATCTCACTTTTTCTATGGGTGACATATTCAATATTGAATACTTATTTCATTCATGTGGTTTATATAATTAGCATTATATATGATATATCATTAATAGATTTATATTAATTGTATTTAATGATCATTTTATATTATTTATTTCATGGGTTATGTGATTAAAAATATACCATATTATTAACGATTATTATTACAATCTCATTTATTTTTAGGATTTTCAAAGATAAATTTCTATTAAGGGAAATTAAATGGTTATTTTCCATTAAAATAATCATATTTTTTCTCCTCTATTTATTATTTCAATTATAATGTATCAAAACCCTTCTCTATACATTTTTACTTAACATTGTCAATAAAATATTTTTTTATGATGAATATATGTTATTTCCTTTTTGGTCGATGAACATTTTCTTCTATGTCCATAATAACCAAAATATATTTATATTAGTTTATAATTCAAGATGATTTTTTACAAAGGGATTTTATATCACCCATTAGATTATTTGATATTTTTTGATAGGATCGTTTTAATCAAAATTTTAAAAACATGTTATTTTTTACTATTCATAAATGTGTGAAAAGAATGTTATAATTTATCATATAATGTATGAGTAGATTTCCTGAACATAATAAATATTATTATCACTTACTATTCCATTACCTGTTTCAATGTATTTTTTCACTGAAAATTATGGTAACGACCCAACATGCTAAAAATAGAACTCCCCTTCTTAATTTAATTAACTATATTATTATGTATGAATGTTATAGAGAACACAAGAACTCCATTGGTTTTATAATATAAGATTAAATTGATAGTTAATAATAATTATCATTAATAATATACCCATTAAATAGGGAAAAAATTATTATTATAAATATAGGATTATAACATATCCAATTTTCATAGAGAAAATAATTGTTAGTCTTAACGAATAGTATTGTTCACTATGAAGCCCATTTACAGATATTTTCCTAGAAAAATAATTTCTTGGCATTACACATGAACATGTAAAAGATGAGATCCAAAATCTTAATCATTAGTGACAATATTTATTGGAGAATTTCAAGCTTATCAAGATCACGACCCAAACCATGTTTGCTGAACAGACCCATGAATGACCAACCATCGAGCACCTAACTATTAAAGAGTTTTTGATTGTATTAAAGGGATATGTGTCAAAAACATGACATTAATAATCTGAAATTTTTTCATAATAATGAATATTATTTCATTTTATTAATTTTACTTTGTAATTTTTTTTATTTTGATACAATAAATAACAAGTTGTATTTTTTGTTAATATTTTATATCATTTATTCGATTTATGAAATAATTAATATTTTAATAAAAAGTAATATTAATATAATTTTTATAAAATATGAATAATCATGTTGTTTTTATGATTTCAAATGTAATTTCTTATTAGGGTTTAGAAACTGTTATTGTCAAAAACCTGTCATTTTCAAAAAATTCCTATTTTTATTTTAAAATTTAAAATTTCCATAATGGGAAAATTAATTAGATAATATGAATTTTTTTTTGGAATCATAACATCAATGTTATCCCAGAAGAAAATTAACATAATATTTGGAGATAGTCAAATTTTCGAGTAAAAATCAAATACCATATAAATATACTTTTTTATTTGGAAAACATATTATCCCAAAAGTGATGCAACAAATATTATAGTGTATCAAAAACAAAAAATATATTTTTCCTTTAGAAATGTGATTATTGGTTTATTTTATATAATTTATAAATCCATTATGAATCCTCTAGAACTTGTAATATATTTTAAGGTATTTAAATCATTTCTATATGAGTGTTAGTCAACTCCACATACCAAATGGTAATATATTAATATTGTCAGAACATTGTATTACTAAATAATTTAAAACAATCTATTTTTGTATAATAAATAGGAAAATACCATGGTATAGATTTATTTTTTTGATATATTATTATGTTAAGTCCAAAACATAAATAATAATGACATCCCCTTCCTTTATTATAAAAACCCACCCATGATCCCATTTATATTAACATAGACACATTAGGAAACAAACATACTCTTATATACACTATCTAGATTCCTCTCAAGTCACCCTAAAACATTTAATAAGCACCATATAATCTTTTCAAGTCACACACTCATGTAATGGATCTTCCAATCTCCTCTTTTATCATGTAATAATTTTATGTTATACATTTTAATTTGGATTTAATTATGTTGGGATATGATATTACATATCCAAAATAATTTACATTTTATTAACAAATTAATATATCCCCTCTCAGTGTCATTTAACTATCAAATGAACCTTTATGTACACCATTTAGCATGCAATAGTTTTTAAGGGAACATCATCTCCTCCTTTCGAATTCAAGAAACTTATTTGTAATTAGTTCTTCAAATTTCAAATTGTTATATTTTCATATATTTATAATAATTCCTTTATTGTGGATTTGATTTTACAAGTACAATATATCATTTATTCTCCCCTATTTGGACCATTTCCTATGCTCTTACTATGCCGATATTCTATAAGGGATCCTCATATTCTCTTAATTATTTATGTTTCTTTTTAAACAAATGTGTTTTTTTAATTTACATTTTTTGGAACATGTACTTACAAGTCCCTATTAATATCAATCAAAATGATATATTATTAGAGACCCATATTTCTCTAATCAGACATTTCTATGATTTTTTATGTAATGTCATATTGCGGCCAAAATTCCACCACGATTTTCAATGCCAAAATAATCATGTAGTGATTTCCAAACCGTTTTTTCTATAAATGGTATAAAAATTTATGGACATATAATTATTTATAGGGGAATTATATTTATTTATTCCATATTCCATTCCCTTGTAATTAATTATTGTGAACAATGAATCCTTGTTGTATGATCTATGTAGCACACTTTTCAATTAGAATGAAATGAATATGATGGGTGCCCCGAGATATCGATCCAATGGATTTGATAATGTTTAGTATCATGATATTTCATGTTGGGATAGAAAGTGAAAATAATTCCTCTATATGGAATTTTCAACCATTAGGTGTTGGAATATTTAGCTATGTCCTATGTTTATTATGTAATGTTTTATGTTGTTTCCACATTTCCCATGGTTCCTTTGTGATTTCCATACAATATGATGTCTCTTTGTTCATGTTTATTATTCCTAATATATTTATGCTATAATGATATACACATTTTCTAACATGTATTATCTTCCTCATTTTATTCCTTGTGTATATCCTAACAGGACTTTATAGATAACTCATTTCTTTATTTTGTCCCCAGGCTGTCCCAAGAAGTTTTAAGTTCATTGGAATATTAATATAATGTCAAGGAAAGGTTCCATAATGTTCTTATCCTAGGTTATAAGTTATTATTTAATGTACAAAATTCAATAATACTCTATACTTATCAACAATCTGTGTTGTATTGAGTGTACTTTTATTTAATAAACCTTGTAGTAATTTGAAAAAAATTGTATGTTTTTTATTTTTGGAATCAGATAGAAAGTTTAGTTATTTTGGTATTAGGATTAGAAAAATCTAGAGGAATCCATAGAGATATGACTAAGAATAGGAAAAAATCCCAATTTTTTTTGTTAGTATAGAGTATGTGGTTTATCAAGGAAATAAATCCATGACAATATACTATAATTAGATTTTGGTTTTGGAATATGTATACCTAGGAGTAATAACTATAAAAGTGTGTTCCTCACCTCACTTTAGGTAACTGAGTTCATAACAATGAGCATTTCTAAGCACCTGGTATAGCACTCCTAGGGGATATTCTTTGGTAGATTCCTATTTTTTTGGAACCATTATGAAGGGAATAAAAATTCCCATAAGAAGTTATGTTAGGAAATAAATCATGGATAACATACAATGAAGCCAATAAATTCATATGTTAAAGAAATAAATGTTAATTATATGTTATCCAAATTCATGTCATCGAAATACCCTTTATGTATTTTATAGATTTAAAAAAATCATCCTTAATTTTCATTTTATTCTATAAAATGGTAGGAAATAGGTGGAATTGGGTAAAAAATCAAAGAGAAATGTGATGTGGTCACCTCCCAAATGAGATTCCAAACCAAATTTGATTAGTAATCACAAATATTATTGTGATATTATCTAAAATGAATTAGGTTTTGAATATAAACCTGGATCAAGAGGAGAACCTAAACCCCCCAAAAGAGAACAAGCCACAATTGAGACCTTCATGTGAAAAAAGCCTCTTACTTTCAAAGGATAATTAGATCACTTAACTTTGAAAAAATGTATCATTTTCATTGAGATTATATTATCCATCATTCAATGCTATGAAAAAGAGAAGTTTTTAACATATATTTATCATATGGAGGGTTAAATTGATCATTAATGAAATTTTTTCAAAAATAAAAATCCTGAAGATGATATTGAGTGATGGAGTGGAAGGAATTCCAATAAAATGTTATTGATGAATATTTTCCTCACACCCTCTTATTTAAAATAGAATTTCATTTTCTTAAATTGATGAAAAAAGATTGAGAATCTATCATGGTTTATGAAGATAAAATCACATGATTTTCACAATACGGATGTGTATTTTCTATTACCCCTGAATTTGAGGATGAATTTATATTTGGGGGGATGATACCTAGTCTATGAAAAGTTCTGGTGATCCCTAACATTGATGTGTATGAAGAAGCATTCTGATATTCCCTCAAAGATGAAATGGAATAATTGAATCTCAAGTGTAGATTTGGGATACAATGTGGAAAGTGGAGTTCAGTTTTGGGTGTCTGATAGGGAGATCTAATAGTGCCATGAAATTTCAATATCTCACTTGTTAATGGTAGGGTATGAAACACCCTTAAAATTACGTAAAGGAAAAAATAAATGCTATTGGTGTGGGAAGGAAGAACACCTATCTAGAAATTACTAATAAAAGAAACACATGGATGTGATTGGAGAAATGAATTCTCCAGTCAACCATCAGTGCATTGTCCACTACTTCAACAATAGGGAACTAGGGTAATTTTCAAGCCAATTCCTTAAGCCAATTGTTTTTAGAGACAACAAACAACCTCTAGTGTATAAAGGGTGATCTTTTTCAATCACTACCACCAATGTGAATCATGATAATGATGTGGTGAAAGTTACAGTAGTAATTAATTCAATAATAGTAAATGTAATTTTTATTCTTGTTCTAAACATTCCTTCATATCAGGATAGTTTACTAGAGTTGTCCAAACACCACCACAATGCATAGAGGTAGATATGTTGATGAAAATGGAAAATTGGGAAATTATTGTGTCCTAACTATAAAACTCACCCCCTTTCATAATTTGGGGGATGATGTTCCCATATAAATTTATCATACCCCCTTTCTGGAAATTTGATGAAATTTTGGGCATGGATTGAATTTACCTATATAGATCCAATATAAATTTTAGTGAGAAGGAGATCACCCTCTATAGGGAGAATCGACCCCTAATTCTGTATAAGTGAAAGGACGAGAACGAGTCTTCTTTATCACCATCATATCAATCATTGATATTATTTCCCTATAATAAATCATGTCCTTTAAAAATGATTGATCCTATGGAAATATCCATCATCTAAGGCATGCCTATTGTGAAGGAATACAATGATGTGTTTCCTGATAAATTTCCATGTATTCCTCTAAATTGAGAGGTCTAATTTTTAAAAGATATTATACATTGTATAATTATATTATCCAAGACTCCATATGAATGATAGTTGTAGAGCCTGAGGAGAAGAAGAAAAAAATACATGAAAATATCGTTAAATAGAACATACACTCATGTGATTCACAAAGGGTTGCACCAGCCCTCTTCATCAAGAAGGATGGGTCAATACACCTTTTCATTAATTATTTCATCCTCAACAAAATCATGATAATGAACAAGTATCCTCTACCACAGATTGATGATTTTTTCAGTTAGCTATTTGGATCTCAATACTTTTCAATGGTGAATCTTTGGTCAAGATATTATCAAGTAAGAGTGATGAAGGATGATGTCGCCTAGACTGTTATTCATATAAGGTACATGCACAATAGGATTATAGTGATTTCATTTAAACTCACTAAAGGTTCAAAAATATTCATGGACATGATGAACAATGTCCTTATAGACCAACTCAACAAAACATTGTTAGTCATTATAGACGATATTTTAATATACTTCAAAATAAATGAGGAGTATGAGGATCATTTTTAAATTGTTCTGAAAAATTATTAAAGTAGATATTTTTACCATGTAAATAAATTGTGAGTTAACGTTCAAGGAAGTATCTTTATTGAGGAATATCATACCAAGAAATGAGATATATGCGGACCCTTTAACGATGGAAGTAATTCATGTGTGTTCAAGGAAAATATATGTGATAGATACCTCTAGTCTTCTTGGGATAGTTCGATTTTATCATTGATTTGTGAAAAATTTATCGGGATTATCAAGCCATATTAACTATATAACATTAAAGGGAGTGATGTTTTCATGGAATGATAAAAGTGAAGATAGATTCATGGAGCTATAAAAGAGGCTTATCACTGCCCATATGCTCACACTACACACAAGTGGAGATATTTTAATAGTATTGAGATATTCTTTCAATGATGTATTGGGATGTGAGTTAATGAATTACTTCAAAGTCATTTCCTACACCTCCAAGAAGTTGAAAATTCAAGAGCAGAACTATCCAACACATGATCTTGAGTTGGTAGCTATGATCTTTACATTGAAAATATTGAGAATGTTTCTCTGTGGGTAGAAGTGTGATATATATATTGATCAGAAGATCCTAAAATATATATTCACACAGAAAGATCAAAACACGTTCCAGCAAATATGTTCAGATCCCATAAAGTATTATGGATTCTTAATCTAATACCATCCTAGTAAATAATACAATGTGGTGGATTCTCAATGTAGATCTGATCTTATATCATTATAAATGATGAGAATTGAGAATGGTCTGATCATTTTATATTTGAAAATGATGAACATGTCAATCATAATGTCAGGAACATCATTATTCCATTCAATAATGATTTATCAACTATCTATTTTGTAAAATATATAGAGTGATTAGGGAATTCAGAAGAATGTGGAAACAAAAAGAAGAGGGAAATCCTCCAAGTTAAATGATTATGAAGAATGAATTGTGAGATTTGGGTTAAGACTATGTGTTACATAAAATCCAGATTCAATAAAGGAACCATTGGATGATACACATATTTCGACTCTATCTATTCACCTAGGAAGAACAATGATATATCAAAATTTTCATGAGAACTATATTAGGAATAATATGAAAATTTTGATTACTAAATGTACATAAATGTTCCTAGTATGTCAGCAAGTAAAGGATGAAAGGAAGAATTATCAGGGGATGATACAACCTTTTCCCATACCAATATGGAAATGGGATGAGATCACTGTGGTCTTGGTCACCAGACATCCAAAGACATCCATTGGAGAAAAATGTAGATGGGTTGTTGTGTATAATCATACAAAGAGAGATCAATTTATCGCAATTATAAAGGAATTTTCCCTGTATCAACTTGAAATAACATACATCAGATAATTGGTAATGCTGCATGGAGTGACACTATCAATTGTATCCAATCATGATCCATGATTCAACTGAATGTTCTGTAGAGGTCTCTAACATAAGATAAAAACATAGTTAAACATCATTATGACCTTTCATCCTCAAAAAATGGACAATATGATCTGGTTATTCAGACAATGGAACAAATTATGTGAGTATGTTATATGGAATTAAAATGTTCTTGGGACCAAAATCTAAATTTATTCATGTTTTCATAAAACAAAATTGTCCACATGAGCATCCAAATGGATCCCTATGAATCCATTTATTGGATGAATTTCAGTTCTACTTCATGGTGGGATGAGGTTGGGGAACAAAAACATTTATGTCTGGAAATGGTTGAGGAAATGGTGGAGAAGGTTATGACCATTCAGTAGTAAATCAAGAAAACTCATAGTCGATAGAAGAGTTATAGAGTCAAACATCTATGAGACCTATAGTTTGAAATTAGAGATATGGTATTCTTACAAATATCTCCATGGAGAAAGTGATGAGATTTGGAAATAAGGGAAATCATAGCACAATGTTCATCATTACTTTTGAGATCCTTGATCACATTGGAGTAGTGCCATATCAACTTGCACTCCCACCGAACCTATCTTAGGTACATGATGTATTCCATGATTGAATGGCCTTTAATATGAGTAGAAGATATTGATGATATTATATCATTGAGATAAAGTTATACAAATTTAGACAATTCACATTTTCAATGTGTTGTGGAAACCCAAATGTTTTACAAAGCAATGTTGGAACCAGATGAAGTTCTGATGTTGAGTTATCCTAATCGGTTTTAGTTTGGGAAATGAAAATTTCAAGAGATAAATTTCATGAGGGGAAATATTATAACAAACTGAAATTTTATAAATAAAAAACTATTTATATTTACTTAAATGTATTCTTATGTATTATGGTTATATAAAACACATGAAAAAATTCAGTTTTATCGAAAACAGATTTAATTTACTTTTAAGACTCAATACTGTTCAAAATAGATTTTTTTAATTGTGATCACATGATTGGTATATATATAGTTTCCTAAAAATCCAATTATCATGGATAAGGAAAGTGATGGCCTCAACCATTAGGATAATTCCCTATGAATCACATATCTCCTAGATTCCACGGGAGTTCTAATTTTTGTTTTTTTTCATGACCAACACAATGATAAGATCCAATAGCTTAAGCATGTGAGAATCTTTTTACTAGAGAAGTTCAAACTCATTGAGACCACATCCCAAACCATGTCCGTCGAATAAACCCTTGATTGTCATAAAATCCTGAACCATACTCTTAGGGAGTTTACTAATATATTAAATGAATATGTTTGAAGACCCTAACAAAACGAATATTAATTTTTTTATAGAATAATGAATACAACTTTATCTTATTTTTTATACTATGTAAATGATTTTTAGTTTGATACAATAATGCACAAATTATTTTGTTGGATAATATTTAAATTCAAATAATGGGGGTTTTTAAATAAATAAAATATTAATAAATTTTTATTATTAGATAGTTTAAACCAAATATGATTGATCAAATTATATTTCTGAAGTCAAATGTAATTTTTTGTTATAGTTGAAAAACTGTTATTTTCAATAACCAGTTATTTTCAATAAATTCTAGTTATTTTTTAAATAGTAAAAATTCAAATATTTAGAAAATTATTAAGAGAAAATGAATATAATTTTTGAAATCATAATGTCTAAATTATCCAATGTATATTTTTTCATCAATTTCCAAGACAATATAATATTTAGTTAGAAATTATATACCATATAAATATACATTGTGTATTATGACATCATAATGAAAAAAATGCGTTTTAATAAAAACATTAATGGTTATTCATGAAAAAATATTTTTTTTCCCTTTAAAATTTTATTATTTTTGGTTAATTTTATTTATTTTATAAGGCCATTATGAATCTACTAAAACATGTAATTGATTTTAGGGTTTTAAAATAATTTCCTTAAGTGTGTGATTTCCCTCCACATATATAATTGGTAATATTTTAATTTGTTTATTTTTGGACTAATAAAATAATTTAAATAAATACCTTTTGGCAGATACCATAGTTAATAATGATGGGATGGTTTGTGTTTTTGGATATTTTATTATCCAATGTACAAAACCTAAACAATAACGAAACCCCATAAGTTTCTATATAAACACAAAGGTCTTAGTTATCTTTACTCAAACTCCTTGGAGAATAACCATACAGCTCCCCTCACTATCTAGACCCCTCCCAAGGTTCCATGATGCTCTCAAGAATCCCCTCCCAAAAATTTGTAGTCATACACTCATATAAGGGATCTTTTACGCTGCTCTTTTATCAATAATTCCTTTTATGTTACATATTTTAATTTTAATTTTATTATTTTTGGATATGATCTTACATTAACCCCTTACTCTCTATTTGATTTATAAATTATTATATACCCTTTCACTCTTATTTAACCCTCTTATAAACCATTATTTACACCCGTTACTATGCTATAAGTTTATAAGGAACCTTCCTCTACTCAATTAAAATTCAAGAATATATTTTGAAATTAGTTATTTTAATTTAAAATGGTTATATTTTGAATCATTTAAATTAATCCCATTACATTAAATTTGATGATTATTTAAATAGGGATCATTTATCATCCACTAATTGGACCCTTACATAGGCCATTACTATGCCAAAATGCCAAAAGGGATCTTCACATTATTTTCTTTATTCAAGTTTCCTTATAAACATTTAAATTATATTATAATTTATGAATATTGGAATATGTAAATACATGTACATATTTTTGTAAATTTTATTTTCAATTGATGGTAGACACCGTTTTATCTCATAAACCATTTTTTAATTTTATTTATGCTGTAGAAATTTCACCATGATTTTCCATTCCATAACCATTGTGTAGTGAATAGCATACCCATTTTTCTATCAAGGTAATTCACCATTATACACATATAAAAATGAATTGGGGAGATATATTTATGTATTCCACATCATTTTCATGTGGAATAAATTATGATGATTAATGAATCTATGTTGTATAATCTATGTGGCACACATAAGCATGTGAATGAAATGAATATGATGGGTTCACCCCGATAACACTCCAATACATTGTGTAATGTTTCATATTATGATACATAATGTTGGGAAAATGAGTGAACCTAATTCTTATATGGTACATATCACACCATGAGGGATTTATATATTTATCATTGACTCATCTTTACGATAAAATGTTTTATATTTGTTTTTTCAAATTTACAATGATTTGTTTATGATTGCCTTGACATATCATGTCTCATTGTTCAAATAAAAGATTCCTACTTTTTATTCTCCACTGACATGCTTATTGTGTAACATTCCTCATTTTCTTCATGTTATATATTTATTATTCCCATAATGGGATTTATATCTCACCCATTTCATATTTTTTTCCCTTGTTATCCGATCCAGTTTTATGTTTGTTAGAATATTATGGTTATGTCAATGAAGAGTAAAATAATGTTTTGTATCCCATGTTTTAGGTTATTTTTAATGTACCTATTTACCAAATAAATTATACCTGTTGATCTATGGGATCTTATAATGTGTATTTTTATGTAATAAAGGAATTATAAATGTTAAATCAACACAAGGGTTATTGTTTTTATTTTGCAAATATTCTACGAATTCTTATTTAAAATGTTATCAATAGAAAATGATTTTTTTCTTATGTTTTCAAGGAATGGTTCATGGGTTATTTTAAATTTATTTTTTATTAATTTCATTATCTACTAAGGATATCTACTTGTCTCTAGTGATATGATATTATGATATCATCCACTTTCTTACATTTCATGGATGATTCTATAAATTTCTTTTCTTTTACACTAATTCGTTATATTATGATTTAATATTATTCAAAATAATTTAATTAAAAAAGAATAGTTTTGTTTTGATGAAATATTCTGGAAATAAAATTATTTTTCATCAATAAATCTATACTGAAATGTTATAATGAAACCTATTTCCATTCCATGTTTTATAATATGATGAATTGTTTAACTTTTTCTTGATATTTTTAAAAAAAAATTATGATTGTGGATTATGCGGAAGGTCGTTCCTTATAGATATTTAGTAAACTGGATAATAATGATCAACTAATAATATAAAAGAGTTATATTTGAAAATTATTTAATGTTCACATAATTTTTGAAGGACCAAGTATCTGGTCTACAATATTAGGTGTTGAACTAGCTTTATGTCCATAAGTCAACAAAAATATCTTTTTTCATGTCTATATGATTATGTAGGGACGTGATTTAAATTATTGAAATTAATGAGTGAATAGATTACTATTTATACATGTTCATAGTTATATAAGATTAATACTTTTCCATATTCTTAGGATTATGATTTTATCTCATGTATCATGTTTGAAGATTGATGACTCCCCACTCTTATTACATTTTTTGTTATGAAAAATACTTATAACATGTCCCATGATTAATTATATTTAATTAATTGCGAATGAATTTATAATTTCCTAAACATTTTCTTGTACTCTTATGATCATTTATGGTCATTAACTAATATATAATTTTATTACCATTACTGATCACTTGATATCACAGTTTCATATTTTTCTATTTTCCCCAAGTTGTGAAGGACCTTTTTTGTAAGGTATATTTGGGAATATTAATACAATCGAAGTGTTTTATGAGATATGATAATGCACTTTTATATTAAAAAATATGTTTATTTATCTTACCTAAAATAAAACTACACCTTTACCATCATCATGTGTTTATAATTTTGTTATAATATAAATAGTCATTTATGATATTACTGGTTCAAATAATTTTTTTATCTATATTTTTATTTTAGGATTTGAGGAATTGTTTGACATCCCTATAGATATCTCTATGTAGATAATAAAATCATAAATCCTTATTAAATTATATATATTTCTAGTTTTCAAAGAAAATACATCCCTTTATAGATACTGGATAGTGGATACAGTTATAGAATAGATGCACCTGGGGGAAATAACTATAAATTTTGGGGATTATATATTAACTTGGTTGATAATGGAATGTGATGATTAGACATAAGACTATACCCCAGGATAGAAACTCCATGGTGATTTTAATGGTTTAACTAATATTTTTTATGAATGATTTTGGTAAATAAACATGTATAAATTGTTGAAGCGTGTGATATTCCATGAAATTATGTAAAATACCGCAAGTGCCATGGGTTGATATGTTTATAGTTTATCATAATTTTAAATTAATAGATACCCCTATTCTGGATTTATGTGAATGGTTCATAAGATGAATAAAAATTATTTGGGAGATAATTCATGGAATACAACCCTTTGAAATCATATGTGTTTTAGTGAAAATGTTATTTGACATAGAATGAGTTTATATTTTTTGAAATATGTTTAATGGTATTTATAATTATTAAATATAATATGATCTTTGAAATTAACACTATTAGTTGGGAAAAAATTCCTACCATATTTTTGGAATATATCTTTACTTGTATAGATTACCATGGGATTGAAAAGTGATTTGGTGACTATTTGAATAGCATTTTTTAAGAATTACAAATTATTGGAAAAATTATATGATTATGGTAAACATAATTTTAGAATGATTATTCTGTTAATTTATGAATGAATTTATGATTTTATTGTGGTTTTATCGTGATTTGGTTATTTTGGGAAAATATTAGCAGGTCTTAAGAAAATATATTATCAAAATAATATTTTATTGTGACATTATGAGATACTATATGTTTTTTGGGGATAAGTGTTAAATTTTATCATTGGTAAAATCATGAAATCATATGTTTCATATTTTAAGGCTTTGAATTTGTTGATTCATTTTTCAGGGAATTGTTAAGGGTAATAATTTATAGATTTATTAAAATTTAACTATGATGATTATTTCTCAGGTTTTATATATTCATTTATTATTTGTTATTTGTTGATTTATTCATATTGGATACCTTATCCTATCCACTATTATTTTGTTAAATATCTAGAGACAAACAGAATTATATTAAATTATTTCATAAATTTTATGATATGTTAAAAGTTCATTTTAGAGCCTCAAGTATGAAAAATATATCATTATGTTGATTATGAATAGAAAAATAATAAATCATGCTTATTTATTGTGAAAAGGTCAAGTAAGTTAATTTTATTATATTTTTTATCCCAGTTGTAGTGCAATATCGTGAACATAATCCACATTATGATAACTATACCAAGTATTATATGGAATTTAGTAGTCAAAAACCAAGTAAAATTTTCATAAAATCATTTATTGTATTAATTTAACATAGCTCAATTCATAATCAGTTTCCTATTAATATAATAGAAATCCTTGTAAAGAAAACAAAAATTTTAATTTATTACATCGTTGTGATATATTTTTTTAGTTTTGAAAAAAGAACTAACGTTGTAAAGATTAAATTTATATAAGTTTAAGAGAAAATAATACCTCTATATTTTTTTTTATTTTAAAATAAAACTGTGTTTGATATCATACACCCTAAGATACCTCAGTCATAAATTGTCCATGAATTATTATTATTTAAAAATATCAATACTTTTCATCAAATAAATTAATATAAATTTACTATTTTTTCTAGTTTTATCCAAATCAAAAATTATAATCCTATAAATATAAATAATATAGTAAAGTATATATAAATAAATGTATTTATTAATTTTGAAATAATTTCATTTTTGGGATTAAAACCCAATTTTTCTAAAAAAATTTATCACTACATTTTAAGAATTTAAATTTAAATTAATTTCTGAAAACTTGATAAAATTAATCATAAAAAACATCATCCCATATTTGAAATCAAGATTTTCAAATCTAGTTAATATGTATCTTTTATTTTTTTTCATTGTTAATAATATGTATAGTAATTATATTTCACCACATTAAGTGTAAAACTGATTAATCAATATTATAACTATGGGATAATGTCTCAATATCAACAAAAAAACTCATTTATTCTATAGGATAAAATTAAATATACCATATATAAAAAATCATCTTATATATTTAATTTTGGTTTCATTTTCATTCCATAATGAAATTTTTTTATTTTAATAATTGGATAAATATAAAATGTCACTTTCATGATTTAAATTTATCATATATGTTGTCATATGGATAAAATAAGTTATGAATGAAATATAATATTATATTTTAACATAAGTAATGTTTTATCAGGTTAATTTATTCTAATTTTTAAGGGTATAATTACCTTTAATGATAAACCAATGATGATATAATGGTCATCAAAATATTAAAAAATCATGGTCAATGGTTTTAAAAACTATATAATTGATTTTTTTAATTATTTTATTATAATATTTTGGTAGGTAATTTTAATGTATAAATTATTTTAATTTTATTTAGAATCTAATTATTTTTTTATATTCATGTATATGATATAAAATTAATTTAATAATCTCAAAAATTACCATAATGATATTTTATGATAAAATATTTAATTAAATTATTTCGAAAAAATTAAAGAGGGAATACAAGATTTGAAATTAATTAAAATATAATCCATGGTATATTTTTTCCCTTCTTTAACAACTAATGTAAATGTTAAACCCTTAATGGCTAAACATGTGTTTCCATGATTAATGTTAAAAATTATAAGTAAGAGGGATAAACCAAACTATTTGGATTAAAAAATTTCATAAAAATACCAAAATATTATTTGTTGAAGTTATATGAACATTATCATGACCTAAATTTTAAATTATTTCAATTTGTCACCACATTATATATTTATCATATGTATATAATATAAATATATTATAAAATTCCATGTTTTCCATTTCACTCATGTATAAAAAAGATTCATCTTTTTATACTTTATTCAAATAAAATTATCAATTCATATCATCCGATATTTACACTAATAACATTATAACATACTTGAAATCATTATAGAGCTTATATTATTCCCATAATACTATCCTATTAATGAATAACTTGTAAGTCAAAGCTCGTATCTCAATGAAGAGGCGATTTTCATACCTAACTATTTAAAAATTAACTTCTTATTATACCTCCAATAAATATATTTTATCTATCATAGCATGATGAATCTAGTATTTTCAGTATACTACTATGATATTTTGATAATGTTATAACTATATTTTAGCTCATTTCTATAAAAATGTTATATTGATGTTTCTATTGTACATATGTGTAGACAACCGCCTCCATGTGGTGATTTGATTAATTTTCCATCACCACATTTATTTTTTTTTCATGATGGATTTAATATTTATATATATGATATTTAAGACATTTTTATTCTTCTATAATTATAATATCTTATGTACCTTCTTACCACCCCATTTTATAGGAAATGATAATGTCACTTGTGCATACATGTGGATAACCACTACCACAAAGCGATGTGATTTGTTTTAAATTTTATAAATTGATTGTAATAAGTTTGTATTTAATTAATATATTTCATATAAATAATCTAATAAATTTTTTATTTATTTAATATTTACATTTATCCCATCCATTGAAATTTGAAAACATCACTTGGTCATGAATAATGATTAACGTCTCCATGATGTAATGTAATTAATTTTTTAACACCAAATTTAATTAATTGTTATAAATTTTTATGTAACTAATAAATATTATAATTATAAAATAAATATGATTATATATATAATTATTCAATGACCAAAGATCAGCTACCTTAATCATCTATCTAAAATAATCATGGAAAACAGATTAGATTTCACTGGAATGTTCATTTTAATCAAGAAATTGATATAAAAGGGTATTTCAATCTGATAGAGAAATTATAAATAAAAATAAAAATATGAAAGGATTTCTAAAATATATATTAAATACAAATATTTTAATTATAATATGGTTTTGAGATTTTATAATAAAATATAATACTTGAGGTTTGGGTTTCGTGTGTCACTTTTGATTATGTGAGACATGAATCTTATTAACCACTAGTTTATTTCATGTAGTGTATATAAATCCCCATTGAAGTGATATATAATTAATATATATATTTTTATGGAATGTAAATAATATTTTTAGGTTATTTGTTTCATGGAGTAGGGATTTAATGGTTTCTAATGTTGTATGAGTTATTGTTATAATGAGATATCTTTTCAATATTTTTAATGTTAAATATCCATTAAGGGAAATTATATTTTCAAATACCTCAAACCACATATATATAACACAAATCAAGTTAATACTTGAATATATAGATACTATTTCTATTTGTTTCCCATTAGAACATAAAATGATCAATAAAATGTTATTTAGGATAAAATATTGAGATTTTTATTTGTATGTTAGTATTTTTCAGCCATGCCCATTCTATTCCAAACTATTTATTTCATGTTAATCACTATAGTTAAGATTATTTATAAAGGAATATTTTCGATATATTTTAATTT
Source organism: Viscum album (assembly GCA_963277665.1). Lineage (NCBI taxonomy): Eukaryota > Viridiplantae > Streptophyta > Magnoliopsida > Santalales > Viscaceae > Viscum > Viscum album. The sequence goes on along the minus strand of OY728138.1, from coordinate 213,320,598 downwards.
ATTAAAAATTGTTTAAAATAGAATCTATTTAAATAAATTATTTAAAAAATAGTCATTTTTAAATTTGAACAAATTTTTTAAAAACAAATCACTTTAATTATATGAGGTACAAACATATTTCCCTTTATCATGAATATTCATTACATTGAATATTAATTTAAAAGTAACAATATTTATTGTCAAATAAAATGGTTTTCATAATGTTTTAATAATTTTTAGTTATAATTTTATGAAAAAAAATATTTTCCCAATGTTTTCAAAGAATGGTTTGGATGTTATTTTAAAGCTATGATTTATAGATTTCATCACACTTTCGGGATTTTTATGCTTCACTGGGGATATGATCATTGTTTTCGATGTAATTTATATCTCTAGAAGTCTTATGATTATGATGACTCTAGGATTATTCTATAAATCTCAGTTCATTTCCATATGATAATAATGTTATCATGAAATCATTATAAAACCTTTTTATTTTCAATTTGATAGTTATGTTTTGATGAAATAATAATTAAACTTATTTCCCTCTCATGAGTTATGATAGTATTAAATGATGGAATGAAACATCATTCAATTCTAAATGTTATGATGTGAGTAATTGATGGAATTTTTTATGATCTTAGTATACATTTATGAGTTATGGTTATGTGTTGGGAGAGTCCTCTATATCCCACAAATGATTGGATAAATATTTTTTAGTTGTGATTTTATTATGTTATGATAGAAATTGATTTAATGATCCCATAATCTTATGTAGACATGGTTTCTTAACAAAACTATAGTTCATGGATATGTATTATGGTCCACATATTTATATGTGGACTCAGTTTCATATCCCTAACATAATTGATGACCATATGAAAATTTATAAATGTATAATATTTCATAAGATTATACTTGTTCCAAATACATATGATTGTTATATTGTCTCATGGATAAAGAGTTATTATTTATGATTCCTCACTCTTATAGAATTTACCATTTTCTATGTCAAATACTTGTTCCATAAATCACGATTACTGACATTGAATTGATTGGGTATGATTTTATAATGTAATGAATAAGTTATAATACTCGTATTATCACATATGATAATTGATTTATATCTCCTATGTTTACCCTTAATATAAATCACATGTCATTATTTTGTATGTTTCCATTTTTCGAAGAATATAAATAATGGTTGAATGTATGTTATGTCTCAAATGATTTAAATCATAGAATTTTTTTAGGGGTACATTGATGGAATTTTATGGAATAAGATTTACAATATAACCTCATGGTCATCATGTATGTATAATTTTGTTATGTATTAAATATTCCTGTATGTTATTCTTAGCCTCTTTATGAATTCTGACCACTAACTAATATAAATTCCAAATTTTCACAGTGTGTTGTGAGAGAGATCCATTTCTATATAATTATGAATTATTCGATAATGGAAACCATTTACTTGTTAACACACTACATCTATAATATTAAATCTTCCATATGTGTTCAATACAAATTAAATAACTTTCTATATAATATTATAGTGATTTTACAATTTTAGATATTAATTCCACAATGGTAAACATGATTTTTCAAACCTTGATAAAACTATAGGAATGTTAGAAAAAATATTTTTTAAATTATTATGAATAATTAAAATATATCTTACACTAATAATATATTCCAATTTCATGAAATATAAATGTTTATGAAAAAAATGATCCAAATAGTTAATTGATAATTGGAAATGAATTAAACCATATATACATTAAAATAATTCTTGATACCAATATATAATATACAATTTAATGGTATACTGACAGTGTGTGAGTAGACTATTGAACTAAATAATTCATAAGTACTTTTTAATTTTCTAATTATATTTATTGATAGATCCTTTGATATAAATTATATAAAGTTGATCAAGAAAATTCATGGATAAAGGATTAATTTTTTAATTCTATTTAAAGAGAAACTATAGTAACATATTTCGTTATATTATCTTTTATTATATCACATCATTTATAAATTATTATATTATTATTGAGATACATTCACTAATCTCAAACAATGGAAACTCATCTAATCCAAATTCAAATCCAAATATGGTAACTTATATAAAATAAATATTTTTTTATGTTAATCTATAAATTAGGAGGCATTTTATAGTATATAGCATTAATTTAAACAAAGAGGGTATTAGAGTTTATTTATAAAATTTCTTTACATTATAATTAGTCGTTCCTTTGGGATTGAAAAAAATATAGATGTTGAAATATTGTTGTGACTACATAATTAATTGACAATTAGATGTCACATTCATACAACTCTATATTTCATTGTGTGAATAGAGCGGTAGGGTTTTCAATGAACAAATATAAAATATATTTTTATTTATTATTTCTTTGTGCTTCTTAAATTATTAGTCATATTATTCCCAGTATATATTATGGTTGAAAGGTGTTTTTATTATGTTTATACATCGAATTGTATATTTTCTTACATTCAGTATATAACAATGATAATCCACACTCCTCTGCAATGCCTATTTTCCTAATTTTTATTGGGACCTAAATTTTTTTAATAGATCTAATCCATTATGGGGATCCATTAATATTATATTTATATTGATATATATATTTATATGTTTTAATAGAACTTACATTTCCCAAGTTCTTAAAAATTACTAGGATTTTTATCATTTTTAATGGATAGTCAGGTTCAATGTAGAGTTTTAATCTTTTTATACCGTGATACATAATCAAAAGAAATATGTCTACTTAAAAAACATGATGTATTTTACCATGATAACCTAGTTACTATATACCATAATACGTTTTTAAATATATTAAGATACCAAAAATTTATTTTTACGAATTTTTTAGTTATAATTTAGGAAAATGTATCAAAAATTATAATGTTATGTTTTTAATTTATTCTTCAATTAGAATAAATATATATATTCATAATACTGATTAATTTTTTTTTCAAATATATTGTGGGAGGTATTGGAAACTCAACATGGTAGATCCAAATTACAATGAAAAATGATGTGACATTAAATAATGAATACGAAGACATTATAATTTTTATTACTGAAAATATATAAGAGATATACCTTTAGATAATTAAAATTTTGAACAACCTAATAACACATGGAGATAAAAGTTTGATTAATTTTCGAATAAAAATAATGTTAAGAGATCATTCATGAAGTGGAATTAATGTAAAGTAGTTATTGAGGAATAGAAATATTTTACTCCCTAATCCATGAATGAAAATATCTGTTTTCAATTCAACCATAAACCTAAATTGGAAAATAATTACATTGAGTATATATAAAAGAAACAAATTATTTGCTCTATAATATACAAAAGATATTCTCTTTCCGCATAAATTAAATTCATTCACAATAATTATCGATTAATTTTCTATATTAATTAAAAACAGTAATTTTTTTAATATTATAAATAGGCAGACATTGAAAATGGAATAGAAGTCCGAAAATGGTAAAAAAATATTACTTAATTGAGATTATGATTAATTATTTCAATGAATCAGGTCATTTAAAGCATTACTATAAGTATTAATAGAGAAAAAAGAATTAATAATTACTGATTCATCAAACTATATGGATGATTGATTTTTTTAAACAAAAAATTTGTTCTGGTAAATAACCAATGTAATATATGATGGGTGGAAAAAAGTGTTAGTTGATATTCTTATTCTTATAGAACAACACCTCTAATAAATAAGTTAATATATTATCTAATGAATTAAATTAAATTCAAGAAAAATTAATAAAAGATGAATATTACAATGACCATAAATTATAAAGTTATTTGAAAACTGACATGGTATTACAATTGATGCATTATATTTAAATAATGAAAATTAAGAACAAGATAAAAAATATCAATAAAATTATTATAAAGTCGTTTGTTAGTTTTTATTAAAGTATAAAATCGTGAGCTAATATAATAGCTAGATAATTTTTCATAATGAAAAATACCATTAAAGAGGATATATGCTTTAGTAACGCATGAAATAAAAAATGAATTAATTCACTTCCAAAACACAATTATAACTAAATAGAGGAGTTTATAGATAAACTAATTTTAAAGGATTTTTTTAAAATATCATATTAATTTCATTATATTATGATTATATAGGAAATATTTTTATTTTTAGATTGCTAGGCTTGCGTAGTCTCTATGTTTCATAATATCTCCCATTTGACAATCTGTTTCAAATTATATTAATTATTTTATATATAAGCTTCACATAGGTTTGGTGCGATGTTAATTTTTATAGAATCCAACTAGTCACATAGTTTGTTCACATTCTCAAGTGATTGATATATTTATGGTTAACATGTGTACATAGGTTATCCCAATTTATGATATGATATGTTAAAATTTATTATATTATAGTTTTTTTGTTATGTTTTTTTATTATTTATTACCTTAATTAATTTAAATTATCAATATTTTCTATTATAAAATTAAATTAAATTAAATAATATATAATTACATTTAAAATTAATTGGTATTTAAAATTCATGTTTTTAAATAATTATTCATTTATATTACCTTACTCAAAAGTCTACTTCACTGATTTATCATCATCTAATTAAAGGGAATGTTTCTTTTGATCATTATTTTTATGATACATATTAATGATATGTTCTCTAACTATTATATTCTTATTGGATAGAGTGAGTATCTCTACAGTGGCTGAATTGAGTACCCTATAAAAATTTCTATCTAAAATGGATTTTTTGGAAATACCTGGAATATTTAAAAGATTCCCAATTAATCAAAATATGTATTATGATTTACATATTAATCATTATAAATATTTCTATACATATTTATTTTGTCTCATAGGAATAATATACAATATTCTTTAATTCATTGAAATCAATTTACTTAATCAAAATACTATATGAACTAAAATTAAGATAAACTATTAATGTATATATATATATATATTATAGTTAATATAATTGATTATTTTAAAGAATAAATAAATAAATTAAAAATTGAATCCCTCAATGGAAATAATTAATAAAATATGACAATTCCCATGTTGAGACATATTCCTCTACACATAGTGATCACCCACCACCTAGTATTTTATAAAAAATAAATAACCTAATCTGCAACCAAGATTGGGTTTTACAATAGTTTAAAACTCTTCAATAAACTCAAAATCCATTCCACATTTATACATAAGAGTAAAAAATAAGACTTGCCACACAAGGACCTCTACCACTCTTATGCATGGGATATAATAAAAAAAGATGATGAAAAGATATTCAGTATCATCTTGGTTAGAATAGGAGAAAATGTGGTTGTGATAAAATTGAGTAAGAACACACACTGCTCAAAAGTAATACATACAAATAGAACATATCAGTATATAGGAGTAGAGTTATGAAATTATTAGCATGATTCAATTAATCTTGTAGCTCATTATTTGTTTCTATATTGAATTTAGCTTCGGTTATCCTGAAAAAAAATCAGGAAAAAAGAGTTTCGTAGAATCTTTCTTTTTGACTTCGAGGTAAGCAGCAAATGTGAATGTGTAGTTTATAAACTAGTCATATTTTTTCATATTTTCAAGTCTATGTATGTTTATTAAGACATTGATATAATAGCGTGATATCACTTCACATTATTCCCAGTATATCATTTTGATAAATTTTTATATATCTCAATGTGTATATTTATGAGGGAGTGTGATACACCTTTATTAGTAGCAACAAATAGAATAATCGATTTAGTTTTTTCATTGTACTACATGGTCTAACAATATATTCAATTTTTTCGATATAGATTTTATGATACCATCATTAAAATATTTAATGGGATTGAATTCAATAAATATATCCATTAGAATACTGTAAATGAAAAAATAAGTTAACAAATTAGGGCACATTTCTTTGACTAGTTGTTTCAAAATGTTTAACTGTGTCTCACTCAGGAAGTATGACACTGCTGGCATGACACTGGAGGTGTCGCAAACTTTTTCAAAACTTCCACTATACTGCTGGAATCTCAACTAGAGGTGTTTGGTCTGGCGGTGTGGGTTATGATGGGGTCTCAGACATTAGAGAAGTTCTGTGTTGGTGGTTTGATATTGGAAATGTATCAGCTGGTGGTATCTCATACGTAGCTTAATTAGAGTTCCAGCAGCATGAAAACCTGAAGATGTGTCTACTGATAGTTTCTCATTCATTTTCCATTATTTAGTCCAATAGTACAACACTATGGCAATGTGATACCATAATTGTATCTTACACATACTGAAATTTTTATTCTAGCGGTATGTCATTTTTAATGGTGTCTGGAGTTGGTGGTTCCATTCTCAATGGTGAATCACAAATAAATAATATTATCACCTGTCTCAATATATATATATATATAACATACAAAAAAATATGAAACACATTAATAACACCAAAATCGTGATTTTTTATCATTTAAACTAAGATGCCAACAATCTCTCCCTTTATGATTATTAAAAATCATGGAATCAAATGTATTTCAAAAGTATAAACATGATATCCAAGGTAGTATAAATCAAAAAATATCATTACCATTAAGTTTGTATAATATCAAATGAATATAAGAAAAGTGTAAATATAATAATTCTGTAACATGAAAAAAATATTTTTTTAAAAAAATATTAAATATAACATCGGGACAATACTCAATAAAAAATTCTATAACATTTCAATATGCCATAAAATTATCCACTTTTTTATTATAAAAATGATAAAAAAATACTTTAAAAAACGAGTATAAATTACCATATTAAAAAATTTCAAAAGAATTCAATATGATTATAAAAAATATATTACATCCTAATTCAAATAAAAAAATTGGCAAATCCAACAAAAACAAGGTTCATGATTTAGAAGAGGGGTCCATCGGTTCTTTTCATTTGGCCTTGTATTTTTCTTCTTGCTTATCCAAGGAAGTAAATTGAGGGAGAGAGATATTGTTGGAACACCACATGAGAGTCTATATTTATCCTAGTATGGTCTTCTAAAAAATAAACTGGTCAGAGTTGTCTCAATACATGAGACAGAGATGATGGGAAAATATACAAACAAGCAACAAAAGGTGTTAAAGGGTTTTGAGTAACTCCAAGTATGAGATACAACTAAGGAGTAATAATAAAAATTTCCTCAATAATATTTGATTTCCCAAAAACATGAAGAAGAAACTTCACGGGATAGATAAAATCTATTTTGATATGGACTACCTTCTCCATTTCACTCGAAAAGTGAGGATTCACTTCCATAAAATGGGTCAATAATGGGGTCATCTGCTTGGAATGTATAAATTTTTATTTGAATTCATAAGTCTAATAAATCATTCATAATTAATATTAAAATAATTTGAAATTTTCATCCATTTAATTAGTGGTAAAAATTTTATAGAGATAAAACATGATGGAATTGTTTATATTTTCTCTATAAGCATTTATATCACAAGTATAGTTGGGAAACTGGTTGAGAAAATGGTCCAAACTATAACAAATTCTTCTCAAAGTCTCGTAGGGATAATCTTGGACCCTACATTAATCATTCACTGAATTCGTACTTACCTCATCTATAGAAACTATCCAGAACTGATCAACATCAAACACTAGAGGAGGTAGAACAACTACAACATATGTATCTAAAGTATTATCCTCAAGAATTATAATGATACCAAAAAAGGATGATTTAAAATCATATATCATCTCTTCAATTAAAGAATATAGGTATTATAGTTCAGCAATTAACTTATTATTCTCAGTCTCAACCATATGAATGTGATGTATCGTCTTGGGTTAGATATGTTGGTTGGAAAACTTGAATATGTATCTTTCATAATTTTTATTGTTAATATTCTCATTAGGAGGTATATTATTTAACTTTAATGAAAAATAATACATCAACATTTTACCAAAACCTTCCTTGTCATATTTAGTGACTAAATCAACAGTATCATAAATAGGTTATGGAGTATGTCCTGGAACTAGAGTTACAACTGGAGTGAACTTTTGTAATAACCTATCCCCCAGAAACTTCAACATCTAATAGTGATGTGGTATGTGGGACTAAATTATTATGTACAACCCCTAATGTCTCATAATTTGAAATCAATACAGTTACTAACTATACAATGACTATATGAATTTCTTTTAACTAATGAGAATCTAAAATCTGTGTGCCATCACTGGAAGACTCAAATTCTAAATGCCAAACAATAGTAGGAGAATCTAACTTATAAACATCCATATGTTTCGCAACATCAGTGGAACTTCCAAATTTTCATCCATATGAGTCTTACCAACATTTACAATGACTAACTATTCTTCTCTAAATCCTCCTCAATGAGATCTATTTTTACTTGTTCAGCTATATTTTGTTCTACAATAGCTATCACAATCATCTCTTCCACCACTAAATAATTTGAAATAGTTTGACCAGTGTCCAGTCATCTAGACTCAACATCATCAACAAAATGATATTCAGGAAATTTTTCAAAATATTGTAATTTCTCCCCCTCAACTTCTACATCTTGATTCTCTAGAGGCATATCTACATCTTTTCTATTGATTCGACCACTAGCAACATTTTGGTTAGATACTTCATCATTACAAATTTTACATCAATTATCATGATCTTATTCATTTTCTTATTCCTCTATATCATTATCATCTTCAGCTTAATTTGATTTGTAACTTTTATATTTCACTTCTCCAAACACCACAGTCTCTTCTTTATCACTTTTAACGAACATTTTACTTTTTGGAAACCTAATAGGCATGATATGATATCCAAAGGTAATGGGAAAATATTTAGGAAATAAATAAGGGTATCAACCTACACCAATAGATGGATAAATTTTCACTTCCATAGTAATATATTATTCCTTATCATCATAATATTTCACTACTTCATTAGTCACTAATCCTATATCAACATCATCCTTAGGTCAGGTTGGATGATAAACTAGATTTTGCTCATTATACACCATATCATAATCTCTATACCACTGTCTATTCTATGGGATCTAACTAATTTTCATTATAGATCATGTACCATTTGTAAGACAGAAACAACCATAGTATATACTATACTATCATCCTCTAATACTAGAAAATTTACGATAATGATAGTAGAAATCATCTTTAGGTTGATCAAAGAATGAGATTTTGAGGAAGGCTTAGTCATCTCAAAAATATGAACCATGAGATATCTACACATATTAATATTACGTCCATATATCATCAAATAAATAAGATAACCATAATGGTACCTTAGTGTAATCAAGTCACCCTTCCTTTAGAAAAGCATGTGTTGCACAAACATGAAAACCAATCTACATTATCAATCCATGTAAGAAAAAAATGCTATTAGGGTATTCTATCTCATATCATCACATCATGAGAATCCTCATATGTACAATAATAAATGACTTCTGGAATGATACATTGGTGTTCATCATAGACTCCATCACGAGGAACACCTAAACATTTAGGAAAATTTCTTGAAGAAAAAAAAACACATTTCCTTTTTCATGACTTCTAATCCAAACAGCACAATATTGATCAAACCAAAACATTAAATTATGATAAAAAAATCATTAAACATATTATGGTATAAATGAATTTTTTTTGAATAAAATTACTCTAACAATCCCAGATTCTAAAAGACTTTGATAAAATATAGACTTATTGGACAACAAACACTTCGAATCATCTTCTTTTTGTTGTAAAAAAACTCTATTTGCTATGTCATGATTTGTTAGAGCTACTGGAGATGGAACACTATTATATTTCTTCAACATAATTGATGGTATCTACATTGAAGGAGAAATTTCAATACCAACCTTCATCTTTTTCATACATATCAGATCACCGAGATCGGTATAGGGTAATGAGAAGGATTGAAAAGCGGTAGATGAAAGGTTTCACGAGGATCAAGAGAGATATTGGAGTATCACGTAGGGATCATGGTATATTGGGAATATAAATTATTACATTTTATAACATTTTTTATTCAAATATATAAATAATATTAGAAATTGAAAATGAAATCTGAGTAAAAACAAGAATTAGGTGTATAGGTAATAATATATACTAGTAGAAATAATTCAGAGGTTCAAAACATTTGGAAACATGAAAATTTAAAAAGTAATGAAAAAAATGGTGTGATAACTTGATATTATGTTAAACCAAATTGCATGAAACCTGAATGTTATAACAAGTGAATGGAATGACAAACCACTGTTATGAAAAGCCAATGAAATTTTTTCATAGTAGTTTTTCAACAACAATGTTATGTCAAAATGATGTGTCCCTGAAAATTAATCTTAACCAAAAATACCATTCCAAACACATGATTGATATAATTCATTCTCTCAAAATTAAAAATACAAGTAGAAATTTCATCTAATTGATGTTCTAATATAATAAATCAAAGAGCGATATGTATTTTTTGAAAATAATCTCGAAAAATGTGATGTCTTATTTCAATGTGCTTTTTCCTAGAATTTGAAAAATGATTCTTAGAAAATTTAGTAACACTAATTTTATCACAGTTTATCGGGACATGTCAGAATCAATATCCATATTACAGTAAAGATTGTCTCATCCCAAATATATGTTCACAATAACTTCCTACATCAATATACTCAGCTGTAATAGTAGATAATGTAATAGACTTTTTTTTACTATACTATGAAACAAGAGAGTTTCAAAAAAAGTGACATATTCTAGTGCTGGTTTTTCTATTTGACATTTAACCACCAAAATCATCTTCAGAATAACAAAATAAATCAAATTATTCTACTCTTGGGTAAAAAAATCCTAACTTGGCAGTATAGTTTTTGTATTTGAAAATTATTTTAAAAATAACAAGCTGTGACTATTTTGGATTGTCATTAAAATGGTCACACGTAAAAAAAATAATCATAACATTAAGTTGGATAGAATTTATTTAGAGAAGACATATAATCATACCTTTATAACTAGTTTGATCATCTGGTTTCCTACCATCATCAAGATCCAATTTAAATGTGGTAAACATAGGGTTATTATTATTCTTAGTTCCATTAAAGTAAATATTATTTAGAATATATTTTGTAAACTTAATTACATTTTAAAATAAATCATTTTTCATTTTAAATAATTTTAAATCTAATAAAAATCATGATTTCACCCATTATAGTCATTTCAAATTCATTTATCATTATTTTTGTAAAATCAGTACATAAATTATTTCTTAAATATCCAAAAAATAATATGATCAACATAGATTTGTACTATTAATATAGGTTTTGAAATTAATTTTATGAAAATAATAGGATTAGATAATCCTTTTGAAAAACCATTTAAAATCAAAATGATAATTAGCCTATCATAACATGATATAGTAGCTTTTTAAAACCATATATTGGATTAGTTAATTTAAAAACATGATTCAAGAAAATTACAATTTTTAAAACCAGGGGATTGTTCAATAGAAATATCCTCAACTATAAAACCATTTATGAATTAACTCCTGACCTATATTTAAAAAATAGTGAAATATAAATGTTCTACAGATGTAAGTAGGATTCATATAGATTTATGACTTTCTACAGCTGAAAAGGATTCTTCATATTAAATTCCAACTTCTTAAATATAACCTTGTGCAACAAGTCTATACTTGTTTCTAAATACAGTGTTGGACACATCAAATTTAATCATACACACCTATTTAGTTCCAATAGTAAAGCTTTACTTATTTCTATATATAAGTTCCCACAATTTTTTTCTCCAAAAATAAATTAACTCTTTTTTCAATTTAATTACATAGAATTCATCATTAATATCTGCATTGATATTATTAGGTTCAAGATGATATATGAAATCTTAATGAACATCCTAATTTCTAAAAGAAGATATTATTTGTGATTCTCTGTTTAAAACACCTAAAATTCATCTAAATGATAGTACATAAAAGTTATAACATCTCTATGGAAAGGGGGACTGGTCAATTATGGATATTCATGTTTGGGTTTCAAATGTTCTTCAAAACTGGAGGATTTTTCGGGATTTTTTTAATAGGACCTAAATGTTTGTAATTTATGTTCATAGATGATAAATAATCCTCATGATTTTTAAGGATATTTTTGGATAATTTGGTTTAGTTTTATTAAATTTTACATGGAATGAATCTTCCGTAGTCTTGGAATTCTTACTGGACAATCTATAAGAATTCCTAGAAAATGAATAATAATGGAAAATTACTTCCCCCCTTTTGGATGAAAATTTCTCCATGGTACCCTTAGTTTTATGAATAAATTCTATGAAAAAAACTATTATGTAATTAACATTAGGTTTGTTATTTTTCCAAATCTCATAACGTGTCTTCATAAGAATAGTTTTGATCTGAACTCTATTGATGATGTACCAGGATATTTTGATATATTCTATCCAAAAATATATAGGAAGGTCATACACATTAAAAATGGTCTTGGCTATCTATTATAAGGTTTCATTTATTCTTTAAACAACACCATTTATCTGAAGTATCTTAGTAGTAGATAAGTTATGATTTTATCCATATTTTTGGAAAAAAATTATTCAAAATCATGTTTCTAAAACTTACATCCAAAATTTGTCCTTAATGATTTAATTCTAATACAACTATGATTTTATAAAGACTTATAATTCTTGGTAAAAAATGAGAAATCATCACTTTTTTTAACTACAAAATACACACATGTATACCTAGGGAATCCATTTACAATAATAAAAACATAGTGAATCCAATATAAGATATGTAATCTGGATGGTCCAAACAAATCCATTTGAACCAACTCAACAGATCGAGAAGTTGACACTTATTTATTTAATTTAGAAGAAACTTTGTACTTTTTCCTTTTTTGATATGGGTTATATATATTATCATTTTGGAACTCAATCATTGATATATCCCCAACTAAACCTTTCCTAGTTATCATTTTTTTGAGTGAATGTTTCAATTGAATAGTCTTCTAATCCAAGGGAATGACTATCTGTAAAAATTAAAAAATCATGAATCATTTTGAGAAGTCAACGAATTAAAATCTACGACATAAACACTATAATTTTGCAAGGTAGTAAATATTAAATCCTTTTTTCAATAAATAACATTGAATCAATCATTCTCCGATTTACATGAAAATAACCATCACACAACTAAGAAATGATATGAAGATTATACTTCAAACCAAAAACATATAAAACTATTGAAATTAAGACTATATATTTATTATCAATCAATCCTAAGGTGATGATTTTTCTTATTCCATTGTCACAAAATGAGAAATATCCAAAATAATGATTTATGAGGCTCTTGAATCAAGGAATATCTTTCGTAATATCTATTGAACATACATTTTCAATGGACCATAAACATAAATTGTATGTAGTATTTTTTATTTCAAAAACCATTTTTTAAAAATGAAATGATTTTTGTTCCCAACCCTGTTTGGGTCGAGGTATTTTAGTAATCAGTGCTTTGGGAACCCACTATTTATTCATTAATTTCATTTAAACTTATTGAATTTCTTTAAAATAAAAACCTTGATTGGTCCTTTTAAATATTTATTAGCAGTAGATCATTTTAATCAAGATTTTGGAACAAAAGTTACCTAATTTATCCTTCACTATCCAAAATCATACCGTATTCGTATAAAATATTAGAGTGAAATTTTTTATTACCAAAATTTTGAATGTTTTCTCTACCATTTTTAAAAGTTTCAGGATATTTATTGAATTTCTCATTTTGTAGTTTATATTAATTATTTTCATTGAGTAGTTGAAATTTTTTCTGTTTATCTTTTGACAGTTTATTGTTTATTGTTGTAGCATTTTATCTTTTTAAAATATTATATATATCCTTTAACTCCTTAATGGTTTATTATATAAATTTTCAAAATTCATATAATCATTAATTTGACATATTTATATCATCATGTTTTCCATTGGTATAGTTATCAAACACAATAACAAACAGAATACTTCAAACAGAAGGTAAGGCAGTTACATAAATGATTTTACTCATTAAACACAAATATGATCTATCTAATATATCTTCAGTTAGGGATTCTAAATCACTTGAGGTGTCATAAAATGAACTCCAATTGGCCTTCATAGCCATTGTATATCTCTTTTCCCTGACATTATATTTATTTTTGAACTTGATATTTGGATAATCAGAACTTATGAAACAATTATGTTACATTCATAATAGACATCATCCTTAGAGATATCATCCTTCTAACACTCTTTCATCCAATTTCCTATATTTTCCTACTTTCAGCTATTATTTTATTTTATGAAAAAAATTTATTTCGATAAACTTTCATTAATCTTCCGGATAGGGGAGTCATATCATTATCTCTATCAGGAGGTGATTCATTATCACTAGAAATGGATACATAGACATTCTCATTTTCATCATCATTTTGTTATCAAGGTGCATAAGTTTTAAAGGCTACTAACTCTCTTTTAGGTTCATCATAATCATCATGATTTACCTTTAATTATTCTTTATACAAAAAATTATTCCAATCAACTCTTTTATAACCAGTTTACATATGTCACATGATTCGCTAATTGAAACTAATGTGCCTTTCCATTTTCCTGGTAGGAGTCTTCGCAATCTCATAATATATTTCTTGATATATATTGTTCTTCCATGTAAACTCATTTTTTTGAAAATATATTTACACATAAGACACAGATAAAAAATGGGTTCATCGGGATTCACTGTAAAATTATAATATTGAATAGTGTAAGTATTTAGCATTATCTCTTTAACAATTGAAGTTCCCTCATTTTAAATAGATAGAGTGTCCCAAATTTAAATGGCAGTTTTAGAAGAATATATTCTATTGAATTTACAATATCATAAAGCATAATACATGGAATTCAATACATAATAGTTATTATTGTAATCTTATTTTTTATCATCATCCAATATTCTTCGAGATATAACTGGTATAACATATTCATCTTTTATTGAAGACCTAATATAAAAATTCATTCTTTCTAGGTGCATTTTCATTTTAATCATCCATTAAGAATAATTTATACTCTTAAAAAAGGTAGGTTTTTTGGTAAAAGAAACTTCTTGATGATTATCCATTTTAGCGAACTAAATTTAGAAATTAAAAACTTGAGATCCTTTATGTAGAAATAAAATCACATTTAAAATGACATGAAAAAAGAATAAAATTCAAATAAAATGAATCCATTGATACCAAATTATGGTCAGAGTCAGTATCTCATCAGGGTGGGGTAATTGAGTACCCAATAAAAAATTATGTATAAAATAGATTATTTTTATGTCCCCTGAACATTTAAAAATGTCCTAGTTGATCTAAACAAGTATTACGATATAGATCTTAATCTTTATAAGAATTTATATAAAAATTAATTAGTTTATGGATTAATAATATCAAATATTATTTAATCCTTCGAAACTAGTTTACTTGATCAAAATATTATATAAAAAATTAACATAAACTATCATATTATATATATTTTGTTTAAAATTAATACAATTTAATGTTTAAAGCGAAAATAAATTAAAAAACCTAAAAAACATTAAAGAAAGAATAAATAAAAAATTTTAGTCTAAATTCAATACTTAGTCCTATCCATATGGTGATCACTTACTACTAAATAAGTTATATGAAATGAACAATTTCATCCATAACCTAGATCAGGTTTTAAAATATTTTACAACAATAAAGATCACACACATCCTCTTCTACAATTATTGGTGGGAGTAAATAAATAAAATAGTCCACATAAGGAAGTCTACCAATTTTTTCCACGGGATAAATAAAAATGATAATATGAAAAAACTATATCTAGAATCTTCTGGTACATCACAAGAGATAGTGTGATTGTGATAAAATAGAGTATGAACAGACACTACTAAAAAGTAATAAATATGAATAAAATAAATATATCTTTATGATTAGTGTTTAGAAATTCTTATTCTTATGTAATGTTCCTTGTGAACATTTATTTGTTTTTGTAGTGAAGCTTGAGTTGATTTATCATGAATGAAATCCTGAAAACCGAGTGTTGCAGACACTTTCTCTTTGGAATAACCTGTGGAGAAAATGTTATTGGGTAGTTTGGCTTCCAGTCAAATATTTGTAAGAGGTTCAGAGCTATGTGTGTTCAGTTAGACTTTGAAATATCAACATTTTATTAGTTAAATTCATTCATACTTCAGGTTTTCATCTATTTATGTATTTATTTGTGTATCTATGCTCGAGGGAGTGCACTACACCTTTTTTAAATCAATCATGTATAATACCCGGATCAGGTACTTTCTCATAATGCATGGTATGACACTCTCTTCAATGATTTATATGGAGAAGATAATAGACAATTATTAAAATTGAAAATTGCTTTATATTCAATACATATAGTTGTTATATTAATGTAATTCAAAAAGATATGTTCAGAAAATAATGGCAGTGTTTTATATATCTACTATCTCACTCTGGCGATATGACACTAATGGTTTGACACTGTTAGTGACTAAAGAAATAGCCTAAATTATCTATATGTTGGTGGCATCTCAACTAGTGGTTTCTTGTCTAGTAGTGTAAGGACATAAGGTATCATAGTTTTAGGTGAATTTATATGTTGGAGGCATGATATTTAAGGTGACCCATCTGGTGGTATCTCATACTTAGTCTAACTTTAGTTATATCATCATGAATTATTAATGATGTGTCGACTGATAGTGTCTCATAAATTGTCAACTCTTTTGTCAAATGGTACGAAATTATGGTGGTGTGATACCCTAGTTGTATCTTATAATTAGCGATATTTTGATGCTGGTGGTGAGTCTGGGAAAACAGTTTCTTGAGTTGGCGGTGCTAACCTCAACGGTGTCTCGTACTTAGAATGTTTTTTCACCTTTCTCAGAATAAATATAACCTACAAAAAAACAAGTAACTCATTAATAACATTAGAATCATGATTTTGTGATCATAAAAACTAGAAGGTCAATAATTCTTAAAAATGAGTATAATATATTATGATAATTTTGATGGATGTATTTGTATGAAAATGGTATTTTTATTAATATATTACAAATATTACTCATTGATAATTTCTTCAAAAAATTTATTTTAGTGGTGGTTCTGTTATATATATAATTCTATATGCCTATTATATGTATATGTTTACATTAACAATTGTTATAGAAATAACTATTTGTACTAATTTTAACTTATAGGAGGAATGTTCATTTTATTAAACATTATAAGGGGAGAATGTGGAGTGTCTTCTTTTCCCATTTGTCATTTTTTTAATAATTTTAAGTTTAATTACACTATATTATTTATGAATTATTATTAAGTTTTTAATTATTAATGGTCTTTTTATATTATATTTTTAGGAGTATATAATTAAATTCCTAAAAATGTTTTAAATGGAACTTATTTTATTTGCTTCTAATATTTTTTAATAGAATATCTATGAATGGGAATTAGGATAATTTTTTAATTTTGAAACATAATTTATCAATTTTATTCAATTTAGGGTTTTAAAATGTAGAGGGAGTCACCAAGACACATCCTAGAGTCCTAAATGAATATTGAGTTCCAAAAAATTGGTCGCCCTATGAGATTATTTCCATTGATCAATATATTTTTACATTTCAAAATCAATTAAATCTTGATGATTTATATAGATTCTATATTTTTTTATAAATCTTAGTGTAGATGAATCCAAACATCAATATTGTTTTCATTTTTAAATCTAACAAAGGAATATATTTTTCCTTCAACTATAATAATTTTAAATTAGTTGTTTTGATGATAGAAAACTTCCCTAATATAACTAATAATTTTATATAAAAATTATTATGTTTTCTTATTGTGTTTTACACTATATATTGATAATATAATGATATATAGATGTCAGATTAGAATATTATTTAAATAACTATATTAAATATATCATTTTATATAAATTAATAATAAATAATAATAAAATTATATATCTTTTAGTCATTAATTTTTTTTATTAAATATATTATGTAGTTTTTGCTAGAAATATTTATAAAAGGATTTTTTACAGTATTCAATGATATGTTTTGATGATTATATTTTTTACATTGAATATATTATAATAATTAACTCAAATAATTTTAATATTATCATAGAGTTTATTTCAAAATTTATAATCATTATACCATGAATATGTAAAATCACTTTTTTAATTATATGTTTTTAATCTATATAAAAATTTATAAATGATATTGAATAGTTAATAATGAGTGGTGTTGAGATAAATTCATATGCGTGTATGATTACAAAACAATGTTATATTTAATTATTCTGTGAAGGATGAATGATTTTAACATAATTATTAGTGCACAGTATTAGTAATCTATATAAATTTCATTTAATCCAACATTCTTAATCATGGTTTCACATAGGGAATCATAGTAACAATGTTTTGTATAAAGTGGAAAAATAAACAAAGTACATCGTATAAAAATTTGATAATGTGAATGTGTATAGTAATGTATATAAGAGAAATATAAATTATTTTATTTTGAAAAATATTAAAAACATAATAGAATTATTTAAAGGAAAATTTACTATACAATGTTATTTATCCTATATTAAAAAAAATTACAAAAAAACCCTGATTTGGTTTCACTGTATGTGGGAAAAATGTATTAGGTGATACCATCATTTCAATATCATTATTTAAAATTTTGATGGTATTGTTTATTTTTTTTTGTTTTTCAATGATAATAGATACTTTTTATCTTATTTCTATTCCAAATTGTTTTTAATTATAGGTTATTAATGTGTTTCTAAAATACATGATAGATGGATCTTATTAGTACTAAAAATATATAAAAATATAATATATCTTTTATATCAATATGACAACTATTATAAAATCATTACACAATATTATAAAAATAATAAATAGAATCATCCATACATTATTGTAATCATTTAGAAATATATGTGGTGAATTTTTCAATTCCTAAATAATCAATGTTAATCAAGATCATTGAGGGTACTCAAATTTATTTTGTGTTTGGGTATTTACTATAAGTATTTTTATTATTTTCTCAAATTTATAATTTAATTTATATAATATTTTTACTATGTTATTAACATTGAGTTTTATTCTCTAAACCAAGACAGTTCTTTTTTCCATTAATTGAATGGAATTTTTTAATATAGATACCTATATAAAAAAGAATAATTCTGGTTATTTATTTTCCCTAATAGAATGAATAAAAAGGTTTAGGAATCTCATTTAAATGATGAAGGCGGATGTGGTAGAGGATTTCCATTAAAAATGTATTTTTTATTCTTTTTACAACTATAAAAATATATATTGGTATGATAAAGTTTTCATTATTATCAAAACCGAGGATTATTATCCATATTCATACTTCTCATCATGTGAGTGTGTGATGAGTGGAGTTAGTATTTATCCAACCAAATATATATTTCTTGTATTTTTTTAATTATTTTATAGTCTATAATGTTTTATATGATATCCACTTGATAATAATGATTAAAAAATATTTGTTGGTTTATTTATATAAAATATTCAATATGTTTTTCATAATTTTATTATTTGATATTGAAAATTCACTATGCACACCAATTGTATATTTCAATCCAACTTTTGGGATCTAATACATTTATCATTACTCTATATCATCCATACCATTTCATTATAATCCTTACTAGTCAATATACATTAAATATAAAATTTATTAATCGTTAAATATTTATCATTTAATTCAAATTCATTTATACAAAAGTTCATATTTTTTACCCCATATTCATTTATAGATAAAAACTAAATAATTAAAAAAATTAAATTTCAATAATTAAATTTACAATTTAAAAAAATATAACACTAAAAATAAATATATTATACTATCATGTAATGAATTCATTATCTATAAAAAATATAGTATGTTATGATTAATATGTTTAAACATAAAAAAATAATTATCAATGTATCAAACATTGTTAAATAATTTTTATTTACAAAAATGATATATTATTTTCGACTTGCATTATTTTTTTAAAATCAATGTTGGGCAGATAAATGGTTATATAATATTATAAAAATGAAGTAGAAGAGATTAATTAATAAATTCAATACCATAAATGATTCGTAAAAATAAAATACACCAAATAAAGATTTCTTATAGTTATTACAACTTTTTATAATGATTTCATGTCCAAAACCACACACACACTATTCATTAAATCATATAACACCCTATACATATGTGTGGTGATTCATCCGATCACCAAGCAATCAAATAGAGGCACAATTTATGATTATGGAACTCCCAACTATGGTCTGTCCCATGTTTATCATTATTTTAAAATAGAACTTCATAATATAATAAGTAACAAATGAATATGAACTCACACCAAAAAAATTATTTCAAGCTACCAATGAATATATTTTTCTGAAATTATATTTTCCCATTATGTTTCATTAGAAATAACTGTTCTTCCGCGACCCAAAAATAAAAATTGAAAAAACTAAAAAAATTGGTTTTCTATAAGAATAAATGAATTTATTTTCAAATAAATGAATAAGAATGTTTTTGAAAAGACCACACCAACATGTTCTACAATAGTAGAATGAGATAGAATCAATCAACCTAAAATTATTTTAGAAGGAAGGATATAAAATGATTTTAGGGATAATACCTATTACATTTGTTCATCTA
The DNA here is from genome assembly GCA_963277665.1 of Viscum album. Lineage (NCBI taxonomy): Eukaryota > Viridiplantae > Streptophyta > Magnoliopsida > Santalales > Viscaceae > Viscum > Viscum album. Next base: position 213,299,798 of record OY728138.1, on the reverse strand, counting down.
TAAAAAACTAGGAGGATTTATTCAACACATTTCCAAACTCATTTATTTGGGTAATATATACTGATCTATGGTTCTATTTAAGAAAAATTAAGGATATCCAAGTCAAAAAATAAATAATTGGATCCTATCCATTTATTTCAAAAATTTAAATCCCAAAAAATCATTTTAATTGGATTCTAGATAGAAATATTCACTTAACAAAATTATAGAGACATGGATGTTGAGTGGAAAGAAAAGGAAACCCAATGATGATTTACAACCACAGGTTGTACTAAAATAGGCTAGTCTCATACTATTCATGGCGTGAATTTATTTTTTTATGGAAATATTCTTTATTATTATCTCTTTACCATTGTTAAATATTCTAGAAATTTATTCTGATGAATACAGAGGTAGAATAAATAGAATTACATGATTTAATACATAAACCATTAGTTTAACATTCTCCCTACAATTGGTATTTCCGTCCTCGAGAAGTAAGGGTTCAATTCTTCACATGAATAGATAAGGCCATTAATCTAATATAAAATTTTCTAATTCCCTTGATTCCTCTTAAACATGAACATGATTCCTAAGAATCTCACTAATGATATAGATCCCCAAATAAAGGTATTTTCCTATATATATAAAATCATTATATGTACATGGATAAAAGTCTCATTAGGTTAAAAATTAATGTGATCCCAACTCATAACATTTCTTGGATGGAAATGATTCTTTTTTATTTCAAAAATACAATTTCCATCAGGTACATTATGGAATCTTGGGTGTATGTATAACTAATATAAAATAGTATTAATATATTAAACAACCTCGAATGGTCTTATATACCATTTTACAAGAATCCATTACTTCCACATGCATATATGACCTTGTCTTGGTGACAAATTCTATAAGACATGGTCACTGACAATGAATGATATGGGTCAATGATGATTATCTGCAATAATTTTTTTTGATTTTGGATGTATAAATTAAGTTCTATATCATCTATATTTTTATTATCATCTCATGAAAATGAATCTATACAGTAATGATGTTTGTTTTATTTCCACCCAAAAATTGTGTTGGTCAACATAGATGGCCATACAAAGGCTCAAATTAGGATATTTTTTCACCTGATAGATATTATTGCAACATAACTCTAATAATTGGATATGGTTTTCCAATGATACATTAAAATAAATTACATAGGATATAATTATATAATCCATGTCTAAATTTTCTATTCTACTACCCATATAACTATTGATGATATGTCATGAACATGTTAAATTGAGTATCATGTGCTTATTATAATGACCACCAAAATCAGAATGTGAATCAAGGGATATCTCTATGAGAAAATCAGAAAAATAACTCCAGGAATAAAGACCACTTCTCAGATATAAAACATTTGAAAGTCCTCTATGATGTTTGACTCTCTTTGTTACTTATTAACATGTTAGTAATTTCATCACATAATATAATATATGGCGTTTCATATCAAACCATTAGAAATATTATTTCATTTTCTTAGTCATTTTATGAATAGAGTAATGAATAAACCACTTAAATCCTTTTTATATCAATTAGTTTTCTCTCCAATATTTATCATCAATCTAATTATGGTAAAATTAGGATATTACATTTTATCCACATCAAGAAAGTGTATCATCTATAGAGTAATTTTAATTAAAAGGGAACAATATTTGTCATTATATTTGGAATAGTCCTAATCCATGTTAGAAATGATACCCATTATGCACCATTGCTCACATGCTTCTCAGTCAACTTATCCATGTGAATTATGAATCAATTCATCTTCAATATAATTCCCATTAAAAGGAATGTATACGATGCGGAAGAAAAATATATTTTGGTAATCTGTCCATATCTTTTTCCTAATGTTCAATTATTTCTACGAAAATATGTATTTCAATCTCATTTTCTCAGTGAAAACAATTAGTTTTTTTTAAATAGAGGTAATTATACAGAAGAATATATAGAATGGACAAGTGCATGAGAACAAAAACATGACTGGATCATGATACCTAAAAATATAAAATATTATCCTTACCTATATTTTGAAGGATTTGGATGTGTTATAATGTGAGATGAGTTTTATGATTTATAATGAATTTATAAAAAAACATTATTTCTAATGAATATAAAAGATATATCATCAATTCATTCATAAGAGAATAAATGCAAGAGAAATATTGATCATAGTGCTGATAATACTTTACTAATTTTAGAAAACTCTATCTCAAAATCATTCATTGGTGTCTTACAATACATTTATACTACTATATTATTATATTAAAGTAATATTCATCATTTATTAATTACATGACTGAGGAAATAGAATTCATAGATCCCAAATTCATACATATAAATCATAGTATAGTTGGTGATAACATTATGGGCTTAGTAAATTTTCCATGTCCACCTCATCAACATTTATGATTTGGGAGTGGATCAAATTTTTTTAACAAATAGATTAATAAATAATTACAAATAACTATTAAAGATATATTTCATCAAGGTCATTACTACAACATGTTTATTTATTAGAAAAAGGTCATGGCTGCAAATTCATAATGTTCATATATACTATGGAATGTTGAATTTGGAATGTATTATATTTTAACTCAAATATAATGATATCTTGAGTGTTGATCATTCTATAAGAAATACATGGTACCCTTTAAATTATCAAATATTTAATATATTCATGGAAGAGGATACTGATCTATTATTTTACTTTATTTATGTTTTGGATCATCAATACAAAACCATAAGGCACAATCATTCTTATTTATGAATAAAAAATGTACATCTTAATGGAGTTTTTCTAAGTTTTTAAAAGAATTTACACTCTATGATATAAAATTGATCCCTTAATGTTCATAAATATGTTGTAACCATTATATAATATAAAAATGATATAGGATTTTCCTTAAAGGTATAACGCTAGAAACATCAATTTAGAACATGAGTAGTAATATAGAGAAATCATTTGGAATGTCATCTGGGAATATATCTACAACATTCAATTTTTTTTTTCAGTATTTAATTAGAAGTTGACATTTTTATTACATCTAACTATCCATAGATGGTTTGGACCATTATCAATAAATGTCCCACTATAACTAAATTTATATAAAAATCCTCATTGAAAATTTGAATAACGTTATCTATATATGTATATTTCTCCTATCAGGAGTAACATTTGATATGGGATTTAAATGATAACATCGAATCATTAAAAAATTATTAAATAAATGTTATCTATATCTAGTTCAATAAACATCCATTGAAACTATAATGATTCAATGGTAATAGAACAATATCAGAAATTGAATCATCCACATGCCAATTTTCCAAGGTGTGTCTGGATACCCATGATTTGTGGCATCATTTCCATGAGTAATATCAATTATTTAATCACAGAAGAAGAATGTATGGAATGTGTCAGTCTAGTATCAAGAATAAAATTTACAAGAGTTTAGTAATAAATAATGGTACCACATGTAGTAGAGGGACCCAATTGCATATTCATGATAGCCTAATTTACAATATAATGGTATTATCAACTGCCATAGGATTGAACTTGTTCCCTTAATAAGTTGTTGAACGGACATTGAATTTGTTCCTATAAGTATCCTTATTTACCTATTTTTCTCTTATGTGTTATAGACTAGTGGGATTATTCAATCTGAGCAAATGATACCATAGGATGATCCTAGTCTATTCCACAATCCAATCATAGATTTTTATGAAAATAGTTAACGATATTCCCTTTCATTATGAAATGGTGAATATATATTGGTAGTGTAGTACATTTATTATTTCTATAAATAAATGAACTGCATGGGAATGATCCTAATTTAATGAGAATCATGGATAAAATATTACAATTTAGTTACATTAGTTTGAGGTGAACCATCTCCCTGAGAATTAATAAATCTCTTCCACTTCATTCCATCATTATGGTTCATGACTTCTCCCTAATAAAAAAATAATACCTACCACTGGATTTCATGTACGATACCCTTCTGTAACTATTAACATATTAACTAAATATTTTATATAGAGGAAAACTATCTAGGATAGAATATCTAGTTACAATCCCAAATTAATGATTCATGTCATTATCCATTAGTATATACATGCAGAGTAAAGTACACCATGTTCATAAACATAGTTACATATTCTATAAAAGTTTTTTTGAGACAATGATGTATTTTATTTTTATTATCCTATATTTGTTGGAATATAATTACTTTTAACAATTCTCAAAAATCATCCCAAAAAAATCATTGGATATTTTTTACTTTAAAATCTAAACCCTACTATTTGGGTGAAAGATACAAAGAAATATTGGTTTCTAACATAAGATTCATCTCTATTGGTATACAAATAAAAGCAAATATTCCTTTTATTGGTTTGGAATTTTTTTTACTTTACATGTAAATAATCCCATTAAAATAGTAGTGGGTTTAAAATTTTAAATTCTATAGATTGATCCACCGTCCCTTGTCTATCATTTCTATTTCCCCTATCAACAACTTCTAATTCATGTTGAATGCTTTTTAGAAGTTTTCTGTTCACCTATTGGTCCGTTGCAACCCAATTTTAATTATATTATTCCATTTTTTCTATAATATATAATTTGTGAAATTTACTACCAGCAGAAAAAGAACTATTTATTCATTACTACATATGATCTTAATGATTGAAAATTTCAAATCTCCCTAACCAACCATCATTACAATTATCATTTAAAAAGTAAAACCTCTTAAAAATTGTGATCATTTTTTAAAAATCATCTAACATTAATAAAATGATGAATTTTTAGTTGAAATTATCATTATTAATGAATAATATTATATAAAAATATGACAATATGTTGATGATGAGAAGAAAATTTACCCAAAATTATCATAGAACACTTTTTTTACCCAAAGCACATTGGTAGCTCTAAGATAAATATAAAGACGTTAGATAAGTATTTATATGCTATATTATTCATGTTCCATAATCTGTATCTCATTAATATTAATAGAAATTATGGACTAAGTGAGAATCATAACATTTTTATCATCCCACCCAAAATATATTTCTATAGAGAAGGAAGGAGTGAAATTTACCTATGGCGATGTCTCCATGAAAAAAATATTGGATTAAATGACAAGATTATAGAAAAATTATGTGGGATGTTTTTCACTAATGGAAAAACCAACCTATCAAAAATAAATAATAATAAAAACCCAAAACAGTATGATGCATTATAAATAAGCATACAACTAAAGAAAATACCCACAATGATCTATATCTGGGTAATAATAGAAATAAGTAAAAAAGAATAATAAAGAAGACTTAAAGAAAAGAAGAATAAAACTCTATGGTGGAACCACTATAGTCAAAGATGAAGTCCCATCATCACTCTTGCACTATCAAACACTGCCACAACCCAAAGGATCACCCCTATAGAAATAAGATAAATTTTTCTACCTAATATCTTAGTAGAAAACTTCTATAAATACACTAAAGAACCCACGTTAGGGTGAGTATATGACTCAATAGGTAATATACCACAACTTCTAAGTACATACAACTAAGAAAATAATAAGTTTTCCTATTTTATATAAAATTAGAGAGTTGAAAATAAAAAATTTATATAAAAACCATAAATATATTGCTCAAATTAGAAAACATCATAATTTTTTTTCCCACTTCTTACTACATTTATTTATCATTCCATCTCCACACCAACACGTTAACACTATGCCTAAATCCATAGACCCCACTATACTCATGGTTTTTAGTTATCATATTTATATGACATTTATTTTTCATTATGTTTTTATGGTGGAATAGAAAACCATGATCTTTCCAAGGTTTATTTTTATTTGATGGGGAAATTCTGACCAAAATCATTTTCACATGAACATGAACTCATTGAAAGAAAATTACTCCATGTTATAATTAAATCAATTTTTTAAAACATATTATACCAACTTGATTTTTTAGAAAGCATCATTTTTCATATTAAAAACCTGACCTTTTTAATTCAAATACATATATGTGTTTCTCATATGAATTACTCATTATATTTTCTAAAAAATTAATAAAAATAATTTCTAAAAGAACAAGCCTATAAGTTCTATAATATATATATATATATATAAACCATTAACCTCAAATAAATTTCCCATGAAGGATCTATGAAAATTTCAAGGACCAGACATCTTCTTTTGATTCCTATATCCAAACCAATTCATATTTCATCAATACATTTCCATACCCATATATACAATTATTAAACATAGATATATTATTCCATTCAATACAACCTATGGAGACCAAAGGAAAAATGGAATAAATTGATCCTAAAATATGATTTCTAAAATTAATTTACCACATATTCATTCGAATTGGAGTCCTGGCATTGAATATCACTCCAAATCACATTATAGTGTACAAGAACAAGAGAGGGGGAAAATTTAACCCTAAAGGGGATTTATATCCCCTATATAGAATAAAAAAATATGGATCCGAAAGATTCATGTGGAGACATCCATATTCAAATTGTGTATAGTTATGAGGTTAAATATATTGAAAAACCTACCGCCTTAGTTTATATTTATTAGAAAACCATTTCATGATGTTAATACCTATCAAAGAATTCATAACATTATCCCTTATTTAATAAATATCCAATCTTGTTATACAACATCTCACACCATCTACCAAGTTTAAATTAACATCACCTATGTCATTTTTATGATAATAATTTTTTTCCTCCAGATTAATTACAGACTATTTTATTTTTTTTCACCAAAATCATCCATGATGGTATCTAAATGAATCCAAATGTAATAGAAAAGTCATAAAATGATAGTGTAACATGGGGTGTTATACGTTGGAGATTCCTGGTCACCATCGATATTATTTTTGTATATATAGTTACACTAGTTTTTATGTCATTACAATCATGTTTCATGCTATATGATATTGTAATACATTTTTAGTTTATGATATAAAATTATTAGTGTATTGGCATATTATATTTTATCTGCAGAGAAAAAACTTTAGATAGCATATATCTGGTGTATACTATCAATTACATTATAATTATTATGAAGAATCAATCCCCGATGGAATGATCAGTCTATTAGTCATGATAATGTCGATATATAAATGTGTATTCTATTACAAAAGAGAATAGTAATGACAACAATAAAAATTCTTTCTAAATAATCAGTAAACCAAGAAAACTATAATAACTCTAATAAAACCATGAATATAACTCATAGCACACTTCTTGGATTCCTATGGAAAGAAGAATAATAAGGGTGAGCTCAATTTCTCAATAAGGGAAAATTATAGTGGAATTAATAATTAATCATTGAGAATAATAATTTTGGCATGGTAAATAACTGAAAAAACATACCTTGACGTGAGCAAACTGATATGGAACTGAATAAACAATGAGGAAAGGTAATAACTGAAAATAAATTCCATTCAAATTATTAAATAAGAAAAAATTACTTTGTCTAGGAATGAAACTAAAACACATGACATTTAATCAATGAAATTAGATGAACTATATTCATTGATATATCAATGAAAAATATCATGGCTGAATAATAACTGAAACTAATATGACAGAAATGCCGTATTTTCAGACATCATGTATGAGGAACATGAAAAACTATTACTATGAAGACCATTCATAATGTTGTTTAAAATTAATGGTAAAAACTCGTTTGTTAAACTATTTCTCCCATGTGAACCTGAAAATGCATCAGCGAGCTATGTAATGTTTGGGCTTCACCTGTTATTTCAATTCCAAATCATTCCTCATAATTAATAATAAAAATAACTAAAATTCCTTATCATGTAACCGCATTGAATGTAAAATAAAAATGTATCAATAATTATTATTTTAATCAAATAAATTTCAATATAAATTACATATTATAAATGGTATACATTTTGGGAAATACAAATATCTATGAAAAATAAAATGAATAATTATGAGAAATTCCTTGCTCAATGATTATATGACGTTTAATATTTCAATGGGACCTTACAAATGAGTCAAGGAAGTTGATGTGAATACTATACATGGTCAAATAAATCTTATACTATCCATATGAATAATAATGATGATTTTAATACATCATATCCTTGGTGGAGTGATTATATAACATTGTTTTCATTGATGAAATAAATTAATATCATATAAAAATATTCTTGTGGAAAATATCCATTGGTTTGGAAAAATAATTTTAAAAATATTTTACATTAAAAATACATTATAAAATATTTTTCATTAAAAATAAACATGCTAATATAGAAAATGAGGCTTCAACGAAATGAAAATGTATAAATCCATATAATCTTTATGAGGTAAAAGATCATTATTTTTATATGGTTAAATTATTAGAAAAGTACTATGTACGGAAGTCGACAAGAATATACCTTTTCAAATATATTTAAAAGACAAATGGGTGGAAATTTTGTTACTATTTTATTGTAGAATGCAATTTAATAAAATATGTTTTTTAGAAAAAAAAGGTTCTCTTAATTAAGTAGAAATAATGTCGGGTTATCTTAAAACAAATTTCTGAAACACTTTGATTACCGGATAGTGGGAAAATGGTACTAGTATTTGAATATTGTTATGATTAAACATTAGAGAAAAAATGTATTCTTTTGACAATGGTTATATAATTTCCTCAAAAGTAAATTCCATTGAATGATCATTACAAATATAGATGAGGAAAATAATATTCAAACATTCCAAAGTTTCCCATACCACCAAGAAACATCTTAAATAATTAAACTCATGAAGAATAAATATAAAATTAATTCTTTAAATACCAATAATGTAAAAGTATTAATTTTAAAATATAACAATAGTGGTAGTAGACACACCACTCAAAAGATATAATTGGTGAACTTGGCATTTATCCTAACGATGTAAAAAGTGAGGGGAGAATCACTTACCATAAAGTTATTTGTGTTGTGTGGTATTTATCCTATTTTATAGTTGGTTTAAGAATAAATTTTAACATTACCATAATAATATTAATGATATGATATATGATCCTATTATAATATCTTATTATCATTTGTTAATAACCTTTTATTGTTTTAACAATTTCGAGTGTCAATTGCCTAGTTTTCTCAAGATATTTTGACTTTTTATTTGATTCACATATTACATCGATCAAGATTTCATTATTTTCATAATGTAAAAAATTAATTAACTAACTTATATGTTGGAAACATATATATTTATTATAATCTAAAAAATTTGGATATATGAAATGAAATGCATCATTCATGGAGACAGTAGGTCGTACATATGCATGAATGATAATTTAATTTCATTATAGTGTTAAAATATTAAAATTTAACGAAAAGAATGTATATAATAATTCTAGTATCATATATATTTCTCATATTTTACATATTTTTATTAAAATAATCTTTAATATGTTCTATGTATAACTTCAATGAATCACATTGCTTTGAGGGGACTATAGTCCCCACATCCACAAAGGATGATATCATATATCCACAATATGTAAAGAGAGAAGTTATGATTAATATAAAATTTAAAGATTATGAAATAGGATATAGTTTATATATTATAATATTATTAAACAAGAAAAATCTTTATAATACCACACACTAAGGCGGAAATGAAAAAAACAAAATAATATTCACAGGGTTGATAAACCGTCATAACGTGGACAACAATATCAATTCATTGAATAGGAGGAGGTGAGATAAGACATGTATATGAGATATTAAATTATAAATATAAAACACAATTATATAAATTATTATGTATTATTCATTAATTTATGGTTGAATTATGTGAGGTGAATGTAGAAAAAGAAAATAAATTAAGATAGGTACTTTGAGAAAATTACCTCGGGAATATCTACTCCTTGAAAGACCCATAAAGACATTTGATTTCGTATTTTGGTGAGACAAGAAATACTTTTACATGAGGATAGTTAATAAGAGAGTTTTGGGTAGAAATATGAGGTGGTAAAAGGATTTTTGGGTTGAAATGAGGAGGTGAGGGGGAGGTATTTATACTTAAGGATAAGTGGGTACAAGATATTAATTTATTGATTAGTTTAAATTAAAAGCTAACCAAATTGAGGTGGAAAAATATTTCCTGACATTTTATTATATTTAATGTTTTATTGGATTGATAGGGTAGTTCCACACCTCAAACACCTTTTAATTGTGATAATTTGTTGGTATGTTAATCTTTTACCTTCTAACTCAAACCCTTATCCCAATTTTAAATAAACAATGATAAATAATTTTATTACCATGGTATCCTTTTTATACATAAAAATTAAATATAACATATAAAATAATATGTAACTTATTATTATAAATATGGAATCCATTTTACCTAGTTAAATTCACTTAATTTGAAGAAATTATATAAAATTAATTCTACGGACAAAACAGAAAAGCGTGTTTTTACAGGGAAATTTCAAAATATTGAAATGTTTATATATATATTTTAAATTATCTATTGATTAAAATGACCTATATTGTTCTTTATATAAAAATTTAATCTTATTATAAATTTAAATCAATTAAAATGACAATATTTTAATATAAATAAATTACATGAAATGGAATTTTTGAATTAAAATGCATGTTTTTCACTATTCACTAAAATATGAAATTTATCATAAAAATCCAAAAAAATAAAACAAATTAAATTTTTATATCCTCTTTCCAAATAATATAATTATTTTTTAAAATATAACAAGGTAAATTTTCCAAAAATGGATTTAAAATATGTTCTATATTAAAAGGTTGTGACATTGATCTTTTAAAATCATAGGTTTTTATAAATGAAATATGATGTGTTATTACCATATACCTAAAAAACCTAATGGATAAATATAATAGATATTTGACTAAATATATAACATATATTTTTCATTTAAATCATTCAGTAATTTTAATTAATTATGTTTACTAAGATAAAACTCTCTGGAAGCATAAACACCAATATATTTATTTTTATATCCAATTGATTCAAATTTTCATTTCTCACTAATTAGTAACCACTAATTAATTTTATATATATATAAGAAATAAATTTTTATATTTTATTTAATTATTTTTATAACCTCAAGCTAAATGGTTAGGTTATATAATATTGCCTTAAAAAATAATATTTTATTTAGATGTTGTTATTTGGTGAAACTCAGTATTCGTGTAACACAAGATTTCAAGGATGGTCACTATTACATGTAATACAAGCTATTGTAGAAATTATCTATATTGTGTAATGGAAGATAACTCAGTGATTAGTGAATTACATATAATATCCTTTAATTAATTTATTTAAAATAGTAAATATATAGTAGAGTAATGGGATATTATTTAACCTTATGTGATTAGTGTCACATTCTATACACACTATCAAATATAAGGACGTTACTTTTGAATTTAATGATTTTACATTGTCCGCACCTTAAATTGTGTCCTTGTAATATAATCTCATTTATGATGATATATTGTTTGATACTTCCAGTGTTTGAAATCACACATTATGGTAATGATTAATTAGTCATCCTCTATAAAAGAGAGAATAGAATGTAGAAAGGTCACACAGACTACCAGGTAACTAGGTCCTTATATAGGATCACATCATTGTAAAGTAGATATACATAATTATAGGAAAAGTTTAAATATTTATATAGAGTGAATGTAGTCATCAATCAAAAAAAAGTGAATGATTAATAGAATTTTGAGGGCCTCAAATCCATAACACTATGATGATTTAGTATACCATCGGCTCAAAAGAATGAAGGTTTTTGGACAATATTTCATATCTATGTTATTTTCTTAATATTGGGTAATTCGTCTAGTGACCATGAATATAATGAAAAATTATTATTTGATAGGTTTCAATTTCATATGAACAATACTAAATTTAGGTTATGCTTTAATAAAATTTTAATTCATACATTTACTCTAATAAATTAGTTAGGGACAATGATTTTCTTTATTATTAAGTAAATGAAAAAACAATTAAAAGATAATAAGGACTATTAACGAGTGTCAATTATAACTATTTTTCTCTTATTATCTTCGATAATCATTATGGTTAATATATTAATCACTAATCTTAAATAGTTATACTACAAGTTCCTCGTTAATATTTTTTGTCAAATTATTTATCTAGAAACAATGAAATATTAACAAGCACATTGAGTATGTTAGTGGTTGGTGTAAAAACCTTATTATATTTTGATTATGGGTTCAAAACCCACTCCCTTTCTGGATTTGGATAGTTGTCTCCCTACACACATGTTTTCCTTTTATAATACCAAATTTTTATAATTTACAAAACAAATATGATAGATATACTTGAAAAAAGGTTAATCACTAAATATAATTTTATCTAATACAACCTCAATACATAAATAATATATCAATTTATTTCAAAATAGGTTGTTTTTTGCCCTAGGGTTTATCGATAGTATCATTCAAATTATTTCTTACTCATTAAACCTTATCATTAATTTAAAACACCAAGGATTAACCTTGATCATTCGTTGTCATAATCCTCCATAGGGTTTTAAAAATAAATGATTAATGCCCTATCAATAATTCATCCGAGTGTCTAAATATATGTACAGTAAGGACTGCAATCATTTACTAGTTTACCCAGTGTCCGGCTTAGAACACCTTGTTAGAGTATTTACTGATATGTACATCTTTTCTAGAACCACGTCCACTTGTGGTATCCAGACATGGATATATTGCTAAGAAGACCCATATAATATAAACTTTAACAAAATTATATGGTTTTCATTTATACTTATCTATGAATTCTTCCATATGGATTTTTATCTAATCTATGATTTCTATATCTAGTTTCCAAGGTTGTTACTATACTTCCTTTGATACCAACTATAGTGACCCAACCGTAGATTACCTGGAGCCAGTGTCAGTAATCAATTATATTTTCAGGATTACATGGAATAAAGCATTCAAGGACCAATAATTTTAGTAGTTTTGGTAAAATAGATACACAAGTGTCTCTTTTATTACAAATAAAAATTTTTAATTAAAACATTTTTTTGTCTCTCTATATTATCAGCTTTGAGAATAACTCTAATAAATATAGTAAAAACCTTCATATCATTCACAGTACACTTCTTGGATTCCTAGTGAATGAAAACTAATATGGGTGATCTCAATTTCTCAGTAATAGAAATATATAGTGGATGAAATAACAAATCAATGAGAATAATAATTATGGCATGGTATATAAGAGAACACACATACAATGAAATCAAAAAACTGAGATGGAATTAAATAAAAAATATGGCAAGGTAAAAACTAAGATTATATGACATTCACATAATGAGAAAACAAAAAATCAATTTGTTGATGTAAGAAAATAAAACAAATTCCATTTAATCAATGAAATGAGAAGAGCTATATCTATAGATATGTCGATGAAAAATCTAATGGATGAATAATAATTGAAACTAATATGAGGGAAATGTGTAATTAGTGGACATCATGTCAAAGGGACATGAATACCTATTACTGTAAAGTCCATTGACAATAATAATTAATAATAAGGGTAGAAACCCATTTTCACCACTATTTTTCTCATTAGAAAATTTCAATGCATCGAGGAACTCAATAATGTTTGTCCTCTACCCATCATTTCCAGTCAAAATCATTCCTCATAATGAATAATTAAAATAGCTAAAATGTCTTTTCAAATGACAACATATAATGTGAAATACAAGTTTATTAATAATTCCCCATATAATAAAATAACATTCAATATAAATACCTTATGTGAAATGGTATATAGGGTGAGAAATATTAATATATATGTTATAAAAAAAGAATAATTAGCATAAATTCAATGCAGTATGATCATATGAAGTTGAATACTTCAATAGGACATCAAAAATGAATCAAGGAAGTGAATTTGAATACTATAACTTTCCAAATTAATCTTAAACCATATGGTTTTTATAAAAAACCTTAAACTGATTCATCACATTATTATACAAAACATTCTCTATATTGTCAATAATTTAGAATGGATGTTATTCATTAAAAATGATCTCTTCTAACTGAACTACTTCTGGACTCCAAATATGATATGGACTCGACAAGTACTTTATCAAAATTGAAACATGAATTAAATTGTGTACCTCAGATAGACCTAGAGACAAATACATAGTCTATGCAACTGAACCATCATTCTCTAGGTTTTTATTGGTTCCAATGAACCACATAATATGCTTTCCCTTCTTACTAAATTGCACCACCCTTTTCCATGGTGAAATGTCGAGAAATACATAATCTCCCACCTCAAAAGAACTATTATTCCCCCAATTATCTACATAATTTTTCTGCCTACACTGTGTTTCCCTCATGTGTTTCAGAAACAACTGAATTTTTAAAATTTCTTCTTTGAATTAAGATCCCATTAATATCCTTTCACCTACTTTATCCAAAAAAGCTGGAGTTTGACATCTCTTTCCATATAATTCCTCTAATGGTTATATTTTTATAATAGATTGTATATTATTGTTTTACAAAAACCCATTCAAAGAAAGATGTTGATCCCAAAATCCATGGTAATCTATTTAACATCCATGTATCATATCCTCCATGGTCTTAATTGTTCGTTCTGACTTCCCATCTGATTGAGGATGAAAATATGTAACAAAAATTAATTTAGTATCCAATGAATTCTGAAGGTAGTTAAAAAAGTTATCTATGAACATGGGATCATGATATAATACAATGGAGATATGAATTTAATTTAACTTGACTATCTCCTTAATATAAACCCTAAAAATTTTATCGAGAGGTAGTGTATCTTGAATAGGATGAAAATGAGAATATTTAGTCAATCATATAAACAATAACCCAGATCTCATTGTCATATTGAGATGTAATTAGTAATCCCACTACTGAATCCAGGGATACATTTTCCCATTTCCACTATGTCACTTGAAAAGGATGAATCATCCCATTCATTAACTGCCACATTGGTTTAAGTTGTTGAGAAATCAAACTTATCTGGGTAAAATAAGAAAAATACCATTCCATTACATCCCGCCAGAAATAATTCTTATGGTCTATGTACATCTTAGTGATACTAGGATGAAATGAAAATGAAGAACTTTACGAATCACATAAAAAATCTTTCATCAACAGTGACTCTCTGGGGACACATAATCTCTTTTTAAACCTAAAAAACAATCCTTATAAATGTTAAATTTAGGTAACATACTTTTCTAAACCAATGCTACTATATTCTTCTTCTCTGTGTCTTCCTTCTTCAATTTCTTAACTCTGTCTGATATAAATGATTTCACTGAAACATGAAAAAAACAAAGTAATTTCCTACACCAAAAACATCCATTCCAAAAATCATCAAATCATTAACCAAATGATAACGTTCCAATAGTGTCATGTTTAATGTATCATTGATTATCAAACTCAATGCATCAGCAAAATTGTTTGATTTTCGTAGATGGTAATGAATCATGAAATCACAATCCATGAATACTTCCAACCATCTTATCTATCTCAAGTTCTATTATTTTTTAGATAATATAAACTTAAAACATTTGTGATCAGTCTATATTATACATTTTACTCTAAAAAATAATGCCTTTATATTTTTAATGAAAAAACTACAGAATATAACTTCAAATCCTGTGTAGGGTAATTTAACTCCTTATTTTCCAAATAACATGAGTCCTAAGAAATTACCTGATCATTCTTCATTATGAAACAACAAATTTATTTCAATAAATCATCACTATGGATAAAAAAAATTCATCATTCCTAGATATTAATGAAAAAACTAGATGATTGAATGAACTTTTTTTTTCAATTCCTAAAAAAAATCATCACATTTTTGTGTACAGATAAACCTTAAACCTTTTCGAGTTAACATAGTCAATGGGCTGGATAACCATGAAACACATTCCACAATACTCTGGTAATATGTGGATAAACTCGGAAAACTAGGAATCTAAGTTATATTTGTGGGTATTGGTCATTTTTCAAAAAATTCTATTTTAGAAAAACCTATAGTTTCCATCTCTAGAAATAATGAGACAAATGAAGGAAATCATTTATAAACAAAACTCTCACATTCTAAATTTCCCAAAGAATTTATTTTTTTAAGGATTGGATGACAACCCTTAAATAACATTCATAATCATCATTACTTCTACAATATATCATAATGTCATCAATAAGAAAAACCATAAACGTATACAAGAACACATTGAATACACTATTCATAAGATCCATGTATACAATATGTATATTAGTTGACCGAAATGGCATAACTTCAAATTCATAATGGCCATATCTAATATGAAAAGCACTCATCAGAATGACGGCTTCTTTTACATTTAACATATGGTACCCCGACCTCACATCAACCTTATAAAAATATTGATCTACCTAGAAAAGATGAAATAAATCATCGATATGAGGAAAAGGATACTAGTTCCTAATAGTGATGTTATTCAAGGCTTTATATTCAGTGCAAAGTCTCATTGAACCAACTTTTTTTAACTGAAAATATAGGAGTAACCCATGGTAATATTCTAGGTACAATGAAACATTTATCCAATAAATCCTGAAATTGGGATTAATTTGAACCATTCGCTAAGGGGTTTTGAAATTGTATTAGCATCATAAGCTAAGTAAAAAGTAAATTCCACATCCCTTTCAGGTATAATACTATGGAAATATTCAGTAAAAACATGAAGATACTCATTTACCACTAGAATATCATTAATATGATTTTTTTTAAATATGTGAAAGGTAATATTCATTTCCATCTATGAACAGTTCTCACTTCTTGATATGTTATCAGTGGTAAGGGTTCATTATTATATAGAAACTAAATTTCATTCTGGAGAGAAGCTTATTTAGCTCTATAGTCAATATTATAATTGTAAATATAAATCCAATCTATACCCAAAATAACATCTAACTATACTTGAGGAAAATTAATAAGGTTTGTAGGTAGATTAATTCTATAGACAATGGTAGGAATATTCATATAATTTCTATGTGTCTAAACTATCCACATGGTGTTTTTACAATATGTTTTGGATTCATTTATTGAGGAGGAATCCCCAATTTAACAGAAAAATTCTCAGGAATGAAAGAATGTGTAGATCTGAAATCAAAAAACACATTGGAATAATCTAAATAAAAAATTATTGTACCTGATACCACTTTATTTGATGGACCAATATCTATTGAATAGGTTTCAAAGGATTTCACCTCACCATTCTGATTATAGTGAAACATCATCCCTTTATTTGAGTTCTTCATCAGACACCCATTTTCTTAATGACACGTCTCATTGCAGAAAAAAAAACATTTTACTAACAATAAATTAGTTTTTTGTCTTACTACTATCATTATCTTTTTTAGATTAATTACGAGACTTATTTCCCATTTTACAACATCAAAATCAAATTATAGAATTTAAAAGGAATTACCTAGTGTTCTTTTTTACAACAATTATCAGAAATTATAAACTTAATTTCCATACCATCAAACTTTTTTAAAGAATTATTCTCTTTATCTATCCACTATGACCACCTATTTTTTTATTTTAAAAAAACATATAATCAACGAAACTCTCAATGTCCACCATCTACTCACTTAAAAAAAGTTTTTCATAACATTAAAACTTGAGAAAATCCAATTACCATTGATTATATATCATTAATTGTGTCTAAAAATGACGAATTTTAATATCCTGATATCGAATGAAATATGGAACATACCATGAGAGTCGAGTGAATTTTTATTCATAGGCATCCATTGAGACATCCTCCTACCTCATTTCCAAATTTTTTTCTCATCCTATGTAGAACATCATTAGGAAGATATTTCTCAATAAAAATTAATTTGAATTCTTCCCAATTAAGAGAATAAATCTCATCATATTACATAATATTATTAACCATAGACCACAACTGATTGGATTCTACTTCAAAATGGAAAACATAAATACTAACATATTTATTTTCTAGACACCCCTTTACATCAAAAATATTTTCGAGAGGTTTAATTCACCCTTTATCTAGAATATGGTCAGATAATCCTCTGAATGATTGCATATTTTTCCTCATGAAATGCTCAAATATTGACATGTTCCTATTGGGTTGATCTGGCTACTCTCATACACAGATACCACCACTATTTATATCCAAATCCAACTATTTTATTATTACAACAAAATTTTTATTTCTTGATTCTGACCATCTCAGGTTATTGATTTGGATGTTTTTTCCTCTTGATGTCTTCAAATCATTGCTTCCATGTTTCCTCTATGGAAAACCATTATGAAAAAACTTATTTTAAATGAAGAGGTATGAAAAAATCTAATATTATATCCTTTAAATTTGACCAAAATGAAAAAAATCATTTATGGATATTCTATTAACAATATCCTAACCCCTAAAGTTATATAAACAGACCTCTGATACACAATATTAGGCCCATCCTTAATCAATTAATGATCTTTATTTAAGTCAAGAATTCACAATGTGGGTCATTTGAGATTTATATTTTTATTTAAAAATGCCATAAATATTACATAATAACTCAAATTGACACAAAATGGATAAAAATATAACAGTACCCATTTACCCCAGATCATAAAACATTATGAAATAAAGATGATTTATTTTCATGAAAAAAATTCTTCTCAACTTCTTCCATTGTCCTACCCATCCTTATACCCTATGCAAACATTTTAAAAACAAGAGATTACAAAAAAATTATCCATAAGGGATATAAAATAATGGGAAAAATTTCGAGTGCATGGTTATTTATAAACCCATGGAATTATAGGAATACATTAAAATAACATACAAATATAAAATCATAATGATAAATTATGGCATCTATATCATGCTAACATTATAGCTTTCACAACAACATTGGGAGTAACCATCATTATTTTGTTTGGAATACCCATTACAATATATTACCAAAATATATTTGTGGAAACCTTTTTTCAACCCGTATCATTACCCAATGAATTGGAGAGCTATAACAGGTTCACGTTATTATGGATTATCATAGAACCACCCACATACATAAACAATTCATAAGAACCATAACATAATCATAAAAACTAAAACATGCATAAAGGAATAATAAAATCTCCACATAGAAATAATAAGATATGAATTCAAGATTTTGATATAATAAATCCATTCTCAAAACCATTTTAAATACCAAAATACCAAAAATAGTATTATGGTGTTTATTTTTCATTTAAAAACATTATGTCTTGTAGAGGAAGCCGAATATCAAATAATGGCCATGATGGCCGAAATTTTGTTGTCTCCATGTAAGTGAAAAAAAACATTCCTTTTGTCATTTAGTAAACCAATTCAAGGAAAAATATTACATTATTATCCCTTGAATGAAATTAAAACTGAAAGGTGTTAATTATATACTGTATAAAAAAAGGTGGCATATAACATCAAAATATACCTCAACAAAGGGTGATTTGAGATGAAGTCCCTTACCCTGAGTCTGACTCATCATGAAAAATAGTTATATTCCAGAATAATAACAATATGTTAATTTATAATTGTTTGAGAACCTTTTTGATTTTCATTATTTCTTTTATATCACTTATAAATAATTATAAAATCATATAATTATTTATGTTCATATCGGATGTTTTTTCGATATTCAATACATGATTGGAAATAGAACTCGGGTTTGATTTCATTAGTCCGTTGGGTCATAAGACCATCATTTGAAGAATAATATTCAAGGAATAATCATCAATTTTATTAATTAATCTGAATATTTAAATGAAAAAATTAATTATGGTTATGAAAAATGAACAATGTTATATTCATGGAGATGATAGGTCATACATACACTTGAGTTACATTTTACATTTTTTATTGTTCCTTTGGGAAATAAGGTAAGTATTATTTTAACTTTAAAGATTGATCATAAAATAATTATAATCATAATAATTGTTATATCATACTTATATATGTATTTATTATCATTCTTGAATAATAAATGTAGAGAATAAATCTTATCGCGTTGTGGAGAGGGTAAGTCGTACATATGCACATGAGAATATATCAATCAATTTAATGGTTAAATTGATTATAATGGGATGATATATTAGTTATACAGAATATTTATCAAGTAATATAAATTATTTAAATAATATATACTCATATTTATATACTTGAAATAAGAGAATAGATGAAAACAGTTTTTACCACGGTGTGGAGATGGTAAGTTGTACGTACACACACATGGTGATATTGTTTTTCATAGGATTGGTAGATTGATGAATATGGTTGTCCCAAAACCATATAAACATCTATGAATGTATAATATTCTTTATTTATTAAATTATTTTGAAACATTTTTGGAAAAATAATTATATGAACAAATAAAATAGAAACATTAAAAAAATGAAAATTCTTCTTCTAATGATCCACTTTGAAGAACACATTAACACCTCTAAGAAGGGTTTTCTCCCTAAAATTAGGCTCAATAATGTTGGTAGATATTCTAGAATGCGTATTTGAATGATCATGGAAGAAAAAGAAGGCTTTGGAATTGTCAGTTTTATGGAATAGGGGAAACAAATTTATAGGACAGTAGAGGGGCACCCTATGAAATTCTAAAAATATTAAATTTATAATTTTTTTTTAATAAAAATGATTCTAAATTTAAATATTTCCACGATAAGATTAGACTAGTTATAATAATATAATAAATTAATTTTTAGACATGTATATATTTTATTTTAAACCATATCGTTTCAGTTTACACTTAATTATCATCTTTTAATTTTAATATTTGTAACTACATTTTAATTGTTAAGAGGATAATAATTTTAATTATTTGAGGTCAATTTCACAAAATTGGACACTTAATTATCTTTTGAAACCTATAATAGTCATTTTTTTATTTTAAAATATCTTTTAGTATTTTTGAATAATTTAATAAATTACTGTTTTTTATAAAACATCAATTATGCCAATTTCTTCACTATTCATTTTAATGAATTAAAATAAAATCCAATAGAGATATATCATTGAAAAAACCAATTGAATATTTATATCACATATCAAATTCACCAAAAATAGTCTTTGATGACATCTATTATGTAAAATAATAATTATTTAAAAATTTATAATATCATTTATTTGATTCCATGATTAATAATGAAATCACTGCATCATCATTGAGTCATAATTAAATTTACAT
The DNA here is from genome assembly GCA_963277665.1 of Viscum album. Taxonomy (NCBI): domain Eukaryota; kingdom Viridiplantae; phylum Streptophyta; class Magnoliopsida; order Santalales; family Viscaceae; genus Viscum; species Viscum album. The sequence continues at coordinate 213,278,453 of OY728138.1, read as the reverse complement.
ATTTAATGTCTAAAAATATACCTGAAATTCCATGATAGATGAAATATATTAATATTTATAATTACTATTTATTGTCAAATATTTCACTTATATAAACCCATATTAAAATTTATTGTGTAAGAAGATATATGTTTATAACATATTTTCATTTACGTTAAATTAAAAGTCGTATTTGTCATAGTCACACCCATGTGGCTTCAAAAGTGAAAATTTCCATCCTATGGATTTTCATGGTCAGCCATATCTCATACAATAGTATTACGACCTGTGTTATGGTAGTTTTACATTATTATAATATGATTTTCCGCCTTATTTTCCTGATTTACCATATAACCAAGGTAATTAATAATAATTAATAAAGTTACTATTCATTATGTCCAAAAGAAATAGAAAATATATAAATAATTTGGGAAATATGATTATAAATATGGAATCCATTTTTTTTAATTCAATATATTGATTTTTTATTAATTAATTAAATATCAATACATATTATTGAAAAGAGAAAATGAGGTTTTTAAAATTAAAAACCATCAAAATATTGACATGTGTTAATATCAAATTTCAATGTGGAATTACATCTAATGAAAAAAATTAGATTAAATGATAAAAAAAATAATCTAATTACACTTTATAACTAATTAAAAGGATAACCTGACTATATAAATAAATTATAGAAAAATATAGTTTTGAATTAAAATGCAGTATATTTCACTATACATTAAAATATAATTTTATTAGAAAAATAGAAATATTCATTGAATTCTTATTTTGGAAAATATAACAAATAAAAGTGAAAAACTCAAGATTAAAATATATCTTACCATTAAAATGTGTTAAAACTATATTTTAAAAATATTAGAGTATTTTATGCTTACAACTAGATTTATTCTCATTTTAGGACTCTAAAATTTAATATATGAAAGTACAAAAATTTAATAATCATGTGTATACTTAATATAGTTAGTTATTTGAAATTTATACATTAAAAATAATAGTAAATAACTACTATTTTAAATAATAATTCTAATAGTTTATCACTTTTTGGTATAACTTAGTCTTTTGTGCAACATATGATTTTGGAGAAACCAATTGTTGTGTGTCGATTATGCTATCGTACATAGCGTACCATTTTATGTAAACATAATATATAATTAATAAATATATTTAAATTTATAATTTTATAATTACCAGGGATATTACAATATGTTATTATTTTTTCCATCATAATAGCCACCATGAGAGGTTGTAAAGGAAGAACAAAAAATTTTCATTTCACAGGGCGCTAGTTTGTTGTTCACATAAACAATATGTTTGTTATCCATTATATTGGGTTTTGTGTAAGTTTTGGTCAAAAACATAAATAAAATAATCCAATTATACTATGTATATATGGGTTTTTATATAATTATACAATAAATAGAATATATATATTAGATAATCGAAATAAGACCAAAAATATTATAGATGTATCTTACCTCATAATCATGTAACACCATTTGTTTTTTTACCAAAAAACCTATTTGGATTACATAATTCCCAAGTGGAGGATTCAAGTATTTGTTGAGGGATTTTTTATACTATTTAGGGAGAGTTTGGAGGAGTCAAAGTGTCTTGAGTGGTGTATGGAAGGTGTAGAGTGCTTGCCTTATTATAGTGGAGGGGGAGTGACACTATGGAAAACACCAAAAGGAAACCATTAATGGGAGGTCCACCATACCTAATGTGACAAAAAATGGAAACATAATGGATTAAAGGTGAAACATGGTCTATAATGATCTCAACTACACAAAAATATCTGAATTTTAATAATTTAGTTCATTAATGTCTATGATTCCCCAATATAGCAAGTTTTGTTTTTTATAAAAGAAAATAGTTTTACAACCAAATTACTATAACCATTAAGACTAAAATAAAGTGAGAATTTTTAGAAAATATTTTAAAAAATAATTATTAATATTAAATCTAATATGTAAAATAATATACTATTTTTTTGGAAATTAATTTTAAAACTTGTCCATGTGATTCCCTAAAACATTTATTTAATACACATCATGTTAACAACATTTTCCCAATATATGGGTCAATTAGATTATTATAAAAGATAAATTGGTCCATTAAAAGACAATATTTAATATTTAATAAAAATTAAAAATTAAATTCCATAATATAGGGTTTTTAGTTAATTTAATATCATTTAATAAAATATCATTTAATTTAAAATAAAAATAATTTAAATTTTAAAATTAATTGTATAATTTTAATTTTGAAATATCAAATAACTGTTGGAATTGGAATATAATAATTTTAAATATGTGTAACATGATATATTAATGTGAAAAAATAGTTCCATACAATAATTCGTTCAATAAAAAACACTTTTATTATTTATAGTATCATTTATTTTTGTTAATTTTTAACTAAATAGTCATTATGTTGGGGTATCTTAAACTATTTAGGCAACTAAATCACCTATAAAAATTAATGATAAATTAATATTATATATATAAAATATTTATAATAAAAAAGTATATGAATAACTAAACATTTTATGTTTAGTATATATCTCAAAGTTTTATAAATGTTATAGGTATAAAGAGTTCCCTTTATGTCTTTTTCCTTAATGAACCTTTTATATAGGTACCGTCCAATTAATAATATACCAATATCCCCTAAAATTATATTTTATTTGGGACATGGTTAAATTTATTTAAAATAATTGATTTTGGGAAAGGTTTCCACATCAATTTGGTACTTAATATTTTTTGGTCCATTCATAAGCTTAATTTTACCATAATTACTATAATTAATTTTAGTCGCTTTCCCCAATATTTGTTTTACAAAAATGAAGTTTATCTAACTAGATATAAAATATTACACTTATTGAAAACATGTATTTTTTTTCCTTCAAAATTCAAATCAGAGAATTTGAAAAATTAATATTAACTCTCTTCCTGTAGACACAAAAAGAATGCAGGTTTTCAATGTAAAATTATTCAAATTCTCAATTATATTTTTTATATAATTTGAATATAGAAATAATTCCAATGACCTAAATTTTATTTAAATATTCATAAATTATCTATTTTAACTTCAAAAAAACTGTAAATATAATTTTAGATTAATCATTATTTAAATGAAAAGGATTATTTTAACTAAATAACATTTATATTTACAATTTATCAAAAAAAGATGTCTCAGAAAAATCCAAAATATTTAGCCTAAGATAATATTCTCATTATTAATTCAAAAATGATGAATATTTTTAAATATAAACTTCAAAATATTGTTACAATTTAGTATCAAAATAGGTTCTCCATTAATAGTCAGTATAACTGGTTCTTGCTTATAATATATTTATTTATTTTATATATAATAAGCTTAACAAGGCGTTTCTTATAATGAAATATAGAAAAAATATTGATTGTTTTCTAAAATTAAAACATTTTGATGTCTTGGGGTGTTACAATATCGCCAACTTAAATAAAATGTTTCATCATAATTTAAAAGTGATCTCAAAAATAAAAGGATGATGTTTTAAAATGAACTATTATTAAAAAACCCACATCACAAATAGGGTTAATAACACAACTTATTAATAATAGAGAAAAAAAGTTACAATTGTCGTGTAATAAGGTTCCCTAATAGGAGAACATAGTTGGGAAATGGAAACATGGATACTAATGAAAAATATAACAATCATATTATAAGGGATAGTGTTGGAAAACACGGTTAGGATAATGTTAACAATTACAAGGACATAAATCTATGTTGATTTCATTGTATGTTTGATTCATTGGAAATTATGTTACTAGGACAAAATTTGTCGTTTCAAGATCATTTTCCATATATTTTAGGAATTCATTCACTCTCTAAGAATATAATTAAATATACTTACTCGATACATTTCTATAGGCACAATCTTATCTTTTGATCATTCCGTGGACTATTTCTACTTCATCTCTCAGAACAAGATATATCATATAGTGATGTAATATATCAATATATGAAAACTAGATTAAAATTTCAACATAAACAATTTCATAAATGGATAAAATTTTCAAAACACTATGATCTAATACATTTGAAATATGATCACTAAATTAAAAAATGAAAAAAGCATTTGCATTTAATTAACATAACACAACTCTAGGTTTTCCATTCCAAGCATTTGAATAAAATCATCATGTATCCTAATGAAATATCGTAATAAATTCAATCACTATGAAACCATATTGGGAACATGATTTCCTCCTTATTCTTTATATAAGACACAGTTTATTTGATATATTTCTTAAATATAAAATTATTGTAAACTCCATTAATGATATAATTGAAAACTTGTCTAAACATTATTAATAAACTCAAATGAAGTCGTAAATTATACAAATAAATAATTTATTCATCATTATCTCGACACTAGGAATATAGTAATGGGTTTATTTCCCTCAATCATGTGTTTTATGAAGATTTTAACTTTTAAGTTTTAACGTTTCATAGTACCATTCAGTATATGATATAATTTTTTTAATGAAAATGTACTACATCACAAACCACTTATATATGTCCATTAATTTTATGATAAAATATTCAAATTAAATAATTCATGAATAGGCATATTAATCATTTATCTTCATCTGTGGAAGTTTCATAATAAGATCATTATGTAATATAATCATTTTGGGGGTATAATCTATTGTTTCTCGAGGGATTGATTTGTATAATGTCCAATATCTTTGTAGTTGTGACACGTTTACCTATTTACTTTTATATTTTACTTCATTATTATTGTGGACCTTTTCTCCACACTTATATCAAATAAAAATTCCCTTAAAACATTTACTTGGGTGATTACTTCCATTGTTAGCACATGTTGGAAGATTCTCCTTTCCTTTATTCCCTTTATCTATATTTTTCTCTTCCATTATCTTCTTCTCTTTCTTCCCTAAAAATAAAATATAGAATTCATTAATTATCTCATTAAAAAATAATACTTTATTAACATATGATGAGAAAACATGAAAAAATATTTACCTTTAAAATTTTGTCTTAGGACAATGAAATATATTATATTTCTTACTCTTTGGACATGTGAATTGGTGGAGTTCACTTTCATTTTTCTAGGGGCCATTTATAAAATATAAAATCTAATATACTAAATCATAAAATAATGTATAATTCCAAAACAAGTAAAACACATAACATAAATTGAAAAAATTATTCTTATCTAATCTTATAATAGTTAGAATCGTTTCATTGAGTATATCATTACACTCAAATCCTTCATAATGGTTTGTAATGAAAATAGGAATTGTCCAAATCAAATACCTTCAGAGTGTCAAAGAATGTGTGAAGTGAGGCCCATTTTTATGTACCAGGTTACCTTGAGTCTGGACCGTGAGACCTTGTTAGAGTTGTCACTCCTAGGTATATCTCTACTAGAACCACATCTACATATTGTATCTAGATAGGGATATATAGTTAGGAATACCCAGGTAATATCTACCTTACAGAAATTCTTGGATATTAATGCATAACAATACCCAATGTCTAACATATTGTTTTTCTCCCAAATCAATACTTTCTAAATCTATTTTCCAAGAATTTTAATAAACTTACTTTGATACAAACTATACCAACATTACCCCTTAAATCCTAGAGTTGGTGACTATTATTAATCACATTGGAATGATTATAAGGAATCAAATCCTAAAAGACCACGTGTTTAGTAAACATGGAATGTTAGATTACATACATTATACACATAATACATTGGAAAAAATGAATAATTTATATATAAGAAACATAAATAAGCATCATCATTGAAATCATATTCAATTTCTTTTTCTTCATAATTAGGGTAGAGAAGCATGAAAAGGGTGATCTCAAATTCTCAGCAACTATAAATAAAATGGAATAAATAATAAATCAATCTATATGAAAATGAAATTAATTGATCATAAATTCCATATAAACAACTAGAAAAAAGAATAATTAATATGGAATGTTATGAAACTAAAATGGATTTCACAAATTAGTAAACTGAGAATGAATTACATCCCTAGATATGTTGATGAGAAATCAGATAGATGAAAAATATATCAATATAAATGAGGTAAATTAATTCTTAATGGACTTTATTTATAAGGAAAATTCCAACCAATACTCTCAAGACCATTCATACGACGGTTTACAACTATAGATAGAAGCCCATTTAATTTGGCCAAATTATTTGTCCCATAAGAACCTATCGATGAATTGAGGGGATACATAAAGCACAAGAACCACCCATCATTACTGATTTGAATCATTCCTCCTGTTTAATTATAAAAATTAACTATGACTTATCAAATTTCTGTATTGAATAAATAATATGGTTTTATCAATAATTCCCCAGTTAATCGAATAACTATCAAAGGGAACACCCTATGTAAAATGATATACTTTTTTTTGGTTATAGTAGTATCCATAACTCAAGAATTCATGAAATATCCAATATAAAATAATTAATATAATGTTATTTTTTAATTATTAAATTTATAATCACAAAAGTAATTGCGTTTTCAAAGAAAATCATTAAGAATATTCTTAAAGAGAATAATATTTAAACATTCCAATGTGTCCCAAACCACTTTGAAACATTCAAATCATAATCCCCATGATTTAATGAAATTAAATAGAAAATATAATATCATGAGAATAAATATATTCGTTCTAATATGAGTCAATTGGTAGTTAGTACACCATATAAAACTAAGGTGGTAAATAAAATAATAAGTATCTATGGAATGTAAGTTGAGATGTAATACATTACCTAATCCTTCTTTTGGTTTTGTGGTATTTGTCCTCATGTATAGTGTTTTAATATATGTTAATAAAATACACCAAAATCAAAATCATATTTATAATATGATATATTAAATTATTATAATATTTTATTACATTTTTGTTAAAACGATTTCATTAATTTCACTATTTTGGGTGTTAATTGCACATTTTTTTTAAAGTTTGTTTTGACTTGTTACTAATTGTTCTCATTAATTGTATAATTGTTTTATTATCCCAAGGACTTATACCATTAATTAATTATAATACACCATAAGTATTTATTTACTTAGAATAATCTATAAAAATTGATGATTGGAAATGTAATGCACCTATCCAGGAAATGGTGGGTCATACGTACAAATTATCGGTACATTCAGTACATTGTCATATTTTAAAAGAATTAAAATTAAATGATATGCATACTAATGTATATTATAATTAAATTATCATATATGTGTAATATATTTTAGATATTTTATTAATATAATCCTTCATATGTCTCATGTTTAACATGAACAAATCACATTGCATTGATAGGGAGGTAGTCCACACACCCACAATCAATGTTATCATGTATAAAAAAATTTGAATAATTAGTTCATTTATTTATAAATTAAATAAATAAGTAAAAGTGTATTATAAATATCCAATATATCATACATAATTAGAGTTTTCAACATATAATGATCACAATAAGAGGTGAAAATAGATGAACGAACAATCATCAATTTTGGATGTGGTAGTTCTACATTATCATAAATAGTATGTTCATTTCCAATTAGATGGGGGTGTGTGTAAGTGTAGGTCAAAAAAATACATAAATTTTTTTTGGCATAATTTGAATTCCGAGGTTTTTATATAATCATTGAATAAGAAGAGTATGGGGAGTAGAAAATAGATATATAACTAAAACGCTTGAGGAAACTTGTTACCTATTAATCGAGTAATTCCTTTTGGTCTATACCTAATGACTTTATATATTACATCTCTCCCAAGGTGAGGATTATAGAATGAGGTAAGGTATTCTAAGAAACTATTTGGGATGTTTTTGTATGATCCAATGTGGCTTGAGAGGTGCTTAGAAGGGTTATAGTGCTTTCTTTTTTATAGTGGATGGGGAGTGGTACTCTTGTAAATACCAAATGGAATTCATTAATTAGAGGTCTAACATACCAAATGTGACAAAAAAATGGACAAATAATCCTTTAAATTGGAATCATGGTTGATTAAAACCATCACTATAAAAAATATATACATTTTTATATGTTGGTTCATTAACATCTATAATTCCCCAATTTTACCATTTTGGTTATTATTAAAACATATAGTACTAAAACCTATGAAATTTAACCAAAAAGACTAAAATAAAGTTATATTTATTATAAAACATACATCTAATTAATTATTTATATGATATATAATTTATAAAATAATAAATCCTTGTTATTTTTAAATTAATTCAAGAATAAGGGCATGTGATTCTCTAAAGCACTACTTAAACCCAGACGGTGTTAACAACATTGCTACAATATATGGATCAATATGAAAAATATAAATTATTAATTATTACTATAAAATAAAATATTTTATAATTAGTAAAAACATGGGAAATTTTTGAATTTTTCTTAATTTTAAATCATTCAATAAAATATTATTTATTGTAAAATTTCAATAATGTTAATTTTGATATTATTTGGTTAATTTAAATTTTATAATATCAAAAAATTTTGGTATTAATATATATTAATAATAAATATATATAACATTATATATGAATTTAAAAAATAATTAAATAAAATAACTAAAACAATATAAATAACTTTTAACATGAATAGTTTCATTTATATTAGTTAATTATTAACTAAATAATCACTACATTTGCATTTCAGAAGAATTTTAAGCAACTAAATTATCTATAAAAATTAATGATAAATTATTATTATAAAAAAATCCCATAAGTATTTCAAAATTTTATGTATAACCTTAAATATTATGTTTTTTATATATCCCAAAGTTTTATAATTGTTATAGGTAATGAAAAGTTCCTTTTTTTCCTTTGTTAACCTTTTATATAGGGAACTTCCATTTAAAAATATATCAATAAACAAAAATATTAGAAACAATAGAATATATATTCTAATTATTGGTAGAAAATGTATTTTTAAAAATTATCCAGGTCATTTTTGTCCTTTAGATTAATGATTAGTCCCTATATAAGCATAATTTTACCTTAATCACCGTAATTAATTTTTAATCAATTTCAGTAATATTTTTTCATGAAATTGAAGATGATCTTATTAGAAGAAAAATATTATTCTAATTACAGTGTTGTATTTATATTTTTAAAAATTCAAATCACATATGTGAGAAAATTATGAATAACGCTAATCCCATAGATGTGGCGAGAATGTGGGTTTTAAAGAGAAAACATTGAAAAGATTAATATAATTTTATATCCAATTTAAATATAAAAAATATTCCAATGAACTAAATTGGATTAATATAGAATAATTGATATATTTTTATTTTGAAAATTAATTTGAAATATAATTTAACACTACCCATAATTAAAATTTAAAGTCTTTTGTAACAAAATTGAATTAATTTTTTTTATATATCAAAAATGAATTTTCTTAGAAAAATCCCAAAAAATATCCTTAAGACAAATATGAGAATATAAATACAAAAAATATGTTTTCAAAAAAAAAACATAATAACGGTGTCAAAATTTAGTTATAAAATAGGTTCACTATTAAAAGACAACAAAACTGGGTCATGTGTACAAGATAATCTCGTGTTTTATATAGCATAATATTAATATGGTGTTTTGTGTAATGAAAGAAATAAAAACAATTCGTTGTAAAATTAAAATATTATAATCTCTTATCGTATTATATCTTCGACCACCTCTACCTAATGAATATGTGACCTGCATGGGTGTCCATATAAAACCTCAAAGGTCGGCATTCTAATCATTGACTAGTAACAATTATTATAAGAAAAATCAACAAGTATATAATATATATATCACAATAAAATGAATTCAAAAACTCATTCAAGGATCATATCCTCATAGATATTAATAATATGCTCATTTTTTCATATGTTAGTAAATGTTAATCTATATTCAACTAAATATTATTCCCCATTACCTCCTTGTTACTCTTCATAAATTTTTATATAATCCTCAAAATCCCAATATGAAACAATGCAAGTGGGATATCCTTGTAACCATATGATCTCTTATACATATATTTTAACCACAAATTTCTCATTAGTGTTATCTTAATTGAAATAGAGTAGGAAAATTTCATCTAATTATCAATGACCACCTATATATCATTCATTCATTATATTTTTCATGGTAATTTGATAAATAATTCCACAGAATATTCATCCCAAATCCAATTCAGCACTATAAGATCGTAATGAAAATCCAAAACCATCAAATTCAATGCCATTTTCTTCAATAAGGTATAACAATGGCACACAAAATGGGAATTATTTTCATTTTTACCCCACCACTAGAAACATCATCCCATGTCATAGTACATATTCATAGCACCCATATGACAAGACCAAAAAAAAATATGATAGCTAAAGAACTGTAAACCACTCTTAGAAGCTCGGATAAAAAACTAATCCTCAATGTGGAAAACTCCATCAGAAGGGAGATATGAAACAATAATTATCTTATACCATTAATAATTTCCTCGAATCTTATGAAATTCCCATCCAATAGATGATCCAATAGAAGTGACGCAAATAGAGATGACGATAACTAAACACCGGTGAGATCTATGTCCAAATCATCCACCTAAGTATCCATATGAAACTAATTGAAGATTCTCATCATGTTACACTCTTACTTTTATTCCATGATATCCTATGTTTAATGATTATTGCAGAGACCATTAACAATAGAATTACCCTTCCTTGGGGTTTATGAGATGTTGAAATTGATCTTATGAAGGTATTCCACCCACCTCTTAGGCCTGGGATAGAGTTACTTTTGGGAAAATACAAAAAACTGACTCCTATTGTCGTAAAATACTATCAAACTCTCCCAAAAAAAGTTCCCCCAAAACATATGCACATTATTAATTATGGAAATCCCTAAATCGTGATTGGGGTAATTCTTCTCAAGTGGATGTACCTATTGAGAACCATAGACATCCACATGATAATTTTTAATATAAACTCAACCCAAACAATAAAAATAAGAATCATAAAACACCACATACCCATTTATAGTATCATGTATGATTAAAATAGGTTCAAAATTCAAAATTCATTTCACACAGACAAATATTTCTAACAATCATCTTCACATATAAATTTCACCCCTTTCCTGGTAAGAGTATTCGAATGTTCCCCAAACATTTACTAATACTTGAAGAATCGATGATATTGTTCAGTATGACCAAAGAAAATATGTATATAAATTATCTTATATGGCTCATACCATGAAAATTTATACTTCAGATATTAAGTATTTACAAATATTCAATGTTGATAAATCAAGTTTTCCAATAACTACACTAATTATATCCATAAAATTCATTTTCAAATCAGTCAATAAAGTCGGCGGTTTCTAAAGATTTCCAAAATCAGATTCATATTGTTCTCATGTTCATTCATCAATATCAAGTAAACTAATATATCATCTATAAACAGAGAGACAATTTCTTCATAAAAATTATGGAATAGTTGATTCATTAAATCTATAGAATCATTAATAACCTTAGTTATAAAAAATGCATCAAAAGACCTATTTAATGTTCCCACCTTCTCCTCAAATTCATTTTCAATATATTAGATTGATAAACCCTGATATAATGATAATCTGAGCAAATATTGATAATTAAAAACCACCTCAACCTCTTAAACTAATCCAGAAATTCATCAAAACGGTGAAAAGAGAAATTTTTCATAACCATAAACCAATACATATTTATATAGTTGACACAAAATCAATTGGAATTATCTTCCATCTTGTAATTCATCATAGGGGATTCCCATGACTAAACATTTTGGGGAACATTCCCTTTCTCTATCATATTATCCAACTGAATCTTAATCTCTATCAGCTTCATCAGTTCCATATGATAAGAGGGTATCGATATTTGTTTAGTAACAATCACTAAATGAATCATAAACTCTACATACCTCTATATAGGAGTCCTATGAAAGTAAAATGGAAATTTATTAAAATATTCCCTAAAAATAATGATTATATATATAAAAAATTAAATGTTATCGAGCTCGAATATGATATATGAAAACAAACTCCTTCTCTCTAGGAGTAAAAATCCTACATAACCTGTCCTCGGATCCCACTCTCATTGAATCATAAGAGATATTCAATCTAAAAAAAAGAGTGAAACTCATCAATAGTAATGATCAATATTATAATAATTAGTAACAATCTATTCTATTCAATAATGACCCGAAATATATCCACATCAAAAATAAGGAATTCACGTACTAAGACGGTGGCAATTATCGATAGAGATAAAGATAGAAAATGAAACCCATGTTCCTTCCTATTTCTAATATGTGTTTCTTTATCTATAAAATGTTTCATGAGATATATTGTATATTTATGAATATAGAGAAATGGGAATACAAAAATTATGGGATCCCTATTTTTAAATAATAAATTTTCTATATAATATGAAAAAAATTGTACCTCCCACTATTAATGGTCCTGTTTCAGCCTACATCAAATTCATATACCATATGTAAATGCAATTTTATATTAAAAAATGTTCCAATATCCATAAAAATATTGGACCAAATTATATTATAGAAGAAATTTTTTTAACTCAAGGTGCATAATCATAAAAAGGAATAGACATATCATGGAATAACCATTATAGATGGCCTTGATGTCCAAAAGAACTGAAAATTATGGCATGTTCTTGAATAGTATAATATTTTTTCCTCAACTAGATATAAGGATACAATGATATTGGTTCAAAACTTGTAGGTATTGTTATTGAGGAGGATTCTAGTGGAAATAAACTTCCTCCACTAACCCAGAAATGATATTTTCAATTCTTCTTTTATCCCTATGTTCCACTGAAACATTAACTATATCATAGATACAATGTAGAATTACTAGTATTTTACATCATATCTATCTACACCATTATATCCATATATTCTATTTTAGAAAATGTATTCTGATTCAACATATACTCATGAAATAATTTTTTTTTCAATCCCATCATGTGTTTCTGAGCATTTAACTGCTCATTCATCACCACCTCTGGAGAAAAACAAACTAGATCTCTAAATTAAATGGTGTACTACATAACCAAGAACTCCCTTTACTGAAATACAATAACGACATAGATTTCATTAACATCATAAATTATTAGAAAAATTGATGAATGAATAGGGTATTTAATACTTTCTAATCCAAACCCAAATGCTACTTCTCATATACAGTGGAATCCCACCACTTATTGCTAGGACCCTCCATCATGAACATCATTCACTTCACCATGATGGCCTCATGTGTATCCAGGATATCAAATACCAAAATAACATTATCTATCTAGAACTCCTCTTATTTAGTTTATTGATTCCTTCAAAGGATGGAGACTTTATGTGATGTAACAGTTGAGATCTTTCAATAACATTCTTGTCTATTGGCTATGAATTAATAAATTCGTTATCAACTCCCAATACATTCTGGTATATGTCAAAAACATCTTATATGATATCCTCTATAATATTCTTATCAAAAGATGGATTTCATTCGGAAAATTATTTTATATACCCCCTAAGGAAAAAAAGAAAATATTCTCAAGGTGATATTTCTACACACCAAAAAATTATTAAAATATTTATTGAATAGTAAAATATTAGTTTACACAAGATAAAAAATGGATATCTACGTCAAAACTAAATGGAAGATAAGGAAATCTTAAAATCCCTAGGTAACATGAGTATTTTAATTGTAACAGCTTCTCATGCAATCACCACAACCTAACTCTCAAATCATGAGACTACAATCTACCATCTAACGACTTTGAAACATTGAGAGAAACTATTATATAATACAAAATTATAACAAACAAAATATGGTTGGACTCACAAAATGGGAAATGAATGAATTCACAACATATCTAAAGGTAATATCTAATCCCCATAGGCTATCGACTATCACCATGGAATCAACAATCATAAGAGGTAATGATTTTCCCAAAACTAAAATAATATCCATGGATTATATATATATATGATAAATAAATAGTTTAATATAACTAACCCGCAAATATTTCATAAGAAAAGAGAAACTATAGTAGAAATACAGATCAAATGAGCTAAAAAACTACAAGATAAATGTTATATTTAAAAGGAAAAAAATATAAACCATATACTCCTTTTGATAAGTGTGAAACATACCACTATCTCACCACCAAATACTTATTCTCAGCTGACATGAATGTCACCACCATATAAAAACCCCTTTTTTTTGATGTATCAATATGCAATACTAGGTCTACAATTCATGAATGGAGTGCCTAGGGTGTGACCTAAATAGTCTCAATGGGATCTCATACTACTATTGCATATCATGTATCTAAAATAAAATACCAGATAAAAAATATATTAAAAAAGAAATTATATTTAGTAAAGATGTTTTATATTGAAATTATGGAAAATAGTTCCCTTTTTCGATAGTTGGTAAATAAATCTTGGATAAAAATTCGAAAAATATATTTGTAAAACAATTTCAATTTCTTCAGTAAACATGGATATATATTCAACGAAGGAAAATGACAACACACTCAAGCTAAACAAACTAGGGTAACTCATGACTTCTTTAGAAAAATCTCTTCTACATAATTCATGACTATTGTTCACTAGACATCCCACATACCAAATCATCAAGATTTATGAATATAAAAACACATGATTAACTAAACCCTACTACAATGTCATTTCAATTCATAAGGTCAATAATCATATCACTCTATGATCATAAGAACACACAAAAAATTGATCCATCCTAACAATATCAAAAGGAATGAAAAAATACTAGACCACCAACCTATGTATCGAAGGATCTCATGTGTAGCATATCAATTCATTTTAAAGGGATTACAGACTTCATAATAAAATTTAAAACACCCCATTTCTAGTTAAATCATATTTGAAAAACCATTTAACAATATATTAAAAAATAATTTAAAATTATCCTATTTTAATATAATCAGGTTAATCCAGCATTTTCTAAAAAATCCATTTCATCCACTTAAAGAAGAAAATAATTCCATCTAATTTATCAATAAATTTTACAAAATAATAGAAATCAATGGTTAAATTAAAAAATTGTCTTGCCAGAACCACCCACCTAAAACATGGGTCACCGAACACCTATGATAGGATTGACCAACAACAAACGCAACATAAGAAAAAAAATAATTCCCTAGAATTGATTTCTATATCATAGAATCACATTCCAAAAAAAATATTAGTAAGTGGAGAGGATATATCACAAATAATTTGAGAACCTCACACACTTCACCATAGCCAACACAAGGGTTGGACTCCTTTTCATAATCAAACAATATACCTAGAAGAATCAAATGAGATTCAACACATGATAAAAAAATACTATAAATACAACACAACACCGCTTTCATGAATAATGGAAATAAAGTTTTATAAAAGGTCTCTCATAGAGAGAGACATATCCCAACTATCATAGAGATTGATCACTGAATAAAGAAACATAATGAAGATGAAATACCTAAAATATCATGGATGAAAGTTAGGGTTTGAAGCCGTAAAAGAAAACTGAATGAGAGAAGAAGCAGTCATACTACATGAAAAATCCCACTAGGCACAAGGTTATTGAATAAAAGTCCAATTATTTATGATGTAAACTCCCGATCAATCTTAACAATTGAAAACACATATTCCTGGTTAATGTTTCCTTGAATAATGATTTTGTTCTATAAAAAAGGCCTTATGGTCTAAAAGGAGTTTACATCATAAAAAATCAATTTACATCATGTAATATTTTTAATCCCAAAAAAGTTTTATGGTAGGTTTCTAGTGATGGAAATGCACCATAATCAATAACATAAAATCCAAAAGTGTCCAGCAAGAAGTTCTAGACATAGGATAGAGAAAAATTCCCAAAATGACTCTTATATATTATAATCCTAAAAAATTACCTCTTAAACAATAAAAATGCATACATTAAAATCTAGGATGGTAAAAAACATGGAATATATTATTTCATAACTTTATTATTAAAAACTAATGTTAAAATAAAACTATGGAATTAATGTTGTCATATTATTAATTAATAATGTATAAATATATAATATAAAATTCTAGTAAGTCATGTTTTGAATATTTTTATTTTTATATCACTATTAATCATTGTAAATAATTTAATTAATAGATATTTGAATTTAGTTTACTATTTTTATACATTAAAATTATTAAAACTAGTAAAAATTTCAAAATTATTACACTAATGAAAATTAATATATTTTAATAATGAAGGAAAATTTATTTATTATATTCGTATAAAATAAAATTATTATTTGTCATTCAGTGACTGAATAAGATATATATGTCTCATCAGTTGATCAAGTAATACTTATCAAAAAATGTATTTAATAATAAAATATAATTACGAAATAATATTTTGGAAAAACACATTTTGGAATACATTTTCCATGAACTACTATACACTATTATGTGATGCATATGACTGGATAATGATCGATATAGTTTGACAATCAACTTAAAAAATTAAATAGAAATATGTTTTAAAATTAACAATAGACATATTATGAAATTCATGACATCAATGACTACCCAAGATGTATATATCACCTAGATTAATATGATAATTTTTTTTATATATATATATATCGCCATGAAGGCCTTTTAAATTAAATCTATTTTTAGTCACTAGATTATATAGATCAAGAATCCCTTGATGAAATTTTATAACGACCATGACATTACAGACATAGATATAAAGTAATTGTAGATGAATATTAATTACATAACATAACTAACCTTGGAATAATTATATAGGTCTAGTTCCTTTGGGAATATGGACACAAAAACAACTAGTTCATATAGGATCTTCATCTTCTCCCAATAAGATCATTATAACTGACACCCTTCTTAAAAATATAATTCTTTATAACCATAAGAAAGTAAACATAATAAATGGTGAGATCAAATGCCCAGTAAAGGTGAAAATTAGAGATATCAATGTTCAGTTGTGAATAAAATAAACATATGGGTATGATAATTTTATCATAAAATTTTAATATTATATCTTATATATCATAAATAATTATCATGAGTCAGGGAATAAATCAGAAAAGTCAAAAATACATGAATAATAAATTAATAATATATAATGATCCTAAAAAGAATAAAATTAACATATAAATAAGTTTTTTCATTCAAATAAGTATATAAAATCATTTCCTTAGAACTCAAGTATCATTGACATGAATATCGTTGTGGAATTGGGTCACCCTCTAAACCAGCTTAGTATTAAAGGTTCAATTCCATGACTACTGTATTTGAATAATTTTTTTAATGAATTAGGTTAACTCAAAATTATATTCGTATTTATCTTATATGATATCAATGAATACCCAATGCATTCCAGGGAGATATAGCTCATACTCATCATTTCATAAAACGTTACCAGAAACCATGTTTATAACATAACCACAATCCATTGTTATAACATAGCAACCATTGTTATCTATAATGTAACCACTATCCATGGTTATAATGTAAAAACAATCAAATAATTAAAAAAATAAATGAGTTCCAAAAGGTTATAAATTATTTATCATATCAACACAACATAACCTCTGGAATGAAAATGGGTTTTATAGACACTTCTTTAATTACTACATATCCCATGGAAAATAAATGTGTTTCATAAACATATCTTCAACCAAAACATTAACCATCAAGAGAAATATATACATTTGTTTATTGCATCTTGTCTCTATAAAATCATAAATATCATCCCACAATGTTATCATTTATGATATCTATTTTAAAAATCAGGAAAATATTTCATGAGAGAAAATAACCATTCCATTTTGAAAATAACATTTAAAATAAAAACATTTCCAAAATATAATGGTAACAATAATCCATTAATATATGTTTTGAAGTTTTTAAATTATTCTTCAAAACATTTGGGGTTAATGATAATGATAAATTATGTGCATGTTGTATAAGATAAAAGAAAAAAAATACATTCATATTTTCGTGTGAATTTCTATAAAGGAAATTCATGGAAAACTTACAAGAATGATAATTTAAAAACATATTATAAAAAGTAACACATGGTTAAAAATGATATCGAAAAATTATAATAAATTATTAAAAACCGTATTTAATATATTTCGTTGATAACATTTCTTTGGAAGAAAATGTCTGTTCAATTGTAGAGATAAATGATGTCAATTTTACATAAAAGAATTTCTTAACATGAGTATATAAGGAGAAAAAATATGAATATAATCATTTTTTAAAAAGAAATATATATATTAGAATAAAATTAATGAGTTTTTTGAGCGGTAAATTATAAAATATTATCACTAGAAACATAATCACAAAAAATTATGATATGTAATGGGACTATAACATAAAAACTCTACAACATTGGTGAATTTGGAATAATAATACCAACAAAGTAAAGGAACATATATGTATATTTACATAATTTTTTTTAACAATATTAATGAAAAAATTAATTCATGGGAAATATATACATCATGCAAGGTAAATTAATGGTGCTAAAGGCTTGTGTCCAAGTTAAATAAAAGTTAAACAAAAACCCCGTGCCGATTTGTTATCCTTTGAATCATAAGCGACATGAATAAAAAAATTGAGACATAAATTATAATTAATAGGATGATAATAATGAAATATCATGTCTAGTTTTCCATATATACAACAAACAAAATAAATTTGTGTTGAATTTTGTATAAGTCTCTCAAAAAAAATTTATGAGTATAAATCCTTTACTATTGGAGTTTATTAATCTATACACATTGGAACATCCTGTATAGTAAATATATAATTATTATAAATATTTCATATAACCATGATAATATATATCATACCATAAATAATATATTTTTCACCTTTTATCAACTGTTTTTAACAATTTGTTATAATAATCACTATTTTGAGTGATATATGTTTCATTTTTTCATGTATGTTTTGGTTTGGTAGTTTTGGTCCTTGTATTACTATCAATGTAACATAATTCAATTTTTTAATAATGATATAAATATTATATATATTTATTATGTACATGTTTATATTCATTCAAGGAAGAATTATATGGACGAATAAATTACACAATTCATTGAGACAATAGGTCGTATGTACATGTGAACCATGTTTGAATTTTTTTGACAGATAGAAAAATATAAATCTAGATAAAAATTCGAAATTATATATTAATTATTATATAATATATATATATAATAAATCCAACCCTATTTCCATCAATGTTAAATAGAAATGATAAATGAATTTAATTAGTTTGTAGATGTGGTAGTCCACAAACACACACAATCGATGTTATCATTTTCCAATTGTATGGAAGATTAAAATGTAAATATGTTATTATAGTTATATAAGTACAATTATTTCATAATTATAATATATAATAATTAATATCATCGTAATTCAAATTCCAAAATGATGGTGATAGGAAATGAATTGTATAAATATGTGGAGAAGGTAAGTCATATGAATGCCTAAGAAATATTTTTAATACTCATTTGATGGATGGAGGTTGAATAAAGTTAGAATAATTATCATAATAATATCCTTGCATAAATATATATTTTTAAAAATGTATTCTTTTAATAATATAAATAACTTATTTGTGAAAAAATAATTAATATAAAAAATGTGTTCGATTAAGGTGACTACATCTTCTTTGAAATAAATCCCTTAGATCTATTCTAAAGGGTTGTATGATGGATGTTTTGGGATGAAAACCCACAATATAATATATATATGGTATTAGAGAAGAGATATTGGAAGTATTTGGTCGATATAGTAGCCTCAATGTGATGTGGAGAAAAAACGAGGAGTTCCCTTTTATAATATAAGAGAGGGACGATCGTAGAAATTCGTAAAATATTAATTTAATATAAATAAATATTAATATTAAAATGGATACAAATGATATTAATTCATGATATTTTGTGGATGAGTTCAAACTATATCATATAATAAAATTTGTAAAATTTTGGATCGCTTTTTGACAATTATCAATTTTTTTATACAAAAGTTATCCATTTCCGTAATTACTGCAATGTTAAAGTGATCAACTCATTAATGTTTAATTTGTTACAATAAAATGATAAAAAATACTTAAAAATGGACTAGAGATTATGTATATAACTATTTAATTTTCATTTCGATAAAAATATTTTTCTTATGAATTTTATATATTTAATTTATTATAATTTAAAATAAAAAAACGATAAAGTTTGTTTTGACAAGGTTAAATTAACTTAACATTAAATATAACAAAAAAATGGTGAATTAGATTATTATGAATCCACAAAACCTTATAATGTCATGTAGATTCATAAAAATTGTGGGGCACATTACTGTTTTCCAATTATATCACATTTAACATTTTTAAAATATTTTATTTTAATTTTTTGTTAACTGAATAAATATTGTAGTATCATTGTAATTGTATTAACAAAATTATATATCTTCTAAAAATTATAAATAAATTTATATAATAAAGATAATATCAGAAATATAAAAAGTGATACTTATATCAAATCATTACATTATCTTGTTCTTATTTGTATGCATGATATATATTTAAAACTAAGAGAGTGAATGTTTTTATATTTAATTAATTTAAATATTATATAGAAACTTTTCATGGAAATGTGTCCATTAAATCAATCCATTTTGAGAGTAAGGTTATAAAGGGTCTAATTAAAATTTTTAAATAAAAATTAGTGAAAGAATATAGTTGTACCACTTTTTTTTAACCTAGATTACCCAAATTGACTACTTACTAAGATGATATGTTTTACAACATTTACTATCCATATTAACCATTTTTTAATATTAACCAAAGTTTATCCTATTTATAAAAATATGGAATGTATTTTATCAAATTCAATAACTATTGGGGTTAGATATATATTTTCCAATATATGGGAAAAAATGATGAAAAATATGTTTTAAAAAATATAGTTTTTAGAATAAAACATGATTTCTTCTCATAAAATACCTCGATAAATAATATATAAATGTTAAATTTTTTTTCTGAGAATATATTATTTCCTTATCATTAAATTAATTGACCAATATTGATTAATTTTATTTATTAGAACAAAAAGACATTTTATTCATAAAATTTTCTTTCAAAATAATTATTTTACCTATAAAAATATTTTAATAATAAATTAAAAAAAATTATTTTAATAGACATAAGTGGATAATTTGAAATACTAGAAATAAAATTTTATTTTCTAAATCTGTTAAAAAAGATCATTGTACATAAATTTTTAAATAAAATCATAATTATAATTACTATCAATTTGAAAATAAATCTTTTACCAAAATTAAAAAAAATTAGCCTCAAATAAATTAAATATATTTATTTAAAAATATTTTGCATTTTCTAAAAAAACACAAATTTATATAATTTAATAATAAAATATTTTTTCAGAAATAAACAAGAATTTTTTTTGATGATAAATTTTTTTTGAATAAATTATGACTACAAAAAATTGTGTTATTATTTACTTATCATTTATCATTAAATTTATATTGAGTAGGAAATTTATATATATTTCATAAGTTATTTAATATTTTTATTACCTAAAATTGGACATATCATATATAATTATCATACATAATAATATTTATAATGTATTTCATTATTTTTTTAAACATGATGGTGCATGAAAAGAAAGATTTTGAGGAAATAAAATTATATAATTGAAATATTTTATAAAATATTCTAGCGTAATATTATAATAATTTTAAAAATAGTGTATTAGTAATTTGGACTTGTACTCAGTAAAAATGATTTGATATTTAAAATTTTTTAACTGATAACGAAACATGTAAACTGGGATAATAAAACATCCCCCTATAATATGTAAAGGGAAGTACAAAATTCATAACAGAATTAGGGATCAAAAAAAGATAACATCAATGGAATGTGAAATTATGCACATATAAGAGGAAGAAGAAACCTACAGATTAATTTATAGTGATATATAATAAGGTCTTTATAAATATAAAAACTACAAAATCAATAATCAGGGAGTTCTTAATAGATCATCAATTCGTTGGAATTTAATCCCACATGGAGAACATTTTTCTGAATATCCTTATCCACGATTTGAGGAATCCCTTTAATATCAAGACTAAAAAAATAATTAAATAATCTTACATGAAATGTATACATTTATCCTTTAGTAAATTTTTAGCATATTATATATTTTTTCACCAAATTATGAGTAATATAGATTTAATTTTTCTATTAAAGAACCACCAAAATCGACTTCTAATAGATTGACACGGTATAGTATGATACTCTTCCTAAAATTAGGTTATAAGAAAAAAGGTTTCCATATAAGGTAAGGATCCCTTGTTTTTAATTTTATTGCTCAAATATGGATTTATTTGGGTTCCCTAATTGATCATGGGTGTAACATGGGTGTCTGAGGGTTTTTTAGAGCCTAGAAACCCATGTTTGGGGTTCTTTAAGAATGCCTCATAGCTAGTGAAAACTGTGGGAGGAAGTCTACATAGTTTGACTAAACTGTGTGAGGCTAGATAGAGGGGATATACATGTTTCATTGTTTGAGAAAACTATGTGGAAATATGTTCATACTCATGTGACCAGGTATACAATTTCAACAAATATGACAGTGGATTTCTTAACAGTTTCCACAAGGTTCGAAAATTGTTCCGGTAAAACATGTGTGTTCCCCTTGTTGTATAGAATACCATGTTCCAAAGCCATGAAACCACTACTGTTTTGGGATTTACTATAATTTCTATTAAATATAAAATAATATTTTAAAATTTATTTGATTTTAATTTCATGCATATAACCTATCCTATTATGAAACTCTCAAAGGTTATTATTCTTGGATTCAAATCTACTGTTCATCTGATCTCTAATTTTAGTGCCGTTTGTCTCATCTGATATGCATAGGTGATATCTACATTCATTTTTAACCATTAAAAAATTTTAAAGATATTAATTTCTCAATTTATAGTTAAGATCAAATACCCAAATTTCTCATTATTCATATATTATTTATATTTTTCTTAAACTAAGTCAAATGAGGTATTGATATTGGAATATAACTCAACTACTAAGATAAGGTAAGTTTCCCATACATTTATTTCGGAATTTGGTGGTTTATAGAGCTGTTATTCAATATTCCACCAGTCGAATATTCTTGGATGACCCAAGAATTGAACAGGCTAATTTAATTAAATGAAATATGACTTATTAGTGATTCCAATATGTTTCTTGAGATGTGGTGGTTATTGTTACACCATCCCAGGGTCAACCATGGGGTGCACCTTATGTGTTTACCTTGGATATGCCATGTCAAATAACCAAAGGGTTTTTTTAGATTTTAATTTTCTCAAAAGATAATTATAAAGGGAATGAGTGGGATTTTTTTAATAGGATATTGTTTTCCCTATGTTACCATCTAATAAAATGTTGATGTTGAGTCAATTAACTGTTTAATTGATAAAAAGAGTTATGTTAAAAGTGTGATAGATTATGTGAGTGGTTATAATCATTAGATTCAATGATTATGAACATTAACCAATGAGTGGGTATACCCATGTTATTTGTTAAATGAAAAATAGTGAAATTTTTTTGGTATACCCATGTTACTTGATTAAATGGAAATGGAATACCAAAGTGGGTATACTCATGGCATAGAATTGAATGTCATTGATAATATGAGTAGGTATACTCATTGATTGGTATTTAATGAAATTGACTATATTAGTGGGAAGACTCAAATGTAATTTTAATTTTCAATGGTATAATATGGAGAAATGTTTGAACATATTCCATGGATGGATCTCCATATATCTAGACCGTAGTAGTTGATGCCTAGATTTGTGATACTTTATGGGTATCGATTCCATGCGATGCCTAGGTTTTTGCTAACCCTTGGATCCAACTTTCTTGGACTAGAATATTACATGTTTTTATAGTTATACCTAAGTCTCCAACCATTTCTTATAATGAGTTCCCACCAATATGCTCATAGATATCATTAAGGACGTCTCAGTCTTTGACACCATGGATCTGACCCTAAGTCATATGACACTTTTTTTTCATATGACGTGGATGTGGGTTTTGGGTTCTTTTTATTTTAAAATTCAACCATGGGAATTATGAAATGTTTAGTTTTATAGAAAGGTCATGGAATATTGATATGGTTTCATTATACGGCATGACCATGGGTATATGATACATATCAGAGTACAGATAGGACATGTTGTTTATTCATTTTTGTTGTAGATTCTTTATTAAGAGCTTGACACTTGTTTTGTAGGGAGAATCTAGAGGTTGTGTGTTATCAACTGTTTGTAGTGGATATGTTCCATGTGAAAATTACATATTTTTACCTACATTACATACACTATATAACATATATATAACCTATTGAAATGTATAGACCTTTGGGTGAATACCTTCTCAGATGTTATCTAAGACCATATTTAGGACTCCATTGGAGACCCAAATAGAGTGTACGGCTGTAGTAAATGATATGGTGATGTTCCCTAATACAATTAATTGATTCCTAATTTTGAGCATGGGAGCATAGGACCAAGTGGTGGGTTGTGACGCTACTGGGACACTATTGGGTATTTTTGGATTTTAGATACTTGTATTGTACTGTTATTTACCTATTTTTTTTCTATATACATGTATCATCATCATCAATTGTGAGACTTATTTTGGTTGTGACATATTCATTTCATGATTATTTAGTAGTTTTCTAGTAGTCATATTTTACTATGCTGTTGATTGTTTATTGTTTTTTTTATGTTACACTCTAGTAATGAGGTCATAGTCTCCCCACAGACATTCCAAGTTAATCGATGCAATTGGTTCAGCATCGTCAGGAAGGAAGCGTTGCTTAGAGGATTTCAATGAGATGAGAGCGTGATAGTTGTGAGTACTGGTAGCTAAGTAAATTTTCATCAATGTGGAAGGTGAGGAAATAGAAAGAATACATGTGAAAATGAAACAATCGAGTGTCGAGCCTGTAGTAGGTTCGGGAAGGTGCAGTTGTTTTATAGGACCATCCTTCAAGTTGTTACTGGAAGGGGGTCAGATCCATCACCAGATACAGGAGCATTCTCCATAGATCTTTTTTAAGAAGGGAGTTGGAGGAGTAATTGCTGATTAGGACTAGGTGGTGGTGGACATGGAAGAGGTAACTAGGAACCTGTTACATTGAGACATTATAGTGGACCAACTCTGGTCTTTGAGGTTATGTCACATCACCATTATACATGCCTAATTTTTTTACAGCCTAACCTAGAGGATCATCGTGTCATACAATCTATGGTGAGGGGTATGATCTTAGTACCCTCTACCATAACATCTTCTAATTTCAGTATAATACTATCTCATAGTTTCATATGTGCACATGAGGTAAAAATAATGGGACTTGTTGTTTTTTATTATTAGAGTGTTATGACAATAGACACTCCATTTGGGAATATAAATGAGTGTGTATGCTAGTGCAGGTAGTGCCCCCATGAGGTTGTGTGGTGTCCCTTCCTATGTGATCATTATGTCCTTGAGATGACAGGGTTTGACATCATACCTTGGATGTAATTTATAGTAGTATATGAGTATTATGTTGAATTTTATTTCCATATAGTGTCTTTATCATCAATAAAGTGTGTAGTGTAAACTCACAAGGGTGAATGTGATGTTTAGGCATGTCAAGCTGGACCGTATCTATTGCATCCCTCCTTTTATTAAATAACTGTTCATGAAATTTTTAAAACAGAGGATCTGTAAAGTATAGTTTGTTGGAAATAAGGAAAAATATACATGAAAACATTTAGAATTATTTTAATACACTTATAAGGATTCATCAATGGTTAATACTAAGTACAATTAATGTATCTCATAAACTGGAGACATACATCAATGGAATGGGTGAGCAGGAGGCCCAGTAAGGAAAGCTAGTGAAACAGTTTACACGTGAACAAAAGCGATATCAATAAGAACATGGAGATAAAGGGTGATATAATAATAATAACTTGAAACATAAAATGTAAATGTGGCTAAAACATTTAACTTATACTTTTATGAACATATCACCAAGGTTCATCCCCATGGTCTCATAAAAATTACTAAGGTTATTCACCAAGGTGTCGTGAAACTTGTCACCTCTAGAGATTAAAATCATTAACCAATGAATTAGAGGACTATCAAAGAGGACCCTTAATATAAAATTATTTTCATGTTAGCCACATATATTATAATAATACAGTCCAAAAATAACCCAATGAGAATAAAATTAATGGGTTTCATAACAAAATCGTGACATTTTAAAAAAATTAAAATACATGATTGTTATGTCATTTATAACACATGGAAAAGAAATGAGGGTTTAATGTATGTCAAAACTAGATAAAAATATACAATTTTTATCTCTTGATGAATAACCCCAAAAATAAAATAGGTTTGGGTATTCATAAAATGAAAATAATATAATTTCTTGAGAAAAAGAGAGAGGGGTTTTGTGACCCAATTTCTACATCATAACAGTTATATAACATGGTTTTAGAAGACATTAAAAAGATAATAGAAAATGGTGAGACACACATAAATAAATTATAATAATGTATAGGGATATAATAAAATTAAAATAAGACCAGGGTTTTGATGTTTTAATGACATACAACATGAAAAAAAACATGAAAGAAAAGAGAAGATGTGATTCCTTTTACGAAATTCTTGAAGCCTAATGACATCAATTAAAAATTTATAAAATTGGTTGATAAAGGAGGAAAGGGTCTCTAATAAATTGTAAATGAAATGGATATTAATCAGGATATATAATAACATTCCCCAACATAAGATTATTGGAACTAGAAGACATAACATAAAAGAAGTCATGACTTAAAAGAGAAAGGGGAAAGGTTCCCTTACCTTGAAGAGTAACTTAGAAAGCATGAAGTTTGGGATCCTAGGGGGCTTGAGGGAACCCTAGGAGAAATAAAGGGGAGGTAAAAATCCTGGGAATTAATTTATGATGAATTTTTAATGAATTGATTGATGTAATGGGTTTGTATTTATAGTAAAAGTGAGGGAATATTTTATTAATTTTCAAGGGACACCTCATCGGTGGTAGTTTCAAAACCATGGGTTTTACCACAGTATATGACCATGTCATTGGCCAATTGGGACACATAATAACACATCATACTATTCAAAAGTCTAGAAGAATTATTACATAGTTAATAAAACATTAATGGTGTCATTAATTACACCGAAACTCAAAACTGTATTTTTATTATTCACCGAAAACAAAACATTTTATAAAAATCTCATAAATTCACCCTAACCAAATATTGATGCTCTGACTTCATAAATGAAATCCATTTTTTGAAAATAATTTTCTAATTATGAGATATTTTATTTTTAATTAAAAACACTATTTATCCAAAAATACTAATACTTAACTAATAATTTCTTAAACACTTATTCACTCATGATATTATATCCCTTCACCATTAAATATGATTAAATTATATTTATACTTTCTTAAGTGAGGTTATGATTACATTGGTCACATTACTGTTAATAAGGCTAATATTACTATTCATAATTTTCTATTCACTAAAAGATAATTTTATCTTATTAGACTCTAAATTTCGTACTTATCACAACTGTAGAAGACCATTTTTTTAAAATGATTTTAAAATATTAATTAATTAAAGTATACAAAAATATTTTAAAATACCATTGATTCCAAAATGTCATCAATAATATGGAACTTCTATAAATTCATCCTATATTTATCTAGAAACATAAAATACCCAAACTTTACCATACGAATAAAAAAAAATTATTTATTCAAAAGGATTACACAATGTAACTAAGGATCGTTACATAGACCTTTATTACCCCTGCATATGACATAATTTTAAGACGTCCTATGGTGATAGAATCTTGGGGTGGCTCAAAAAATATTGCCAGAGTAGTGATTTCTATCAATTTGAACTTCTCCCGTAGGAGATTCCGTTCAAGATTATAATGTTAGAGTTCGGCTTGGGATTGGTCCAGAGAAAATCCTATTGATTCAACCTCCTTTACAATCCCCGAAAAATGGGCTTCGTATAACATGAGTCTACTGGATGAGGCCATCGAATCTTATTTATATTTTAATTAACCATGATCATTTGTATTTATGAAAAACAATCACAACATTATTACTTATAGTGGTTATATTGACCAATGTTCATATCACAGTAAAAAACCTATAGTCTCATTTTAATTATACACACTTCTTAATTAATGGATATAGTATTGTTGAGTATAAACAGAAAATAACATACAAATATTGAAAACTAATATTATTCAAAAGTTCATGTTGACACATTCTTCCTGCCTTAAATAATTTCATTCCCAAAATTTCAACACGTACCCTCAGAATAGATTTGGTGTGGGAACATTTTCCTCATAGACTCCTCTAGTTCCCATGTTGCTTCTTCATATTTTTTGTTCCTTCACAACACATTAACAAGGCGGGTAGTCTTGTTGCGTAGAACCTTGTCTATATGATCCTAGATCTCCACCAGCTACTCCACATAAGAGATATCATGTTCCAATTGTACCTCATATGGATTTAGTACATGTGAAGTCTCTAGTATTTACTTTTTCAATTGGGATACATGGAAGACATCATAAACATGTGCTAGATTTGGAGGAAGTTCAAGATGATTGGCCACTAATCCTAAGCGATCAATGACTTTATATGGGCCAATGTACCTAGGGCTGAGATTCCCATTAATCCCAAACATCATGACTATCTTCCATGGTGATAATCAAAGAATGAATTTTTCACCAACATCATACTCCAAGTCCCTTTGATGGTTGTCATAAATACTCTATTGCCGACTCTGAGCAGCCTAGATTTGTTGCTGGATGGCATGGACCTTTTCTGTCAAATAATACACAAGATCAAGACCAAGAAGAATTCATTCAGTAGATTCATCCCAAAAAGTAGGAGTTCTACATTGCTTCTCATATAGAGATTTATAGAGTTCCACTTGAAAGCTCGATTTGAAGATGTTTTTGTAAGATAAATCAACTAATGGGAGATGTTGATCCCATCCACCTTTAAATTACTTTGATCATGTTCTCTGCATGTCCTCGAGTGTTTGAATAGTCTTCTTAGATTTTCCATCGATTTGGGTGTGATAGGCCATACTGAAATTCAATTCGGTACTTAGACCATATTGAAGACTTCGACTGAATTTTGATGTGATCCTCAAATCATGATTAGATGCGAATGAAATTGGAAATCCATACAACCTTACCACTTCCCCTATGTAAATTCAAGCTACTCGATTGAGAGTGAAATCTTCTCGAATAGAGATAAAATGGGAAGTCATTGTGAGACGGTCCCCAATAACCCATATCGCATTTTTCCCTTTGGATGTTCTCGAGAGAGCAGTGAAAAATTCTATTGTGATATTTTCCCATATACATGATAGTTTTTGTAGTGGTTTCAATACCCCATTAAGAATTTGTCGCTCTGCCATCACTTGCTGACATACCGGGCACCATGAAGTGTTATTAGCAATCACCCTTTTTATATTATCCCACCAATAATGATCATGAATTTCACTATATACTTTTTCGCTTCCCGGATGTATAGAGAAATTAGAGTTATGATCTTCATCCATCATCTCCTTATTTACTTATGGAATAGATGGAACACATAGTCTAGTAAAAAATTTCAGTACGCCTTCTAGATTAATATTGAACTCAAGAAACATCCCATCCTTCACACCCTCAAACTTCTTCTATGACAAATGACCTTCTTTCTAAGAATTCATGATCTTCTCTAGTAATGACGGTTGAGAAATCATTTGGGTTATGGTTGATGATTTACCTTCCCTTATAATTCCCATGTCCATCATGATTAGGTCATTGATCAAAGAATCTCTTTGAATCCTCATAATTTAAAGAAAAACTAGGACATTCATACTTAACACATCATTGACATTGTTTTCTCTTTCGGGATGATAATGAATTGAACAATCATAGAATTTAGGAAGTTAAAAACATATCCTTTCTCTCATGTTCAATTACATTTGGGTGAAAATATACTTAAAATATTGATAGTCTGTGTATATATCACATTTCTCCCCATAAAAATAGTGCCTCCATATCATCAAAGTAAAAAACGGTGGTATCCATCTTGAAGTCATGCATAGGGTAGTCCTACTGAAGATTATTCAACTATAAAGATGCATAATAAATGAAATTTTTATTTTTCACGAGGACACACCCAAGTCCTTTCAGAGATGCATCACTAAAAATAATAAATACATCGCTAACAATTCTTCAGGTGTAACAGGAATGTTTGGTGATGTTCATATCATAGAATCCAATAGATTCATTCTCTTTATGCTTCATCTCAAGACACTCGTTCTCCTTTTTTATTCTCATCAAATAAGGGAAATACTTATTATAGAAGATCCCTATAAACTCTTCCCACTCCATAGCTTCAACCCCCACTCTTGGCCTTGTGTTTTTTATCAGATCCCACCATTGATCAGCTGATCCCTCTATGTGCTATACTACCCAGGTGACATTCTCTTGTTTCGAACATCAGAGCATAGAAAGGATCATCACGATAGTGATGATCCACTACTCAGCAATCAATGTGTCGGTTGATCCAATAATGGTTTTTGGTTGTTGATGCATAAAAGACTCAATAGAATGTTTTTACCTTCATAGTGAGATCGGTCTCTCATCTTGATTAATGTTATTTCCCATAACCTGAGTCAGTTAGTTCATCATTCTCATAAAATTTTCCCTTCCAACTTCCATCGGAGGGCCGTCAGTGCATGGGCCATTACGGTCATCATTAGAATGGTTCCTCCTATTTCCCACCGTTTTCAGAAATAATGAGACTTAGAGAGAAACTTATTTCATTCATGAATCATTTTTACTGTTAAGAATTTTATGTCTTAAAACATTATGCATAAACAATTACATTTCTCTATAAATCCTTCATAGTGATTCATAAAAACCATGTGATTAACCAAACATATCCCCCGAGAATGTCAGACCAAGAGTGCAGAAAGGCTCTTTGTCATGTACTAGGATACCTCAAGTCAAGCCTGCAACTCCTTGTCCGAGTTTTCACTTCTAGTTACATTTGTTCCAAAGCCACACCATGTTTTTTGTATCCAGACATGGATTTACTTGTTTGGAAACCACATATATAATATCTCCACAAAATACTAGGAATTTTTCCAATATTTAGATTTTTCAATTGGGTTCATCCTAATGTTTGATAGCCTAATTACCATAAATAACTAATCAATCCTTTTATCCCAACTATAGGATCCTTCCTTTTATTACATATCTTTTCTTTTCATTTTACAAACAGAGGATCTTTATAGTCTACTGTTTTGGAAAATAGGAAAAATATACATGAAAGCGTTAAACATTCTTCTAATCCACATGTAAGGATTAATAAAAGGTTCATATTATGCACAATTACTGATTATCATATCCTAGGGACATACATCAAATGAAAGGTTGAGTATAATGCCCATTAAACAAATCAAGTGGAAGAGTTTACATGTGAACATGTGCGATATCAATAAGAAGATGTAGATAAAGAACATAAAATAATAATAACCTGAAATATAACTTTTAAAAGTGGCTACAAAATTTAAATTAGAAATTCATTAACATATCACGAGGGTTCATCCCCAAGGTTTCATAAAAACAACCAAGGTTATTCACCAAGGTACTGGGAAACATGTCATGTCTAGATATTAAATTCTTTACCCATTGCATTGGAGCTCTCTCAGGGACCACCCTTAATATGTATTTATTTTAATATGATCCACATATATCATAATCATATAGTTAATAAATATCCCAAATAGAATAAAATAAATTGGTTTCATAACAAAATTGTGACGTTTAAAAAAGTTTTACGAAGCTGATCGTTATGTTTTTTATATCCCATGGAAATGGAATGAGGGTTTTAGGTATGTAAACTCAAGAAGAAAATACACCATTTTTATTTGTTTATGAATACCCCTAGAACTAAAATATTATTGGGAATTCATTTAATTAAAATAATATATTTTGATGACCAAAAGTGGGAGAGTTTTTGAGACTAAATTTCTACAGTATAACGACTATATAACATAGTTATAGAAAACGTTAAAAAAAGAGGGGACAATGGTAAACCACCCATAAAAAACTCATAATAAAGTTTAGGGATAGAATGAAATTTAAATAAGATCTTGTTATGGATGTTTTAATGACATACCACATGAAAAATAAACACGAATGAAAATAGAAGATGTGATTTCATTTACGAAAATTATGCAACCTTACATCATCAATAAGAAATTTAGAATTTATGTTGATTAGATAAGAAGGGGTATCTAATCAATTGGACATGAAATGGATAGTAATAATGATATATAAGAACAAAACACAACATTAGGTGATGTAATATAAAAGACATTACATAAAGGAATTCATGACTTAAAAGAAGACGGAGAGATGTTCCCTTACCGTGATGTGTAACTTCAAAATAATTAAGTTCGGGACCTAAGGGGGGCTTGTGGGAACCTTGGGAGGACACATTGGAAGGTAAGAGGACCAAATTTTTGTTGATGATTAATTTTTAATGAATTTAATGAAGGAATGGTTTGGTATTTACAGCTATTGTGAGGGAATATTTTATGAGTTTCCAAGGGACACCTCATTGGTGGTATTTGCAAAACCATGCGATCACCCTTGGTATTTTCCCATGGTATTAGCCACACGGGATACCTCATAAAATATAATTATATTAACAAGTCGACCAACATTATTACATCATTATAGCATCATTGATGATTTCATTAATCACACTGAAACTGAAATCTGTATTTTTACTATTCACCAAAAAACAAAACATTTTATTAAAATCTCATAAATTCACTCTAACCTAATATTGATGATCTGAATTCAAAAATGAACTCAATATCTTGAAAATTATTTTCTAATTATGATATCTTTTTTTATGTAAAAACATTATTTACACAAAAAAATATAATACTTATATAATAATTTCCAAAACAGTTATTTACTTATACTATTATATCACTTCACCATTCAAGATGCCTAAATTATATTTATACATTATTAAGTGAGGTTACTATTCAATTGGTCACATTAATATTCAATAGGATAACAGTAATATTCATACATTACAATTCAATAATAGTTATTTTGATCTTATTAGACTATATTTCTTACTGATCACAACTGTAGAAGACCATTTTTTGAAAATCATTTTACATTATTAAATATTTAAAGTATACAAAAATATTTTAAGATACCCTTTTTTCCAAAAAATCATTAATAATATATATGTTCTTTAAATTCATCCTATATTTATCTAGACACTTGAAATACAAAAATT
This sequence comes from Viscum album, assembly GCA_963277665.1. NCBI lineage: Eukaryota > Viridiplantae > Streptophyta > Magnoliopsida > Santalales > Viscaceae > Viscum > Viscum album. Next base: position 213,244,845 of record OY728138.1, on the reverse strand, counting down.
TTACCATAAGAATAAAAAAAATTTATTTATACAAAAGTATTGCACAAAGTATCTAAGGCGTCGTTACATAGCCCGTTATAACACATGCATATGTCCTATTTGTATGATTTATTATGTTGATAGAATCTTGGGGTGGATCAGACAACATTTCCCAAGTGGTGATTTCTATCATCATCAAATTCTCTTGTATGTGATTCCATTCAAGCTCCACATGTTGAAGTTCAGCTTCAGCTTGGTCCAGAGCAAACCCTAGTGATGTAACATCCTTTCCAAGCTCTGATAAATGGGCTTTGTATAGCCCGAGTATTCTGGATGAGGACATCGACTCTTATTTATGTATAAATTAACCATGTTAATTTTTATTCATAAACAATAATCAAAACGTTATAGCATACAATGGCCACGTTATCCAAAAGTCATATAACTGTCAAAACCCAATGTTATCATTTTAATTATACTCACTTCGTTAATTAAAGGATATAGTTTTGTTGAGTATAAAATATTATAAAACAAAAATTTAGGAAATTAATATTTTTCAAAAGTCTGGTTCATTAAATTAGCATCATGGGCTAGGTGGGACGACATCCCAAGTCTCTTTTTTGTATCTAGATGATCATGGAGGGAGTCAGGCGAGATTGCCTCCAATTATAGATTGTTTTAGGGACATGTTCCTGGATGAATTTTATAGTTTACCTCATAAAAAGGGTTGATTTCTCCATAGATTTAGTACTGGGATAGTCACCAGTATCTATTTCTTCATATAGGATAGCTATGATGGATTTTTAATATCTCAAGAGGTAACTAATTGATTTGAAGGGATAGGGTTATATTAAACCTAGTACTTCTATGTGGGGTTCCCCTATGTTTTTTTAAAAAAAGGTATATGGTTACCTTATTCTATGAGTGGATTATCGAATGTTGAACCAGCTAATAGTTATGAACAGATATCCCATTCCATGGATAGATTATTTAATTTATCCGCTTAAAGGATCATAAGTGTCCTAAAAAATTGAAATTAGGTCTGGATATCCCAAGGTATGTGTGTTAACTACATACATACCTCATACATCATTTTGTATAATTTATAGTATATATGAGTATCTAGTTTTTTTTCGTTCTCAGGAACAAGCCAAAATATTTCATAGAGCTAAGTAACTGAGTGTTCCATCCTTAGCTAGAATATTTTGTGGTAGTTTTCCGGAAAAATATATTGGCATATTATCAAAATCAACAACACCAATCCAAACATCCTGATATTTTGATTAATACCATTAGAAGGAATTAGTTATATTCTATCCCCACAAAGTGATAATTCCGGATGGACAAAATTCACTTCCTAGGTCACATATTCTTAGAGACAAGATTTTAAATAGACCAAGAGAAGTTGAGGGTTTTAGTTTCATGGGAAAACCCCAGGATCATTTTTGACCTGCGATGTTTCTTGGGGCTAGATGGTTACTACATTCATTTAATACATGAATTATCACACTTAGCAGCGCTACTGTTAGTCTTGACTAAGAATATTGTGATGTTTTTATTGTCATATTCATGCATAAATTCTGTTTGGAGATAAATGAAAGGATGACATTAGAACCAGACCTAATACTTCTAGAGCCTGATGGGAGATACACTAGGTATTTGAATTCATCATGTATTAGTCTCAGAGTAGTAAAAATGCATGAATAATGTCATGGAATACGTGTCTCAGTAGTTGAGGCCACATTACTGGAATTACACTACACACAACCTTGAGTTGGCTGCAGTTGTTCATGAATTACTCTATTGGAGACATTATTTTTTGGTAGAATGTTTTATGGTTTATAAAGACAAAAAAATCTGCAAGTACATACTTACAAACTATGTTTTGAATCTATAAAATGAGTGGTGGGTGGATTAAATTCTTCTGAACTTGAGCATGTCTACATCCTAGGTAATGTAAATGTAGTTTCTAATGCACTGAGATGGAGGACTCAGATAACGTCAGTGCGGTAGGCTAGTAGTGAGTGGAATCTTATAGAATATTTCTCTGAGATGAACTTAGAGGTGCATGATAGTCATGGGATGACATTTTTATCATCCATTATTGTGACCTCTAACCTACTGGATATAGTAAGGATGAGGTAGTTGTTATATTCGGGGGGCCTTGTCCTATGGGATATTATAGAAGGTGAGGACAACCTCTTGGTTGGACTATAAGAGATGACGAATCTCTATATATCCATGGTCAGGTATGGGTTCTAGTGGATAAACCTGAGGATATGATCTGGAAGGTTAATTCTCCATCATGGGAAATGAATCCTGGAGTCACTAAGAAGTGTAGTGTCTTGCGTAGTCTGTACAAGTAGCTAAGGGTTAAGAGAGAGAGAGAGAGTTGGGTTTTTCACAAGATGTTCCACCTATCTGTATATGAAGGCATAACATTAGAGCCTAGACAGAAATTTATATTAGGTACCTATTCCCAAGTAGAAATAGGTTTATTTATTGAATTATTTTTAAGGTTTTTTGAGATCACCCTGAGGTGATATTTTTTGTTGGTTGTTTTTGACAGGTTAACAAGGGTTTATCATTTCATTCCAAATAAGGAGAGGATTAGTTTGGATGATCATGGGTTGTTTTAGATCTATGTGATAGTAAGAATTCAAGGGGTATTTGGAACTATTATTTCAGATAGGGATGCCCATTTTACATCTCATTTACAGATGATTTTATAGATGGTGGTGGATAGATAGGTGGTTTTGAGCTTATCATTCCACCCTCAGACTGATGGTCAGTCAGAATGATCAATACTAGTGTGAGAGGACATACATTGAGCATGTGTATATGATTTTAGCAGCTCTTGGGAGAGTCATATAGCCCTTTTAGATTTTACCTACAATAATTTTTAACAAGAGAAGATATAGTTGGAACCTTAAGATACTTTGTACAATAGGAAATGTTTTCCAACCCATGCTAGTTAGAGGTAGGAGAGGCATCTTTATTGGACCTAACATCCTATAGGATACTTATTAGAAGATTCATTTTGTTTAAAACTTTATGGATACTTCCAAATATCATCATAAATATTATTCTAATCATCATAGATGACCACTATAGCTGGAGTTCAAGGATTAGGTATTTTTCAGGTCACACTGAGGTAGGGAAATAAGTGGATCAAGATAAATGGAAAGATTTCATCATGATATGTTGGGTCATTAGAAAAACTATAGAGAGTCTGGTTGGTAGCCTATTTGTTATTGTTATCTCAAAGATATGTATCCATGTAAGACATCTTCCATGTATCTCTACTATGTCACTCTCAATTGGATCCTTCTCATGATTTTTATCCCAAGGAAGTTCAGTTACATATATATGTTTCATTCGAGGAGAATTTAATTTGAATCACTAATAGGAGAATTAAGGTTATTTGAGGCTGGTTAGTTCCTCTAGTATGGGTGCTATGTTATCATTATCATTTACAAGATGAGACTTTGGGAGGGAGGCTGACATACATGCTCAGTGGCTAGAGTTTTTTTAGATGAATCTTAAAAATACATTAGAGAGAAATTTGGAGACTAATTTCTATAAAGGGTGAAGATTATAGGAAACCAATTTATCTTTTGAGGTACATATCACTTATTTTACAATTTTAATTATTAAATTTGTTCTTATATGTGTTAGACACTTGATCCGAGGTGTATCATGGGTGTTTGGTTCTTTTTATGATCCTAGAAACCCATGTTTGGGGTGTTTTATGCATAGTTCTTCGTTATTGAAAACCGTGCAGGGAAGGCCGCATGGTTAGAAAAAATAATATGTGGATGGATAAAGGGTGTATACATGATACATTTTTAGGAAACCATATGGGAAGAGGTACACACACTTGCAACTAGGTCATTTATTTAAGTAAATTAGAAAGCGGCTTTTCACATGGTTTCTTAATGTCTTAGAAACTATTTGGGTAAATTGTGGTTCACCCCTTGGCCTATAGAAAACTGTGCATTTTTAGTTAATGTTTTTCCAAAGCGTGTGCATAAACTGTACGACCCCTTCTATTTTGTGTTTTTAATAATTTTTATTAGATTAAAAATCTTTTTTTGACTTGATTTTGATTTCATTAAACACACATAACCTCTCATCCCTAGAAGACATCAAAGGATAATATTCTTGGAACATAGATTTACACATCATATGACATGATATTAAAGCATGGTTTGACACATTAGATCCTAATCGGTAATTGCTATATTCGTTTTTGGTTATTCCCGATTCTGTAGTCTATCAATTTTTCTATTTGGATTTAGGCTCATATACTATAATTTCTATTTATTTGTTAATTCTTATGAATTCTCTTAAACCAATTATAATTAAGACATGATATTGGATGAACACTACACTAGTAGGTGGTCTATAAAATTATTCCATCTTTTTTTATTTATAGATCTATCAAACATTATTCCACCTTCCATCTATTTCGGCAAGGCCCCGAAATTTTCGTGTATAATTGAATTAAATGGAATAAGACCTATATGGGATTCCCACAGGTTCCTTGATATGATTTGTTGGTTATTTTCCCACCCTAGGGTCACCAATGGGTTACACCTTATATCTTTACCATGGTTATTCCATTTTAAACCACTCAAGGGGTGTGTGTTGGTCTTTCCTTGTTCTAGGAATATAATTATAAATAGAACAAGTTTAGTGTGTTTATTAGGAGATGTTTTTTCATCCAATTTATTACTATCTAAATGGTGGAGATGAATTGTTTAATTATTGATTTGATCAATTAGGCTATCTTTAATGTGTAATTGGTAATTTTAGTGGGCATACTCATTAAATTCCATGAATTTTAATTGTGATTAATGGGTGGGTATACCAATGTGATGTGTTAAATAGAAAATGGTGATAAATCTGTGGGTATACCTTTATGGCTAATTAAATGGGAATGCAATACATGAGTGGGTATTCTCATGTGATAGAAATAAATTTAATTGATTATATGAGTAGGTATACTCATTGAATGGTATTGAATTAAATTTATTACATGAGTGGGTTGGATCATGATGAATTGAATTGTTATATGGAATAAAAATGATAAATTTTTGTATAGATTCAATGGATGACTCTCTAGGGATATTGAGCATGGTAGATGATGCATTGAGTAGTGATTCATCGTGGGACTTGATTCTATGGGATGCCTTGGGCTTTTCCAACTCTTGGATCCATCATTCTAGGACTTCTGTATGACATGATTTTATATATGTACCTAGGACTCCAACCGATACCTATGCTATGTTTCCAAATAGATGATCCTTAGACCCATTGGGGATACCATGGTCTTCAACACCTTGGATCTATCCCTTCATGGTATGACACATTGGTTATTATGTTATGGTAATTGGACTATGGTTTTTTAATTATATGGAAAGATCATGGGAATTATGAGATGTTTGGTTGTACAGAAAGGTTTTGGATATTGATATGGTTACATTATATAGAAAAGACATAGAGACATGATACATATATGAAGAATTAGTTCATATGAACTTAACACTCCCCAACATCGATCATTTCTCTATTGCTATTGATCTCTTCAATGGTTCTATGCATAAATGTCTTTCTACAACAGAGTTAATCGAGGCCTCACATCATCTAAACATGACATTGGTTGCACATTCAAATCACCATCAAACATTAGTGGACAATGACAATAGATTCATGTTTTATTATTAGTTTATACATGATTCTAAGACTACTGGTATTCTCAACAAGTGTTACATTATGATATGTTTGTCATCGGAGGAGGATTTTTTTTCTTGGTACATAACTACAAATGTTTTCTAAATATCACGTCACATCCTCTTTGGATGGTCATGTGATTACAATTTGAATTTAGAAACTGCAATTTTTTTAATGTGGGTATGTTTCCTTGATATTCATCTTACCTTTTGAAATCAATCAATCATTACCACACTAGGGAAGATGGTCTGTTATTTTTTATGTGGGTGTTATAAATAACATGTTATGTTTCACTATTTCCAAATGTATATGTGTTGAGGTTGATGTTTCCAAAATACTGAATGAATGGGTCTGGATTACTATTAGTGAAGAATTTCATTCCATGGGAAAGGTAGTCTTTGATTTCTACGAAGAATACTATTTTTCATGGAATCATTTGGGACATTCCACTCCTTCTAATTGGTAGGTAAATAGGGATCCCCATGGGGGGGGGGTGCTTCCAAGATTCCATTTGGGACAGTTAACACTGACCTCTCTACTAGTATGTTAAAACATGAATAACCACCCACCCTGTATCCTATCATTATTATGCTAGGAGTTTTTAATCTCATCCAAATAGTTGAGGACATTTATTCCTTTTTAAAACATGATTTTCATTGATTTAAGATGAAAGAGACAGCCCTAGGAGATCGTATTTCCCCCAGGGTCCCTAACATTAATAATTTTGTTGAGGATATAGGTATATAGAATAAGTTGGATAATGAACAATTTTCTTCTACTAGTGGTGACAAAACCACTTTATATTAAATGGTTTTCAATGAGGTTCAATATGTTACTAGTCCGAACTAACCATTTATTCTGAGATAGGGGCGGCCTGACCAATGAAAAAGATCAAAGAAAATTATGATCCAAAATTTTTAATAACCAATTAATGCAAATGGAAGGATGAATAATGACCTTGATAGATATAAAGAACATATTTTGGGATGTAATTATAAGTTGTTCAGTTCAAGTTATTTTGAAGAGAATAAAGTATCTGAGAATGGAGCAGACTCCCGACCAATAACACACAATAGGAAGCACTCCATAGGGTCTATGATGATTCTATCTAGATTTAGGAAGGGAATGTAAGGTAATACTATTTTTGGTAATTTTATAGTATATAAAGGGTGATAATGTTTGTCCTAGTTAGTATTATTTAAACATTCCTAAAATAATCTTAACTAGATCTTTAGGTAAGTTAAAAAATTGAGATAGAAGAAATTCTAGTTTAATCAATAATGGTTGAAGGATTGAAGAAGATATTTGGTAATCTGGATGATCATACACTAAGTGATGATAGAATGGTTCTTCAAGGTGTATTTAACATATATGTACATGATATATTGACTGTTGATGTCTTGAACATGATAGAAGGATAATTGGGAAAGGAAAACATGAAATACTTGGAACGTGTAATTCAATCAGATGTAGAAATTTTAGAATAATCCTTCAATATAAATGATCAAAATGTGTAATTTAGTAAAATATATTAGATAATTATTTTGGTAGACAATAATGAGGATAAAAGGTTGATTATCAAAAAATAATATCACATTTTGATGTGGGAATTTAGTAATTGGAAGATAACTTTGGAAGAATATATATATATATAATTGGTAAAGGATGGAAAATAATTTGAAATCCCTTTTAGTGGACGATCTAGATACTTATGTAATCTCACACCAATGGGGGTTATATAGGGTGGTTCACCCCAATATACGTAATCTTATCTTTAATGATTGCATGAGATTTATCATCAGTTTGATCTTTTGTGTTAACTGGTTTTGTTTTTCAATATTTTATAAAATGTTCCTTTTAAATAAAAATTGTATTTTTTTTATTTAGGATATAAGTACCAAAATGGGTGTACAGATACCACAAAAATTTAATGAGAGGTAAATTGTGAATAAACCTCTTAAAAATAAAATTGAGACTAAAAAACCCTTACATTTGGTCAGACATCCCTTTTACTCATTGGAAACTATTATTTAATAAATATTTATTTATTATATGTATCTATATATTAAATAAAAATAATCATATATATCATACAATATAATATTTAATTAGAATATTTCATCTCTCGTTTGTTATCATTTATTTATTAAAATAACTTCTTCGATTGATATATACATCATAATTTATAGTGTATACTAGTTCGATGGTTTTGGAAAAAAAATTATCACAGTTTTATCATCTATAGAATGTTATTAATTATATAAATTTCATATATATTTATATAAATTTATAATTGATATAAATGAAAAAATAAGTTACACTATTCATAGAAATGGTAGGTCATATATATAAATGACAGATATTTTCTTTTTTTGAAAAATGGAAGGAATGAAAGGTAAATAATAGGTTATATTTAAATAATTGTGATTATAATACATATAAAAATACATTATGTAAATCCTCACAAATACCATCCATGTAAAACTGAAATGAAAAATGACTATCATCGCTTCGTGGAGGTGGTGGTCCAGACGTACGCACGATCGACGTTATCTTTTTATAATATTTTGGAATATAAGAAGGTAGATATGATATAATCAATATATAAGAATAATTATTTCATAATTAAACTATATATATTTATAATCCATCATAATAAAAAAAATTTAAATATTTTTTAGAGAACGTAATTTTATTGCTACGTGGAGATGGTAAGCTTTATGTACACACATGCGATATTTTCAATTACCATCTGATTGAAAGTGAGATAATAATGATAGTTTCATAATAAAATAAAAATTTATAAAATTTAGAATATTGATGTTATTTTTTATTAATATATAAAATATTTATATGAGAAAAAATAATGAAAAATGATTTGATTGGATAAGGCATTTACCTCATCTTTGAGATAACACCTTTAGATCTTAGATTAATGTATATTTGATTGGTATTTATAGAATACCAAACCATATAACTTGTGGGTATTGTATTGAATAATAGAACATTTTAGATTTTGGTTGAACTAAGAGGATAAATGTTTTTTGAATAAAGGAATATATTGGTGGCCGTTTTATAATTGAGGGGAGGGGAACTCTATAAATTTTTTAAAATAATAATTTAATATAAATCAATATTGATGAAGAAATGGATCAAAATATGATAATATTAAAGGATAATATGATTATGTGTTTAAATATTGTCATCAAATAAATTTTGGAAATTTTTGGCGAACATATTTTGCCATATATTTTTGTTTTAACTCATTGATAACACTTTTAATAATTAAAGTAATCTTAATGTTTTCTACCCATAATAAATTTACAATTAAATGAAAATAGAAAAATAAATAGACCACGGTTGATATTTATTTCTATATTAAATTATTTAGTATGAATATAAAATATTAATGAATTTTATGTCATTAAATGAAATATTATTAATGATAAAATATCATTAAAATTAAATTTTTACACCATTCATATAATTTAACATTAAATATATAAATAGGAATGGATAATTTTAATACAATTATTCCACACCTCCATAGACTATCAAATGGAAGTATAAAAAATAATGTTTCACATTAAATAATTAAAATTATATCATTTTTAATATTTTTAATATCAGTTTTTGTTAATTCAATAAATATAGTATTTGCATTATAGTTGAATTTATGATCATTATATAACATATAAATACACTAGAGAAATATCAATCATGAAAATAATTTTTTTAACCTAAAATAGACACTTGGATTCTATTATAATATTATTTTTCCCAAGGTGGGAAAATACGATATTTTAAAAATTGAAAGAGTGATATTTTGTAAACATCTTTGGTTTAAATATTATTTTAGTAATTTACATAAAATTTTTTCCATTAATAAAATCAATTTATATATTATGTTGATTAGTTTATAATTAAATTCTTACAAAAAATATTTAGGATGAAAAATATGGCCTTATCACTTAGTTTTAACCACGTGTAACCTGATTTACCCTTTATGGTGGTAATATATTTTACCTCAATTACTATTTGTTTTGACAAAAAAGGTGGAAAATTTAAAAAGTCTCAAAATCATGATTAAAAATATTGAATAAATATTATATAATTAAATTCATATATGTTTCATAAATTAATATTAAATGCGATCTCAAACTACGATGAAAACCATTTTTAGAAAAATACTTTTTTGAGCATAAAAATAGATTGATTCTTACCACGTTCCAAGAAAAATAATAGATGAATATTAAAATATTTTATTGATTATATAACATAGAAATATTGTTAAAACATTCCCCAATAGTGATATATTTAGTTTAGTGAGAAAAAAGTCATTGCGCGTATAAAAATAGTTTTATGGAAATTGCATTTTTACCTATTAAATATTTTTTTAAAAAAAAATTGATTCTAATTAACATAATTCTATTATTTAAAATATTATTAAAATAATTTTTCTATTAATACATTTTATAAATATTTGATCTTTTAACATTAATTTTTCAATAAAAGCTTTATTTTTAACTATTTGATGGAAAACCAATATTTTGAGAAAGTTATAAATAATTCATCTGAAAATAATTTTTATTTCATAATTTTAGTAATTATTATCATTTTATAAAATAAAATTTATAAAACATAAATAAATTAATAATAATATTTTCTAAGAAAATATTGAAATACATGTTTTATGAAAAGGTATTCTTTAAGAAAAAAATGCCTTTACTAAAAAATGAGTGATTATTTACTATGAATATATATATATATATATTTAGTATTCCATATATATATATATATATATATATATTTAACGAGGTTGATAATACATTGAAAACCCAATAATTTAATAGATTAGTTCTAACTTTCACAAATAATAATATTTCTATTATTTATCCAAGTTTAATTATACACGGTGTGTCATGTAACTAAATATATCAATGAAATTAAATTATCTAAATAGAAATATATTATAAAACATTACACCTTCCACAAAATAACCTATCAAAACCGCCTATTTTCACTAATAATTACACTTATTTTCATCCTTTGATTTTTGGAGACTACTTACAGATGACAATAGTTCATAAGTAATCAATGCAAAAAAAATTAAATCATTGTAAATAAAACAAAAAAAAATGAAATTAAAAAAAATTAATAATTTATTAATGGGAAGGAAAATTAAATTTCTATTATTTTCAAATTTTATGTATAATATGACATCACTACTATGTATATTAGACTTTTTGAAAATACTTATATGATGAGATATGGGTCCACAAATGTATCACTAGTAAAAATTGTATATAAAATAAAAAATATATATTTCCTCTATATAAAATAAATAAAAATATTAATAATATATAATATTTTCATCCCAAATAAATATATTATGATACATTATAATTTTATTACCTATTATTTTATAATTTATTTATTTAAGGAATTTTCATATCTATAATAATAGTGAAATCATGAAATTTTAAATGGAAAAAAAAATATTGTGTATATAAGATATTTTTTAGTGTCCAACAATTAAACACGTGTACTTGGATTGATTTTATCTACTATCAGCATACCAGTGTTTGACCCCCCTATGGGAGCCTCCTATTTGATATGGGATATTATCCAATGAATTAAAATATAAAAAATTGATGGGAGTTTTTACCACTAAATACAACCTATTAACATCTATTATGAAATATCAATCACCTTGAAATAAATAAATCATTGAAAATAAAATATAATGATTCCAAATATAATAATAAATTTTTAATAAAACGTCTTATATTTTAAAAAATCACCCAATAATATAACACATCAATACATATATATATTTAAAACCTTATAAATGAATGTGTCTAATGAAACTAAACTCTATTCCAAAATCTCCATTATGTTCCACCTGTTTCCCATATTTGAAATAATAGAAGATCTACATCCACCAGTCTGTTTTGGAAAATTATAAAAACACATAAGTATGAATAATGTGTTGATAAAAATACTCAATATGGGTATCAAAAAGTATAATTTTTCCCACAACATCTATTATCTATTTACATCAATATTACATGTGTTTTAGATAAACAAATGGAAAATGTAATTATTATCAATAATTAAATATTTCATGGTCAATCCTTTTTAACCAACCCATTTCATACATCCATCACCCTAACCAAATAACATTATTAAATATTCATATATTATCTATTGAAATTATATAAATAATATAGGTATACATTATTATAAATTTCATTCTATGGTGTAATTTGAATCTCATACCATTATATGGTATACCACCAATTTGAAATGAGATGCTTGTAAATCCCTATTTTTTGTTACCATTATATCCCTGAAAATTCAAAATATCTAACCCAAATGCCAAAGGTAGAAGAAAATTAAAAATAACTCCATAAAATTATAGCATTATACTATATACCATCAGAGTATCCAACCAAACTTCACCTCAACTATACTGATATATATTCAAGAGGTAATATTTGTCCAAAACTATTCTTGAGATTCTGGAGGGAATGAAAATATCACCTTATTTATAAAATGTTTATTTAAATAAATATTTCTAGAGAAGTGTCTATATATATATTCTTAAGGAAATATAGGTATAAAGGGTTCAAACAAAATATTATAATTTTATAGGAAATACACAACTCCAAATCCTAGTCATTTTAGAAGGATAAGTCTGAAACGATGCATCAATTTTAACAACAATACAAAATTTTTGTGAGGAAATTAGTGTATAATTTAGGTAAATTAACATTTATCACAATGATGTGGGTCATATTTTATATATAATTCATTATTGTTAGAGAATAATAGTTAATAAACATAGATTTCATCATTATACACTACCACCTACAGTAAGATAACATAGAAATTTATATATTACCATAATCTGATTCATCTTTGTAGCATATATAAGACTAACCATAATTTTAGATTATTAAAATCAATCATTAATATCTAATAAATTTATACTCTCGTTAAAATTACATGGTAATCATTCCAGATAAAAAATCTATAACCTTAATAAAATTGAAATAAATGTTTGAAAAAATATTCAATTTTTTCATCATGAATTTTCCCATAGATTTGAACACGTTAAAATTATCAAAAATCATATTAGAAATAAACTCTATTTATTGGATTATTTTTCTATCCACATAACAGAAGATTCAAAATTAAATTATTTATCACACATCACAACCGTTTCTTCTGATATAAGAATATATTTATTTCACTATATATCCAATTTTTTCTCATCAAAATCTAAATCATTTTAAAAGATTCCAAAATTTTAATTAACCATGTTAGATTCATCGTTATATATGTTATTTGCATTAATTATCATCAAATTTTTTTTCTTTGTTATATTCAATAGGTATGTAATCAATACATTTTGAGGAACTTATTAAATATTTACTATGATTATAATTCTCATATATTTTATGTTACTAGCACTCCAAAAATTCAATTCATGAAACCATAAAATAATTATTATTACTAACTATAGATTACAATTTATCATACATAATAGTTCATATTAATATTTAAAATATTTTAAAAAAATCACATACATAAAGAAGGAATAAAATCTTCATAAATTGATGAAAGAAGTTACATAATTAGCATCCTTCTCTATAAAATACATAATGAATGAACAATATATACATAAATACATAATGCTTGAGAACAATAGTTACAATTATCGAGGAATAAAAATTGATCTCTCCAGATTGATGAGCTTCTAAATCCTCAAAAAAGATCTTTTAAATCCTCCTTGTAATCCATGTAATTATAATTCCAATACATTGGAGTAGACTTAGAAGTGCCCCATTCAGTAGTGTTTATTGAAAAAATAAACAGACACAAAGAATAATTCACCACACTATCACAAATATATGATGAGGAAATGATCTTATTTATCCCAATAGAATTCCTTCCACTCTATCTTCCTATGACTATCCATCAACTGAGTTTTCATAGAGAACACATGACATGTAATCAAAAAGTGATATATTGGAAACCCCATTTTAAACAAAGCATCAGCCTCTATGAAGAGTTTTTATTTTTTTGGAATTTTAAATTAAATTTATGTTTCCATATTAGATACCATAAAATATCTCCAAATGTGAGGATAGTATTGTATCCCGAGAAGATTGGTTAGTGGCATAGCATTATGAAAAATCGGTTGAGAAAATCTTGTCTGGTTTTTTCACCCAATAGAACTGCTAAAATTTCTCAACATTAATCCTCATAGAACAAATTATCATGATTCTGAGGATCTTGACATTTAATATCACTATCCAACATATCCCTCAATAATGAATGCTTAAAAATTGGTTCAAGATTGGTGTTAGGTTTCATACAATCTAGACCATAAGAAGATTAGTATTTTATACTGTCAATATTATATTACTTGAAAAAATATATAATACTATGATAGAAGAATCATTGATTAAAAATAATATGATTTTAAATATGACAAGGATAAACTAAAATTATAAATATGATGAGGATAAACTTTGATTGTAAACATGATTAAACTCTGATTTTAAATATGATGAAGTTAAAAAATTTCTAGTTTTTCAACATGATTCCTTTCCAACTGTAATTAGAAAACCGATAAAATAAAACAAAATCTTTATAGTAAAGTGAAAACAGGGTGAATAAAAACATAGATATTATTATTTTTGATAATTCTTGTTCTACCATTGAAAGAGTTGATTCTAGCAACCTATATTAACTACATATAGTTGATGAACTTATAGACTATACTAGTTAACTTAGTATGCTTGGAGGAAATGGTGCGCTTATTCAAGAACATAGAAACCCAAACTCGAATATGAGAAGAATTATTGCATTGGATCTTGGGAAATGTAGTAAAAATAACCTAGTAGCATTGAAGTAGATCTCGGAACTAGGGTCCCTCACAATTCAAATAAAAACTGTGAATTACAGTTCTGTTGAAGAAGAAATGAATGAATTTTATGCAATTTAATCCCTAATTATAAACAATTAAAATGGTCGAGAGTTTTTATATATATAATCTAGGGACCTACTCCTTCAGGGTATGATGTTCCACTAAAGTTATGAAGAACAATAAAAAAGTATGTGGTTTCCTTAGTAATGATTGGAATTCAAAAAAGGAAATTAAATGTTGAATTAATCTTATACAATGTGAGAATTCATTATTTTATGAAATTAAATCATGACTAAAATTTCATAAAATTTATAAAGATACATACCTTGTCCCTCCACAAACTGGAATACCCTTTGGGGAATCCTTCTTTTTTAAAATATCTTCTTCATTTAAAATCATTGATGTTTCACATCATCTATCATATTCATGGACGTTGCAGGAAAATACCTTCAAGTATTTAGTAACTTGTATAAGAAACACATGGATATAGAAGATTTGAAAATTTCAAGGGAAATAATTCTATTCACTTATAGTAGTTTACAAAATAAACGTTGATTTTCAAAGTAAATGATAACCATCAAAAGATCTTACCAAAACATAAAAATACTATCCACATATGAATCATTATAATAATAGGGAGAGAAAATTTTAATCACAATTCCATTAAATAACTACCCACAAGATTAAATGAATGCATGAATTGAAAATAAAATTCCCTTATAATTACCGAAAATATGAAATCTAAAATATGGAAAACACTATCTAGATCCACCCTTTGAAATCACCATTTGGAAACAACCTCGGGATATCATAATTTAGAACCAAAATATAGATTCGCAACATCATAGAATTGAACTTATTGATTAAAATTTGTAGAAAAATCTTCATTTATATCACCAATCATAACACAACACCATTTCATCAATAAATTGAGAATTAGAAATCCCATATTATAACAGCCACTACCAATGGATTTAGTGCGCATCAAAAGATTTTTCAATGGGGAAATTTGTAGAAGATGGATATCCTACCTATGATATAGATTCCTGAAGAATAGGGAAATGGACCACCATAGTGTGTTGATATGGATCCATAGGATTGCTGGAGACATGTCCTTTTTTAGTTTTTCCAACTACAAACCTATAACCACAGTCCAAGAATATGTCCTGAACATGTTGAATTTCAATGAACAAATGACAAATGCTAAAATTTTTATTTGAGTGTCATTTCATTACCACCAATTTAGTGAAACGGATATGTGATTGTATTGAGTTTGCATATTGGATTCAATCACATCCTTGCCTACGTGACCATCAATTTCCTAGGTAATTAAAGTATTTCCAGACATAGACTACTATTCAAAAGATAAAATTGAATTTTTTTTGAAACAAAAATAAAAACAAAAACAGAAGATATGTTTTGTATATCAACTAAAAAAACTACAACAAAACACATGTTTTGTTATCTATAAATAAGAAAATCATTAATACAAAAATATGTAACAATAAAACTGTTAATAAAAAAATAGAAATATATTTTCAAATGAAATGGTAAATGAAAAATAGAAATAAAGTTTTATTATATTTATTTTAACTTTATAAATAAAATATCATTCCTAATCAAATGATAATTAAAAAATTTTGGAATTACCTTTGTGGTGGTGTAAAATATTTCGATAACAGCCTGTGGGTGTGTCAAGAATGGAATAGTTATAAGATATCCAGGTGACTGAGACTTCTTCTCCTACAATAGAGTATTCATTATATTGAAATTAATGTTAATGAATGATGTCAAAGAAGGGGTGGATGTACCAATTCAGTAATTAATAGTGTTGAAGAAACACCTATCAAAATCCAAAACACAACCCACCTCAAATATATAACCATCTCCGTTGATTTTCTGTAGATCGAACAAGATATTTATAAGTGATGAAAATGATTTTAACAATCATAATGGCAATACATAAAATGCATGAATTTTAACATTATTATGACTATTACTACCATTATAAAATCTAATTCTATTAAATAGAGTATATTGACTACATTATTATTGTAATTATTATCATTAGATTACTAAAATCTTGAAGTATCATCGACCTATAGTGGTCTGAGTAGATTAGGATTCAGTAAAATTCCCTACTATGTATTGGTGGCAGCTGCTTACATCTAGCTTACTACCTACCATCCCGACACCATGAACAATCTCCCATCTTCATGGGAACATTATCCATAAGAAACCATTAAATTAAATGGTAAAAAAAATAACTTCAATTTTTAATTCAAAAAAATATATAGAATCACTTATTATAAATGTCATGTGCAATAAGGGTTTTTCAATTAGTTTTTTAAAATGTAACAACAGCTGTTGTGGAGTGCACCATCAAAATATATATTTACTATAATAGTCTCACAAATGTCCATTACATAGTGCCCCAAATCGCATCTTGGATAACAGTTACCTAAAGACTACACATTAAATGTATTTTTGTGAATCCTTCAAATTAAATGGGAAATTTCTCAGATACACATTAAAAAGGGTAGTGGGAAACATCAAAATCATTGGAAACAATGTAGAAACATATACCTGGATGTTTGATTATGCTTCCAAAAATTGTATGATTCAATCTTCAATAGGTGCCTGAGGTGTTTTCCAGCTTTTTTCTGTCCAAGAAAACACAGAAAAATTATTAAATAGTAATATAACTAAAAGAAATAAAATAAAACATAAGGGGCATGAAATATTTGGTTCAAAACTTTGAAGAGGTGTTGTAGTTTACCTGTCCACAGTTGGACAGTACTAGTAGGTCAACCCTAGTCCATTAACGGGTGTGGTATTTAGAGTAAGAACCATGAAATCTTGTTTCTATTGAGTGTTGATTGTAGTTTTTATTGCAAATCAACTTGATTGATGTCAATACATTGCCATTATGACCTCTAACCATCTCTTACCAGTATTCACACCATTGGCATCAGCTAGACTTCTTGAGTGACAGTTCTTATACAATAATCAACTAGAACCCAAACGTATAATAAGATAAAACATATATGTAGGACATGTATATTAGATTTCATATAGGGAAAATGTTAAATCCAAGAATTATTGGTCTTCTTCCATCCAAATAAGTATAATTAATGAACTAATCAATCACAAAACCACAAACGAATAGTAAAAATGAAATACGGAATATCAAAAGTTTTTAATCCAGATAACTATATGAACATATTTATCAGGAAGATAAATATGCACAATAATAAGAATGAGTAAAGGGAAAATATTCTTCTCAACATTAATGTTGTAGTATTTTAATAATAATGAAATTTAGAGGCAAAAATATAACCTTCGAATAGATGGATGCCTTAAAAGTATGTTTTCTGCATATTTCTTTTTCATTTTAATCCTATATTTTTTCTTGTTAGAACTAAAGAAAAACATATCAAAAACATTTTGAAGGAATATTTTTGATATTAAAAAAATTCTATAATACATATATTTTCATTTATGTTGATGCAGACACACTTGTATCAAAAAAATAATATATGAAAGAACAAAAAATTAAATATTACAGTAGAGAATAATTTTTTGTTTTCAATAGTTGAATTATTAGAAATCAGATCTTTGATAATTTCATCACATGTTTCCTCACCATATCTGTTGTTTGGGTCATCTATAATAATTGAAGGAGAGAGATCACATGGTTTTGATGTTCATATATGGAAATGGCCAATGGTGTAAGAGGTCAGAAATGATTTTTGTAGATAATCAAGAAGTTTTAGGGGGAATAATGTTAACATAGGTGGTTGAAAGCACTGAGGAGATTACCATGGGGCATATAAGCCTGGAGCATAATGTGTGCATGGATGTTAGTTTTTTCCTAGGCAATGATTCATGGCATGGGCAAGTAGCGGGGTCTGGGAAGCACATCGGGGTACGAATGAGCTTGAGAATACCACATGATGAGCTTGATTCTTGTTCCAGCTTTGATGGGTACGACAAAGGGCCAATGACCAATATAGGTAACCTAGAAGTGGATTAGTAGAAGGTGTCTTGAGGTTATTCATATCTTTATAAAACAAGGAGAGTAATTTATTTCTTATGATTTTACATTCATAATATGATTTAATTAACATATAAAATAAGGGAAAATGAGCCAGATAAATGGAAGTGAGAAAAAAATTCATATTTTTCAATCATAAACATCCAATAAAAATAATAGTCAATAAATAGTACGTATATATACGTACGTGGATCAATTCTACACATTTTATTTAATGAACCCACCATTAGTTGTTCATCATAGTTGTAAAGATAAATTTTTCTGATGCACATATGAAATAAGTATAAAAGAATTATTTCAATTCAATGGTAGTTTTATTTTTATAAATGAAATTTCGGAATTTGAGAAAAATTGTACTTTCTAGAGTCGTAATATTATTTAAAGAGTATAGAGAGGAAATTAAAAAATGTGTTAGAAGATAAAGACGTGGTACAACCTATTAAAAATGTAACTTTTCAAAATGAAATAGAGGGTCGAATGTTGGAAGTGAATTGGATTTTTGCATTCAAAATCAAGGGTTCTTGTATTAAGAAAGACACAATAGAAACTGGCCAATGACGGAGTATAAGGGCTCCTTACCTAGCATATACTGTAAAAGAAAAATTGTGTTATACAATTATAGAAAATTCATATAATACACAATCAAATTTTTTCAATACATATATAATATTGAAAAAAGGTAATTCAATGTTAAAAAACTAATGAAGTGTAGTAAAAAGAATGATAAATGATTTTTAGTAAACATATTTCACAAAGATAATGTATTGGAGAAAATAAAATAATAGTGAAAATATAAATCTTCATCAGTTATAATGGATTATATTAATTATAAAATTAAATAGTACAAATAATTATTAACAATTATCATAATAAAGATAAAATATTTCTATAATTGAAAAGAAAAATTCATGGATTATAGAATACAACAGACATAGAATTTTAAAATAACAATTATAAATTATCAATAAAAAGTAAGGGTCAATCAAAAGTACATATGTATACGTGAGGGGATGAAATCTGCAGGGATGATTTAACGAAACCAAGTTTGATCTTCAGTTCAAAACTCAATAAAAATTATGATGTTTGTGACATTTATGTACTTTGGTACTTATAACATATCAAAACAAATAATTTATGTCCTCCTTCGTTTACCATAACACCAAATTTTGACCATTCATTCACAATTTCCATTTTTCAAAAGGGATCAAAAAACCAAAATAATGTGGGTCATAATCAAAAAAGTATATTAGTCATCTTAGTGAAACAACCAGGGTTGTTCCTGGTTATAGAAAAATATATTTGTAATGAGTGAAATAATGAATTATTGAAATGAACAACCCATCATATATGATACTTGTACCTATAAAAGAGTGAAAACCAACCACCAGTTCATCGGGATAACAAAACTATTCATCCCATTTGACTTTTTCCCTAAAAAATTAAACTAATAAAAATAAATTTATAGTATCATTTTCATAGAGTATTTTTTTTATTACAGTATATTATATAGTTAATAATGAAGTTGTGGGGAAAATGAAAATCATGGAATTAATGTAAAATCTTGAGTCTTGTCTTGATCACATCAAGGAGTGAATTTATAGTTCAAGAAACACCACTGGAAAAGGCCCCCGATTTCGCAATAATAAATTCATGTTTAAGATGGTTGGCCTTTTTTATATACTTTGAAGACACCGAAACCTACGTATCAGCTTTCACCATTTCAAAATTTAATTTTTATGTCATTCTATACAATTGAAAAAT
The DNA here is from genome assembly GCA_963277665.1 of Viscum album. Taxonomy (NCBI): domain Eukaryota; kingdom Viridiplantae; phylum Streptophyta; class Magnoliopsida; order Santalales; family Viscaceae; genus Viscum; species Viscum album. Next base: position 213,224,371 of record OY728138.1, on the reverse strand, counting down.
ACAAATAAAGAAGAACAATTACCAAGAAGGATACATGAGAATAAAAAATACAATAAATTGAAATAATGAAGTCATACCAGATGAAAATTGGAGGATGAGTTGAGGGTTTTTGGGAGCATATTGTAGTTTTGATGGAGGTAGGGTTACCTAATACCTTATATGGATGAATCAGTGGAAACATGTTGTATGAGAAATATAGTATCGATCAATGAGTAGGCTAAACCTTATGAAGTGGTAGATCTGCGGTAAATTGTTTAGGAGTGGAAGAAAACAAGGAGCTGTTTGAATTGGGGGCTCTGTTAGTGGACAGATGGAATGATTACCAGAAGGTATAGGCGTTTTGGGATATTTGACCATAAGAGAGGATTAAATAATCATTGGAGGTGTTGATGGTTGGAGGTGGAATGGAAACGATGGAAAAATAGAGGTATAAGTCGACACAAAACCATAGGATGGTTATGTGGGAAAGCGTTAATGGAATCAGAGGGAGGAGGTGTTAATGGCTAGATATATAAAGTAGAAGATGGAGTCAGACCCGATGGTGAACAGGTAGAGGCAGAGCGATCAGTAGATGCTACGAGCGAACGAGGATTATTAGGTGGAGGCGGAGTAGAAATGGACTGAACCCTAATCGTAGCTGAGGGAAGAACCAGGGGAAAATGGAAATGTGGACGACTATGTGCGATATTAGAGGGTGTGCTGTAGTATTTCTGGTGACGTGGACACATACTATGGTGACACATAAGGTGGAGGTACCCAACATTAGTATATATAATATATTTCATATGAATAAATATAAACTATCTTAAAATAACCTACTATATTATACAACATATGATCACATAAGTAAAATATGTAACAAAATGTATATGATCAAATATCACTAAATAGTTTTCTTTATAGAAACAATAATATAATTAGTAATCAACATATTAATTTAAATAATTTATTTTTCACTTATGTGTATATATCATTACTATTATTTTCAATTTAGAGTCATTATATTAACTCATAGAATAATCATAAAATTGTTTAAATTATTTAATTTAATTCCATAAATATCAATTCACCAATTACATAACTCCAAGGTAAAAAATATTCATAAAAAATTAATTTGAGTATTTAATTTTATAAACACCATACCTATTATCAAAATAGCAAAGGAAAAATATTTTATTATTTTCATTTTTTTTCATTCACAGTATTGAAATTATATCATCATATCATAAACAATTAATGAATTCGAATAAATTTTTTCACTGAGCCCAGATTAAACAATTAACCTCTAAAAAATTTGAATACTATAAATTAATTCCATGATACAGAAATAACTTCCATTGAATATTCATTTATACATACCGATTTATATTTATATATATTATTTAAACTCTATAATAATGATTTAATAATAAAATATCTTATTATCCTCAATAATCGATTCATAAAAACATTAATTATGTGTTAAATAATTCTCTTATGCACCTTATAAAAAATCTTGTATATCTCATAAAATTCATTATTTATATTTTCTTTATGCAAGAACAGTATTATTAAAATATAATGTCTTAAAAAATTGATAATAATTTAATTTCATTACACCATAATTGAAATAACTGGTCAAACATCATTATGTAATGGAGAAATAATTATTATAACATAAATAATAAAATTCTACAAAAGTATATAATAACATCCACTAAATTAATTTTCCAATTGTCTGAAAAGTCGTCTTAATTGGTTTCATTCCAAATAAAAATAGAAATATTAATAAATAGAACGATTGATTTTTTAATAATTGTCACCCAATTATAAATTTTCAATTAAAAGGAAAATAGACATAAAATATAACATGATGTTACTAGGACACATTCCTTTCATTATAAACATCTAGGAGTGATTATTTTTTCATCGTGAACCTTGAGGGCCCCTCCATAGCTTCTAGTAAGCCGATAGTGAAATAATAAGACAACCTCAAATTTTTATGGCACTATATAAATGAATCATAATGAAATATCATGGAAATGGGATTAGTTAGTTTGATGTACCTAAAACCATGCACACACCCAATTCCATGAAATATTTCAAAGATAAAATAAACTGAATCCATTAGGGTTTAAAAGAGCATCAACAAACTCTGTCAATTATATCAACATGTGATTAATAAATAACCAAGAATAAAAAAGGTAAAATTTTAAAAACAATAATGAATGAAAATAGGTCCCAACCTAAGAAAAACAGAGAAAGGGGATGATCGAAGATATCCGGGGTCAGGATATTTGTTACTGAACACCAACCATGATCATTACCGACATTTATTGTTATGATCCACTAATACTAGATAATCCATAGTCACTGCCAATTTATAGGTCTTCTACATAAGACACAAAATGTTTTGGAAAATACCATGGTGGGGAAAGTATAAACATTCTCATTAGGATTTCCTAAAAACCATGTGATGTGAAAAAGAATAAAAATGAATAAATGTCCAACAATTCAAAGAGGGAAATGAAACATTATATTAGATTTACATATACCGAAAACCATGTAAAAATTGTGTAGAAATATAATATTCTATAGACATGTAATGATGATTGGTTTTCTTATATAAAAAAATGTCATATCTTCGATGTTGAGACCCCAATGAAACCTCACAAGAATATAAATAGAGATCCCACCCATTGCTGTTATGTATAACAAACATGGAATAATTGAGTTTATGGGAGGACACTCTCCCTATTGTATGATGAAAAGGGGGAGTATGACTCTGTTTATAGAATACATGCACCCTCTATATTGTGTGGGGTTACAAAATAAACCTTTTAAGTGTATATAGAGGACCGTACCATATCTAGTAAGGGTAGTACTGACCCTAACATCACATTGATGATCTATCTTGTCCACGAACATTGTCTATGCATCTTTGAGAGAAGATTCCCACTCATATTACCACACATTGTATCTTTGATTATGAAACAAAAGCCACCATCACATCCTACATGTAATTCTAGTTATAATGGGTTACAAATGGACCCAAATCTGAATTCTAAAGAGGGATTTACCAGAGGAAAGGGATTATTTTTGGAAGTACATGACATGTGAATCGAGGCACATGTCATGTGGTACATCCCATGGAACATGGAATATGTTTATGTGTAAATGGATCATCTAACCATTTTTATAAACATCGAATGGCCTGAAAGGGAAACGAATTTTATGATAACCTTTGGTACCCACTAAGTGCTGCTCACACATGGATGGGATAATTGGTCAGTATCACACAACATTGGATAGTTAATATATATGAAAACTCTTGTTGATACATGAAACCAATAAACATTTTTTCTGTTCCTCATAATTACATGGCATATATTGATGGTTTTGATACAAAATCCATCTTCCCCATGAAGCCTAACTATGTCATCCGATCACACAAAAAATATCACTATAGGATCTCCCTAACCACAAAAATAAAAATGTAAACTCATATCATCCTCAATTATAGAATTTTAATAGATGCAAATAAAAATTACAGTTTCTCAGTATTATCCTGTCATGGATAACATTTAAAAATGGGGACTCGATCCCTAGAACTAAAATCATTGATCCATAGTTCCAGCTCAATCCATCCATAAATCCCTGATCATAATATAATTAACATAAAAATCATTAATATTAGGTATCAATCACACTCAAATAGGTCTAAAAATGATTAATCATTGAATAAATGAAGCAATAATGATATATATTATGAACGTCGGTGGGAGAGTCACAATAAAAAAATTATGTTATTATTTGCCGTTGTGAACCCAAAAAAATTATTTACTAGAGAAACCATAAATGGTGATACAAAAATGGTGCAACTAAGAATAAATGTCAGGGATTTAGATATCAAGTTTAGAAAACAAAAAATTATAGTTGATAATTCAATCCATGATAAAAAAATTTACATAGAAAGTGTCAATAAAGTAAAGAGACCAAATCTATATTATATCATTTTTTTGAGTTATATATTCAACATTTATTTATTTCAAGATGACACAACATTCAACATTCATCTTATGCATTTATTCAATTTTTTTTGTCAATCAACAATCACAAGATCACCAACACCAATATCATATCTCTTCATACTATTCTTGAATGTCATTGTGTTTTGTATCCAACCCTAGGAGATTTAAAAAATGGGTTTTCCATAGTGTGTGGGTATATTTTTATAATTCAATAAAATAAAAATAATTTAATTTATTAAATGAAATACCAATAATTTTACATCAACAAAATTAAGAATCCTAAAAATCGTATGTCATGCCTAGGGTAAAAATCATATACCTGATATAGTCATGGTCTCATATTTCCATATAAGGTTTTTGATAAAAAAGAAAACCATTACTTAAGAGATGTTGAACATTCATTCGTCAATACATATAATTCTATAAATATATTTCTTATGGGGTCTTAGGACACCAACAATGCTACTGTAACACTATAAAATAACCAATGAATTTATATATAAATTTTCAAACGGTCAATCTATGAATATATATGAGGATAGATTTCCCAGGCCACCCCCCCCACTTCATGAAATTTTTCAATAAAAAATAGAAGCTAAAAAATGTTATGGTAATGATCCTACACGTGTCTCTCAATCTCCATATTGATCCCACATATGTTCTTATGACGAAAAATCACTCACACAAATTGATTTTTACAAAAGCAAAAGATCATCACCTATTAGTCCTCGATCTCAATTTGTTACTATAAGAAGGTTGATCCAATCTCAATGTCCAGCTATCCCTAGTCAATAACATGTGATAGTTCATGATTATTTCTCCTCATCAACTAAACTTTTAAGTCATCATTCACTATGTCTAATTCTTGGGTTATAGAAAAGGAATAAGAATCCTTGAGAACAGTAAAGAAAATTTTGAATGACTCTATGATATTCAAGAATTTCATGTTACCCAAAAAAATATCTATAATACTTATCATGAGGAAACTCTCATGTATAAATATTATCAATTTTTAAAACCTATATTCCAATGATATAAAAACACCAAAGATGTATTCCATCACTAATATTTCTAAAATTTTTCATAGATCACATGAAACATCTCTCTCATTTCATGTTCCATTTCATCCCTAGTAAGTTATGTATCTCCATCATCATTCCAACATTATAGTGACATGTGGGTCTCCCATTCAATTCCTTGAATTGAGTCATAATGGTAATGGAGCGATAAATGTTATTACAGAAGAACTCCACAAAGGATATTTGTTACTAACAGATCCTACTGAATTCCAACTTGTATTCTCTCATAAAATCATCCAAATCCTTGATGGATCACTAATTTTGGATATTTTTTAGTGGATAGGAACTATTATAAGCCTTAACCAGGACATTAATGCCTCCTACAAAATATGTTAAAATTTGTATGTGACGTTTCCATCATTATAGGAGAAAATAATGGTGTTTAATATAAAAATACTTATGATTTAATTAATATTAAAATTACAAAACCTAACAACTATACTCAATTCCATGATAGAAATAATTTTTTTGACTTGGTAAGTAAGAAAACAGTCACCTAGATATAATCACAAACTCTTTTTGTTTGTAATATATCAAAAAAAATCCACTTATATGTTATTCCACTTCTACTATAGCATTTTATAATGTATAATTAGACTAGTTGAAACATAATGTTCAAGAACTATTTAATGAAATGTGAATAATTGAGTCACAATCATGGAAAAAATTCCAATTTCCAGGCCAATTTTTTTCCACCAACGGTATTGTTACATATTCTGCACTACTAAATTTACTGTCTTAGGGAAAGTATGATAAATCATTATCACCTATTCTCATAGTGAAAATGAATCTACATTCCTTCCCAACAAAAGGATGATGTTCTCCCCACATATAAAAAACACATTTGCTATATTTCTTGATGTTGTTTATTCATATTTATCATCGTAGTCGAAATCACCTAGTTAGTCCTCTCCCATACACCGAATAATTAGTGGAGACACCATCATAAATTGAGGATATGTTTTCCCTCTCTTATCTATAAATTTCATCCATATATATGAAAAATACTCGGATTCTACATCCATTAAGTGGAATATGGTTTTTTACTAAGGGATTCTACAAACACAATTCCATTTCTTGGAGTATTGACTATATCAAAGTCATAGTACTACAACAAAACTGAAAAATTTCTATGCATTTGGTTAGGGAATATCTCGGGATTTATATTCATGAGACTCTAGGGGTATGAATAAACATTTATACATTCAACCATAAGATAAATCATTTACATCAACTAGGAAAATAATACAATGAAATTGTTTTGTCATGGTTCACATAATTAAACTTGTGTGTTCTTAACTATATAAACCAATAAAGAATAGATACCTGCCTCACTTAGAAAATCATAAATTAAATTATCTAGAATCATTATAAGATTCCATATTCTAGAAAACCTCCTCTAATAGTCTCATTACATGATCACTAGTCATCTTCTTCCTTATAACATCGATTACTCTCTAAAAATTCCAAATTTTGGAAATTAACTACTCTTTTAATATCTAGAAAGTCAATGGAAAAAATCGTAGATAATTTAGCTAGATTCCTCTGAAAATAGCGTAATAATCCATGTAAAATTAATAACATTAACATTAACATTTTTGGATGCCACTAAATAAATACAATAAGCTTTCTTGGGTATACTTCTACTCCATTCTTAGAGATGACATTACCTATAAAATGATATTATCGAATCAAATACTAAAACATCAGATTTTATATATAATTGGTAATATGGGTGTATGTTTAGGTATATCCAAAAAATCATAATATGAAATTATATAGGCATAGATTAAATAAGGATGTCTTTCCTAATGGAAACTCTGATTTTTTCTATGAATGGAACGAAGATATGGTTAATTAGTTCCCTAGACATAGTGGGGTAATTTGTACACCCAAAGAAATCACAAGAATATCATAATTTCTTTAGAGAAAATAAAATTTCATCATCAAAATATAATATTCTTGAACAGTCAAATGATCTTTGACATAACTAAGGCCAAATTGTGAGAAACAACTTTTGACTTCCAACAAGCCAATGTGGTTATCGGTCCTCACCAAGGGGACTTGATATTGATTGTTAACTTACTCATGTAAAGGAAATCAACACATATCCTCAAGAACCCATTATCAATTTTAAAAATCAACACTATATTATCTCACATTGACACATTTGGTGAGAAACAACCATTCTCATAAATGTATTCTATCAACACCCTCAAATGTTCTAGCTCAATATGTGTCATCTCATAAATTGGAGAGGATTTTAATGCAGCCATGCGGTGAAATTAAATTCCAAAATATACATACATAATTATATCTAGACAAATTAAATCATTGGGAAATACATTCACATAATACTTATCTTTAAAATAAAAGTAATTCTCAAAACATTTTTGTAAAAGACATCCTCTAATACCCTACTTGATATTGATATCAATCATCTATAGGGAATTCCCCACTAAAGGACAATCTTCCGAAAATATGGGTGAGAGATTGCAGTTTCATATCCAAAATCCCATCTTTTTCTACCAAAATTTGTATCTCTCTGTTAATTAAAACCCTCTTCACAATTACTATTATGAATCTAACTCTCTTTCAGAGATAGTATTTATTGGATCTGACTATAGATAGTTAGTCCATTAAAAGAAGAAATTCATAGGGGTTCATCAAATAAACTAATTGGTCCCATGAAAAACATTTCATACTAGGAACAAACTATAATTTATTCAGGATGTTGTTAAGAGAATAACATATCATTATAGAAAAATCTATCCTCAACTGATTGGAAAAATAACATAAACTAATATCTAGTTATTACATAAAGGACTCCAAAATGAAGGAATGACTTGTGTCTATGTCTACACATAGTAGGAATAAATTGGTGAACACATAGATCACCCCTAAAATCATATCATGTATAAAATAATCATATCCCTTAAAATATGGTAATGTAAAACATCCTCTACCATTATCCATCTAGGCTTTTCATGGGCCACCAAGTGGTGGTGGTATGCATAGTCTATAGCGTCAACCTTTAATACCAATTCATCCTTCAGGGGATTTACCTAACCCTATTTTCACACAACCTCCTATGGTGATTCCCTAAAAAACATATAGGAGATCCCTATTATTAATGATACCTCGATTGTGGCGGTCTATTCTCTATCTTCCCATTATTTTTAAGCAGTTATGCTCAAAAATCATGATCTATATGAAATCTCACATCAAAATCATACCATAACCCATATTGAGGATGAGTTTAGCACATATGATATCTATTTACTATAGATAATCATGTATGGGTCTGGGTATGAGTATTCCACAATTGTTAACACCCTGATGGTTGTTACCATCATGATTCAATAATCCACACAACTACATGATGTCCACTACCTAATCCAACTAGTCGGTGACTCTTTGACAAAAGGCTTGAATTCAACATGGCATGATCTATCACTCCAATATAAGATGGAGTACACCAAGGTAAAATGATATAATTGATGTAACAATGGAGGTAATCCTAAAAAATTATGGTAGAATGTATCCCTTTCACATTATATTGAGGGAGTGTTCGAAGAGGTTAGTAAACACATATTCATACCCATCAACATACATATCACCACTTTCCATCTCAAAAAACTCCTAAATACATATATTGGACAATATAGATTGATAATAATATCCCTATAATATTCTTTAAATATCATTATGTGATAGTTCACCTCATCAGGGCTTTGGGTGTTATGTCCCCACAATATCCCTACACCTCCATAGAGAAATATGTTTTTGTGTACAACCATATGATCCCCTGAGTTATGTACAAGAAAGAAAAACCATACCATTACCTAAAAATAATCATATAACACATGAGGTTCTTGGTATCTATGAATCAAATGTGGCATCTATCATTATAAACCACACAAAATTATAACACTATGAGTAACATCATCTTATTCTATTGGGGACATCAACTTCTTTACTCACACATTATAACACTATAGAACCACTGGAGGTTGTTCCAAATGTTACCCATTATATGGATAGAAATATCTGAGATATATTTCTATGAAAACCAAAATGATTTTTACATTTTAGTGAGACATCCTTTCAAACATTTTCATTGTTCTAACCTTGTCTCAAAATCCCATCTGACTTTTTTTGGTGAGCCATCATGAAAATAAAAAATAAATTTAACATTGATAATTGTTTATCATGGGATCTCACTTGTGAAGGATATATAATAAATTAAGAACAATAAAATATTATTCATTTTTCACTGGTTACCAAACAACTTGTACCATAGTACAATGAGTCTTAAAGAAGGTATTCAGATTCCTGGTGTAATGCTACGTTGACTACTATACAACCACTAGGTTTTCAATCCATAGATATGAACTCAAGGAACATCAATATCTTTATAAAATGTAAAAAAATACTCAATAAATATATAAATCCAAAATAAATCCATAGATAAAACCTCCTTTGATACTACTTGGACATGAGATGACCAACTGATTCCCCACCTTGGCCTGTAATAAGAAATGAGTGACACACAAAACTCACATCCAATAGAAAATTTGTGTGAGGTAGGAAAAAAGTAGAAATATCACTAAATTGGGAGGGAATATCTTAATGGTTCTAATAATATCTAGATACACATTCCATATTCCATGATACTGTGTATATAAAAAATTATGTGAAACCTCTATGTTGTATAAAATAAAATAATTAACCACAAATAAATTAATCAAATTGTTATAGTTAAAAAACCCTGAATTTATAAGTGAAACATAAATGTCCAAAAAAGGTGGAATATAGGATACATCCATAAAATTACTCAGTATAGTTTCTTGAAAACAATGATAAATAAAATAGAACAAAAATTATCATCTCAACCTAGGAAAAAAAAATTGAAATGAATCCTGATATTACATATGATCATATTAAAACCCCATTAAAATGGATTGGAATATATAATTACACAATCAAATAATATTTTTGATTCTTCCTATAGTTCTAATGGCCCCTTATCCAAGGAAATAACCTCAAATAACCACATCGAATTTGAATTGAGGGTTTGATCCTCAATGAAATGTACTATACTTCTGAGATAAGTTACTTTAGTGGAGGAATTTCTCCCCGAAAATTGATTGATTATGAGGTGGTATAACTCCATAGACAGAGTAACCACACCCTCTATAGAACTAATACGTACTCACTCTAGTATAATAAATTATCAAGGGGACATGCTCTATAGTTATTCAATTGATAACTAACCCCAACATCACTCTGGTAATCAGGACATGCCACTAGTATCAACAAATAATATCTAGATGAAGGTTATTTCTATAATTAACTTAGGTCATATCTATGATGCTAAAATAGATTCATTAATACTATAAAACATGTAATTAAACTTAGAATGGGATACTCATAAGACGAAATCCAAATTATTAATAATGAGATATATTAGATAAGTTATTATTGGAGTGTTACAAGGAATGTGAATCAGAGAACATGTCATGTGGTATTTCCCACTGACCTTGGAATATTCTCCCCTGGATGTAGCTTATCATGTGATGTTTCTATACACAACACATGCCATTTCTAGTCAAATAAGGTCCCTAGAGTGTTCTCCCACAAAAATCTCATGTACTTGTGCAGAATCATGTCACATTTTGGAATTCCCACTTGGTTATGATATTAATGTTGGGTGGAAACTCTATCCACCACATGAACCCAAGAAACACGATGACTTATCCACCTATTTATACAAAATTTTTCTAGAGTTCTATAGAAAATATATAGAATACTAATGCTTCATCATGTCCATTAATCAATCCATGGACCTAATAATTGGATCACAAAAATTTCAAATATAAAATGTAAACACCTTCATTCATGTCTTGATGGGATCTAGTGTCCATATATAAAAAATAATATCTCTTGAATATGTCACATCTCAACACTCGTTAATACATTAGTAAATGGTCCCTATATATATCATTTAAGAATTTAATTTCCACCTATATTCATAATAAAAATATTTATACCAATTTTTTTACATATCCATTTCCACTCTCTATGTATGGTCACCCTCGAGACGTCCAAAAATTTCAAATCATTGACCTAAAGGATCACTGACAGTGAACATTGAGATCATAGGGGGGATAAAAATAATAAAAAATTATGACTATCGTTAGAATTTGAGTAAAAATTCAATGATGATGAATATATAATCCTTAAATGATGAAATAAAACTCTCACAATAAATATGAAAATTCTATGATTTATCATTTAGGGTGAAGAAATTCAATATCAGTGAAAATAATTCAATCCATGATAGAAATAAATTAACAATGATGTAATCCATAAAATAACATTCCCTACCTCAAAAATGAAATTATTGTTGGTCAATAACATATTATCCGGAAATATTGTAGAATATTTCTCTACATTAGTTGTTATTCCTATGAATCCCATTAATTTATCATCATCAATATATGATCTCGAGCTTGTCAATGTGAATTGTACCTCTCCCCCTCGTCCCTTATAATCTTGTATGATTACACGGGAAACATGGGGGGATTTTTATAATAGCCTATTTATAGTTAAAGGGTATAGGATTAAAATTTAATTAATTTAATTTTTTAATTTTTTAATTTTCTAAATGATCCTTCTAATAACTATGGTTCAATAGAATTCACAACACCAACCAAACTGTTACTAAACTAAGGGATAACCCAACATTTAGGATTTTACCATTAACAAAAATTTACCATTAGGTATTTTGACAAATGGGAAAAGTATTAATTAACATATATTTCAATCATGTGGTTTAATATATATAATATCAATAAAATATTAGTTAATGGGTCCTGAAACATTCATAATATCATGAAAACACCAAAAAACCCCAGAATGTTTTATAGAAATATTAAATAGGTCGAGGTATGAAAATTGGAGTTATTAAATTGTTCAGTCAATGATTATAATTAATGTCAAATTTGTAGTGTAAGAGATGGATAATGAAATTGATATCATTAATGATATTTATCAATTAAATGCTTATTGTATATTAAAATCATTAATATGTTATTATTAATACTATTACACATATAAAATATAAAATATATTTATAACGTAAAAAAACATTTTAAAAAATGAAAATGAATATTTTTATTATATCTTTATAAATATTATTTTCATATGTTATAATAAAATTATGTATGTGAAACCTATATAACTAAATTTTAGGAGTTATATATAATATTAATGTTTTTAAATTCTATTATGCATGATGATACTAATAAATGATGTCGCTATTAAAATATATATATACATACAAATATAATATTTTATTAAACCGTGAAATATCTAAAAAAGGAAAAAAATCATGATAATATAGAGTTAGATTCTAAAAATCCCAATGTTCACATTTACATTTCGAAAAAACATACTTTTTATAGTTTTTGTGATCTTCAAATTAAAATTCTGGACAAAATTAAATTATTCAGACATTAAAGAAAACATGGCTACTCTAAAAAAGAAAATCTATAAATAATTGGATTATTCTGAACATCAGGATAAAAAACGATATTCTTCAATCATCAAATAAACTATAATATAAATGGAATGTTTTAGTGTAATTTAAATTCACTATTATATAACAGTTTATTCATATTTCATATTATCATGATCATAGTATCATTATATTCGTATATCATGAACATATTAATGTCATATTTTTTTAATGAAATTAATCATTTATATAATAGATTATAAATATATACAAAAAATTCCTATAATATTAACATAAAAACATCTATATAAATTAAAATCTATTAAAAAACGCATCTCCCTAGATTCATTGTGGAATATGGTTTATCATTAGGATGTTATAGTTCTTTAATATATGGTCTGGGGTTTTGAAATATAGAATATGTATATCCTTGTGAAAATTATATCATGGGTCCATCAAAATTTATTGGATTATGTGAAATCCTATTTCATTACACACATATTTATAGGAATATTATGATACAAAATTTTCAAATATTTTAAAATATAATTATACAATGAAATTAATTATAGAGATCTAAAGGTATGATAATTATATAATGGGTGTGTTAAAATCTATAAACCATTCCATTGTATTAGTGATTCCTTGTTCTTCGTGGAATCCTATGTAACATCCGAGATTTTTCTGTTTGAGAAATTCCATTATAATATATATAAATATATATAAATATATATATTCCACATCACATATAATATATGTTATAAATGAATCAAATATATACGAAAATAACAATAACCACTATTTTATAAAAATATAATAATATAAGTGAAAGATAAATATACGTACATAGTACAAATAGCACAATAAGACAGTAGAATAATAACATTAGTAGTATTTAGAAATAGATATGGTCTTGTTCCCCAAAAAATATAACTCACATGAACAAGTCTTTAAAAACTAAACAAAAACATCCTAATTTTTTTTATATTTTGTATAAAATACTGAGATCCATATATAGATATTTCATGAATTTATAATGAAGAAAATTTTATTTTTTTATAGGATGTATAAAATTATTTGAAAAGTATAAATATAAAAAATTGATTTGTAAGGTCACTTTTAAAAATAAATGAATATATAAGGAAAATGAAAATTAAAATTAGGATAAATTATTAATTAAACATATAAATAAACATATATATAAATTTAAAAAGTATAATAGATGATTCGAAATAGCTTATATTATTAACATAATATATGAAACATAATAAATGTAAAAGTATATAGTTTTAGTGAAAACATGTTTTACATTACACAATGTAAAATTAACATTTAAACTACTGTATAATGTTAATAATTTTAAAATTGGGATGGTATTTCGAAAAAATGGAAATCATTTTTTAATTTAGCACATCAAAAATATATAGGGTCAATCTTTTTATAATATTAATATTTGTGAAATATGGAGGTGAATAATGAAATAAAGTATTTTATAAAATATTAAATACATGGTAGAATATATTAATAATGTTTAATTGACATATGAATCCATTAGTTCATGTACACTTTTCAAAATTATTGTATATAGATAGTGGAATCATAACTATAAATTATATGTAGAAAAAATAATAAATTAATCTAAATTTTATAAAATTACCACCCTTTAAAATATAAATACAACCCTATTAAACTTACCATACACTACCAAATATCTACCAAAATAACTCCACAACACTTATATATATTATTTTTATTCCATGGTGAAAGAAAAATTACATCCCATGAATACTAAATATGTAAGTTAAAGGGTTCATTTAAAAGTGAATATGTATGTCTTCAATTTGTTACATAATTTAATTTATTTTTATTATTACTTAAACCTAATCATTAGAATATATATATAATTATTTATAATAATATTATAAATGATATTCTATTATTCTAAAATTATTTTTATCATCTTATAAATTATAAAAAACCATTTCATAATTATTTATCACAATTGTTCCAATATTTTGGGTGTTAAAAATCAAAATGAATGTTGGTATATATTGTTTTATATAGAGATAAATGGATGGTTTTAAAATTTATATTCATTAATAAATAGAGTATTTATCAAATTATGTTGATTCAATATTGATAAAATAGTTTATATATTAATACTCTTTAATATACACAATCGTGGTTATTTTATGCTCCGATGAACAGTATAAAAAGACATGTTTCTTAAAAAGAATTTATAGAATATCCATTGAATCTGTAGATATTATATGATAAATAAAAGAATAAACATTTATTCATTTATTTTTATTTTAGTTTATGTAAAAATTTCAAAATAGTTCCTCCTATTGAAATATTACAAAAAAAAATTTGATCGGTTACCTGAGCAATCCTAAATGACCGACATAGGCTACATCAATCAAATAAGTAAAATGAAAATCATTATAATTAGACTATATAATTTAAAATAGAAATTAGTAATTTTTTGTTATAAATTTATATCATTTTATGAAACTATGTATAAGAGTATTAAATGGTCCAAGTAATTGATGCATTGAGGGAAGTAAACACAAAAAAAATCAATCCCTTATTCGGCATTAACTTTATCACAATCCCTTATTATCTATATATCTCATCGTAACATATTATTCTTCTATTTTATAATATTTTTTCTTTATATATTCAATTTTTATTTTACCTTTATTTTTAGAGGATATGTGTAAGAAACCAATTTTTCCTCACACCTTCCCTTGAATGTTATGAGGATTTGAGGCCATTACCACAAAACAATATTTTTTCAGCACTAAAAAGGACCTTATCAGTGGTAAAAAAAAGCGCTTTTAATCGATGTACTGATAAAAGGGCATCCCTTTTATCAACACTCAGAAATGAACTGATAAATGGGTCCTTTATGAGTTTTTTAGCACTGATAAAAGATAAAAAACATTAAGAAAATATGAAAATTAGGGTGGGAATTCAACAACTCTGGAACCCCCACATAAACTATGGGCCACCCCCAGCCCGCACACCCTATCCCTTCAAGCCTTCATGCCCAACTTGCCACCCCACCCACACTTTAATAGCGCTAACCCTTATTCCACTCATGCTCATGCCATGCATTTCCCTAGATTCGAACTAGGTACCTCTTTCCCCCAATCCTACGCCTTTACAACTCCACCATATTTCATTGCACTTCATTTATTAATAAATCTATTTATTTATATAAAAAATTAGTTATATTTACTCGTATATTGATATAAATTTATATATATATATATTTATATTAATATATATATTTAGTTATATTAATATATATATATCCGTATATTAATATATACATATATACATATATATATTTATAAATTTATAAATTTATTCGTATATTATTATATATTTATATCTATTTATTTATTTATATTTATATTTTAAAACTGTATATATATTCTTATATCAATATCTATTTATAAGATCAGTTTTAATTACATTTATAAAATATGTTTTTTGTGTGTGTTTATAAATAAATAAATATATATATACAACACACAGACATATAATATTTTTTTTGTTAGTATAATAATACATATATATATATTTACAAATATTATTTATTATTATGCATAAACATATTTTTAGAATATACGGATAATATATATCAGTTTATCAATACAGACGCACACAAATATATATACACCCACAGAGAGAGACATCATATTGGTATGTAGATTTTTTTATTTTTTTATTTAAAATAAATGGGATATCAGTTTTTTATTTATAGAAGCCTTGTATGTTGAGAAATATACATTATATTTAAATATAACTATTTATTTATTTATACAATTAAATTTTTATGGGTGAATATATAAAGAATATGTAAATATTGTTATATAATTGATTCAAAATAACATTAAATTCTCAAAAATGACAAAATTTCAAATCCATAATATCATTATAAATGTAACCCCTCGGAATAAAATCTATCTGTAATGAAAAAGGTCAAAATTACCCCCTAAAATGAGGCTGAAATTCCATCGAATGTTAAAAACGATTTTTGTATCTGGACTAAAATCACAGTTTCAGAGGCCATTTGGGCATTGTTTTCCTTGAAAAATATGATATAGGGTGTCCTTGTATCTATATCCCGTAGAGTTCATCACTGGCTTTGATATGATATGTCGTAGAGCTCGAATGGACTCCTAGATGAATGTTTATGGTTTTTTGAAGTTTGAGTTATGTTTTCAACTTATTTTAGATCTTTTATTTGATTTCTTCCATTTTTTTCATCAAATTTTTATTAAATTATCAGTTGTCGATGATAATTAAAAATAATAATTAATAAATTTTTTATGATATTTTATTAGCCATTTTCACTACATATCTTATATATTAAGTGAAAATAATTATTTTTACTTATCTAAACCATATTTCTAAAATAAATATTATTCTTACGTAAAAAATATACTTATATATTTATATATCAATATATTCTTTAATGAATTATTTTTTTGAAATATACACTTTATCAGCCCTATGAAAAAAGTTTTGATAATTCCCCCCCCATTATCAGCACTATTAAAAAATGTGCTGATAAAGGGGGCCCTTTAAATGTGAAAAAAAGTGCTGCTAAAAGGGGTGACTTTATCATCACCAAAAAAGTGCTAAAAAAGTGGCACATTTAACATAATTTTTTAGCACTGTTAAAATTTCACTTTATCAGCACTTTCATTTATCACTGATAAAGGAACCCCCTTTTCGGTGCTTTTATTATCTCTGTTAATGTGTGGCGCAGCAAAAACCCAGTTTTGTGGTAATGGACATTGATGAAGGATTGTTCAGAGGGAGGGTGAGATGTGCTAGAATTACATATAGAGGATTTATATTTTCATTTAACTTGTTTGGTCATCATATTGATGGTGTATATTCTTGGTGGTATTGCATGATGGTGTGTTTCCAAGACAAAGTGATTTATTAGATTGGGTATTCTACGATGGGTGAGGATTTTCCATGGATGACTGTCATATCATGACCATTCCAGCCATGGAATGGTACCATATAGACATTTTTATGGGTTTCTCAATATTATTTCTCTCATGTTGTATCATTATAGTTCACATTGTGACCATTCCACGGTTACATTGGGATTGATGGATTGATTAGGCTTTGAATGGGTGAGATTAGGTGGAGTTGTGAAAATAATTTTTTATGTCTACTTTAATTATACTAGGTGTGGAAAGATTATTTATATTGTATTATAATCCAATTTTTTCCAATCGGGTAAAAATGTGGAAATCCCTCAATTTTCAATAAACCCCTTTGTTTCCTCGTGAAATACTAGTGATCTTTTTTTTTGATTTTTTGAGTCTCTTGTGAACCATTCAGCTATTATTGATACCTAGATTCATTTAATTGAATATTTATTATTTTTATGTGATTTTCCCCTCTCCCTCTAATTTTTTTAACTATATATTCCTATATAAGTGGGGTTTTGGGATGTATTTTATAGAATTTGGTTATTAATTTGATGAGGTTATGTTTTTCATATTTCATTAAGGCTTCCTTTATTGTTTTTTTCTCTAATCTGTCTCTACTCAAAATTATTTTTATTAAATGAGAATCATTGAATTGGTTGTGGTAAGGGATTCATTAAATCCCATTTTTTCTAAGTTTTGATTTTAATTTATCATTATATTTTATATATGGGTAAATAGTGGACTCAATATAAATCAATATAATAATTGGTTAAAATACTGAATTTAAAGGGGTAATATAAATGCGTGTGTTGATTCTATGTTTATGATGAATCATGTGGTTCTTCATATAGTCATTCATCAAATTGGTGGGGGTCATTGTTGGTGTTTAGCATAATTTATGTTCTTTAAATTTGATATATATTTTAAATATGTAATATTGAAATGATTAATTGAAGATGATTTATAATTTAACTATCATTATTATATTAAAAAATTTAATAATATTTAATTTATAGAATACTTTATATAATTGAAATTTTCTTTTTAAAACTATTGATTATTTTTTTCTTGATGCACGACAATAGTATAATGAATCCGTTAATATAATATGCTAAAAGGTATATCTTTTAATGATAATTGGATTGTGATGGGTGATCTCATCCTTGTTTATTAGTATCTTGTATTACATGGCGTAATGTAATTATATTCCCTTTGAACTATTGTAGGTAAAATGCATTGTTTCCATGAATCTATCCTCTAAGATGGTAATTAAATAATGTTACTGAAAAGTGAGGTTTTATATGGTTGGGATATTATCCAAGAGGTAGTCAAAAGAAGTTAACAGTGTGGATTACTTATTCCTTTCGTGATATAAATTGTATGGTAAAAAATAAAACATGTTTACAGTGTGCCTTATTTGACAATATGTTATTATATGAGTAATTTGATTATATTTATTTAGTATTTGTTGAGATAATGGATTTTCTATATTCATTTATGTTTTATTTTGATAGTTTTTACTCGATGGTTGATTTTTGTGGGTTCAAAACTGCATGATTCAATTGGATTATTTATTGATAGTGTACCTTCATATGGTATCCTTGGATGATTCCATGTGTACCTGAAATTATAAAGGGTAAATGAATTAAGGTATAGCACATGGTATGAGGTGATATTTTATATTTTTTATAATATAATTAATGTATTGGATTAAAGAAATGTTCTAAGGGGAATGTGATGGAAATATTCGAATTGAAATGGTAATATTAAAAATGATTAATATTGTGATTTGTTGAAATAAGATAAATAAATCATAATTTATAATGGGGTATAATGAATTAATTGTAATATATAAATTTCTAATGATGATGGTTATTGATTTTTAATATTCCTATTGTGTGCATGTACATTATCTAATTTCTTTGTCCTTAGTTTAGGTAGCTAAGTATCATGTCATAAGATAACAATAGTTTGTCCTAAGGAAATGTAGTTTCAATAGTGTAGTTATGAGGTAGATTTATTCAAGTATTTTTTTTATTTTATACTTTCCACCACCCAGGTTCTGTTGGAAGATTATTCAAAAATGTTTTTGGTGTCAGTTGTTTCCTCAAAATCCATTCTAGAAAGTTAATGTATACATATCATATCCGGATTCCCCAATATTCAATTTTCATAGCAAGATGTGTTTCTATATTCAGGCTGTGAAATCATATATTATGGGATATATTAATATATGAGATTTAATGGATCTTGGTTATTCTATAGGTATATGCTCAAACATATCATACTAATGATATAAAATAATATTTAATGTATTCAAAGTGACTATAGTTTAACAAGAGAGTTCATGCAAGGGCTAGGATGGATTTGTGGTATAACAGATAATACCTACATTATAGTGGATTTTAAAAAATTTACATCGTTTTAATGAGATGATGAAAATGAGGTTATGATGAGCTATATAGGTGTCAAGATGAGATGTGATATATATGAATAATGTCTGGGATAACTTCTATAAGGGTTGTTATTATATGAAATTTTCCCTTAGATCATGAGATATAAAAAAGAGTGGGTAAGGGGAAAAATGATACATTTCATACATTTATGATTTAATATAGATTTTATTACCTATATGTCTAAGTTATTTTTCAAGGCATGGTGACGATAGTATGTTGTTGTACCAATTAATGTAACAAGATGGTTTCATTTTTTATACAATGGTATTTAGAATATTATTCATAATTTTTTATAGGTTCTAAGTAGGATTGTATTGAGTACACTTGTCTTCAAACCCTAGGTATATATAAAGTGTTTTCTGGTTTATGGTACTTGGATGGTGGTCAATCCCAATACTAAACCATTCAACATACCCATGTAACTATGAATAATGAGGAAGTGGGACTCACATAGTTGGCATATGATTTTTTAAACATGTGACTAAACCATGTGGAACACCATTTAAATAGTAGAAGTATCTGTATTAGTGCATGGTTTTTCTAACCGTGTGAGGTAATCATGTGTGTTATTAAAAATGGGTTTTCTAAAAATGGTTCACTTGAGATTAATCCTAAAACACCCCAAACAACCTCCCACTTGATAATATCATGGGTTTTCCTCATACAAAGGGTTATATATACTCTCGCACTCATCTTGGAGGCATTTTAATGCTTTTATTTGTGAGGGAAAGTCAATTCTCTTACAACAAGCAGCCTATCATGGTTGCATCTTGGTTTTCCTTAGATCTAGTTCTTAATATCTCTTGTTTTTATAGATATATATATTTCTGATGTATAACTAGGGAATTTTATCCTAAAATTATGAATCTTGGGCTTTTTGATGTTAGTCAAAGAGATCTGAGGTGGTTTTTGTGAAGATTTCACCACGATTTGTGGTGCGGTTGGGCATTGGATGATTCCACCAAAACCCTAAGGTAGGTGTTTTCACTCTCATATCCATCTTAATAGAACATTAAGGCTTATTTTTAAAATAAATGTGTTTTCATGAAATTTATTTTGGTTTTTATGTGTGATGATTTGTAGAAACCCACTTTGGGATGTTTTGGGGTTTTTTTGGAAAATGGCTTATTGTTCAGAAATGGGATTTTTTGATTGATTCTACACTGTTTATTTCAAAAGTAGGATCCTCTTTGATTTATGGAAAATGGATTATAAATGATTTATTTCAATATAAGTGTTATTTTATTGAGTTTTGTATTCACATGAAATTTTTTGTAAAGTATGGCTTGGCATATTTTTGTTAATATGAGTTGGAAATTGATCATCTTCTTGTTATTGTGATTTTGGTAAATGTGGTTGGCGTTTTTTTATCTTAAGTGGTTAGGAATAGTTTTGAGTAGATGGATAGTGGTAATGAAGATCCACCATCAAAGGGAAGTGTGGATGAAGTACCACTATAGAAATGGTACGTGGTTGGACGTAAAGTTTCACCATCAATAGAAACACCAATCTTGGGTGTGTGTGTGTGTGTGAAACATGGGCATGTGGTTAGGATATGTGTGTGGCCATGCATGTGGGAATGTTTTACGGAAATGTGAAATGGGTAATGATATGTTTGGTCTCTTACCTTAGATTTTGGTTGATTTTGGTGATTTTCTTGTGGGTAATGATTTTTTTTGGTTTATTGAAAATTATTAAAAAAAATTAAATGATTTATATAAATTGTCTATAAAAATTGTACTAAAATTTTATATCCTAGTGTAATGTTTATGGAACTCATTTGGGAAAAAACAACTCACTATTATTACTCACCCCTTGATATGGTACATTTGTGCTTTTGTAGATGCTAAACTCCGGGACACAGGTAAGTGTAAATAATCTCATTTATTTTGTGGTTCATCTTGATGTTTGATAGTTTTGCAGTTCCTGGAGGATAGAGCCTAGCATTGAGTTGTGGAGCAGTGTTAGTATTTCTTTGGTTTTTTAGAATTCTACTTGGTAGACTGATCATGGATTATTATTTTTCGGTTGTACTAATCTTTTGGATTTGTTAAATTTTAAAACATTTCTGACATGTATCATGTAGTTGTGGTTAGATATGGCTTCTTCAGTTGGATATGTTTATTGTAGGGGAAAAATATTCCCCAATTTTTCATGAATGTCAAGGAAATTATTTCTAGCCTTTGGATCCTTAGGAACATCTCTTAAGTCCATGTATAATTCCATATCATTCTCAAGAAAATAAGAAGGTTCGAGATGTTACATGTGGTATCAGTTTGTTTGGTCCTTGAATTTCATGTTTTTTCAGTTCTTTGATGTTGATTGTTGTACTTGGGGTTGAAATTCATTCATGGTGTATTACATGAAGTGGGATTGTAGCATGGTGCAGTATTGTCATAACATGAGATATATAACATAAAAGTACATAGCTATCCCTTATATTCTGAACATAAACTTACTAGGGGGTTGGGTACATATGTGGTTTGGAGAACCTTATAGATAGAATGATCTCATTATCATTGGTGTCACAAATGAGATGATCATGGCATGCATGGTATAAATAAATTCCCACTAATTTTTCATATATCACTTGGAAAAATGGTTTATGTAGTGGTATGAATGCGTATATTTTTGAAAAACTAGAACTCAAATTCAAATGATCTATTTTCAAATGAAAATTGTTGTGTTATTTTGAAAATGGGTCAGATTTTAAAAAGAAATTATATTTTTCAAAACGGTTGAACATAGGGAAAATTAAAATTATAGAAAGAATGGTTTTGACATAATTTGAAATTTTAGGCCTTATGTTTCTAGTGGGTGATATTTTAGTGATTATTATGTCGATAGAAATTGAACCACATTGATGTCCTGGAGACCAACAAAATTTTTATACAGAAAATGTGGTTGCACCAGAACCCCAGGTGAACTAGAATCTAGTGTGTATCGTAATGAAAGATTTCCAACCTATGGAATGTTAAAATAAAGGTCATGAAATTATGCATGTGGATGTCTCATTTATGAATCAAAAGAAGAATCTACCAAATTTCCTTTGTGATTCAGAGCTTGAACGGCCAGAATCATGATTGGACAAGATGAATAAGTTATTAGATTTATTAGGAACACTCGTTGAATTAAATGTGATGTTTGGAATATACATATTGGAAGATCATACAAATCAGTGGTGGGAGTCGGCGATCCAGGATTGAATAGTTGAAGGTTTGACATGGGAGGGTTTGAGGAATTTTTTAACAAACAAATATACACTCATATGTTCAAAATTAAGTGCAAAACAGATTTAATTATCTTGATCCTGAAAAAGTCTCTATGATAAAATATATAGCTACATTTATGAACATAGTGTGGTTTTCACTCGAGGTATATTCTAGTGCATCCTTGAAGGCGTGGATATTTCAAGCGTGATTGAAGAAAGAAATTCATTACCATATTTCTGTTCTATTTATAGGTGATTTTATAGAAATGGTGAATAGTGAAGTAGTAGCTCAATGAGATATCGTGGGGGCTATAGGAGGGGGAAGCTTGTTGTTAACCAAGGGGAATAGTTGGAACTCTAACACAATGATAAAGAATAATAGGGAAAATTATTTATAGGGTGGGATTATGGTTCAAAATATAACGATAGGATATGTGAATATTCCTATAAAGCTTCAGAGTAAGGCCAAATGTTTTCAATGTTGTTCTACTAACCACATGAAGTGGTATTATAAAACACAACATTGACCATGTCATAACTACAAGTATATGGGGAATCATCATCATCATTTTTATTATACTATGAGTTTGGGTCTTCTGGAATCTTTTCAGGGGCCGTATGCATCCTATTCCTCGATTGGATGGATGAAAAAACATACCCTTCATTAGTAATGTCTATTTAGTCATGGTGATTCTAGGAATACCATGAATCCTCAGTAGGGTTTTTTTCATTGGGTAATAATGAGAAGAGTTTGGAACAGAAGAAGTTTTTTGGAGGAGAGTAGGTTGTGGAGGATGATCAGTTAGACCATGCATGATGTGAGGCATAATTCTACTAAATTATACATTTTTAAAAGTTTTTTTTGATACAGGAACTTCTCACTAATTCATTTCCTCTTGTGCAATTTGTTTACTGGGTTTAAGTGTTGAAATTATTCCTTCTATTTTAAAATATCAAACTCTTCCAGGTCAAATAGATTTTTAAGACATCATGTGTAGATCATGATTTATAGTTTTTGATATTGTTGAGTTGATGTGGTACATCTTAGTGATTGATAAGGATTCATATTTTGTAATCTCGCGTATATATTTTTTGATTATTTCTAAGGCCGACATTAATTTTTATGCATGAACAATGTGTTTTACCATGTATGATGGCCTCAAATATATCTTTAGAGGATACAAGAATGAAAAGTTGGGTGAAATGGTCATATTGGAACTAGAAGTTGGGATGATATCAAATAAATTAAAATATTTGTCTTTCTAATCAGTGATCATGGTTGAGAGAAGTAGTTTTCTGTTAGTGGTTGATCATTTTGTGGATGACTTTTCTAAATTATTATTAGGGTTTCCACTCGTGATAGAAGTGGAGATTATGATTCATCTCCATCTAGGGACCAGTCCTATATCAATTATATCATGCTTGGTGGCACTAATAGAATTGAGGGAATTTAATGTTTAGTTAGAGGATCTAGAAAAGATAGGTTTCATTTGACCTATCATGTCTCTTTAGGAAGCACATGTTTTGTTTGTTAAAAAGGTATATGTAACTCTTCACCAATGTTTTTATTATCATAAGAATAACCAAGTTATGATAAATAAATGATATCCACTTCCATGAATTGATGACATGTTTGATTAGTTGAGAGGATATCAATGGTTCTCCATAATTGAATTCTGTTATGGATATCTTCAATTTCTATAGTGGAAGGAAGATATTCCTCAAAATAGATTTCAGAAGTATATATGGCCATTATAAGTTCATGGTTATGCCCTTTGGTCTTATGAATGTACCAACGATTTTCATGGCATTGATGAAGCATATATTTCAGAGATATCTGGATTGTTTTCTGGTATTAATCATGGATGATGTACTTGTTTATTCAAGGAAAAGTGTGAATCATGACAAACACATGGAATTTGTGTTGGGAAACACAAGAGAACATTTATTGTATTCCAAATTTCTAATGTGTGGATTTTGGATACAATAGGTACAATTTCATGGGCATTTGATTTCTTTGATAGGTGTTTCCATTGATCTGGAGAAGATATAGGCTTTAATTTGTTTTAAACAGCCAAATAACACCTTTGAAAAATGAAGATTTCATGGTCTATTATAGAAATATTGGTGTATTTTTTTTTGAAATATCTTTATTATCCACCCTGATGAAATCTTTGGAAAAATTGTTACTCCATTTCAATGGAATGACAAGTTTGATAATTATTTCATAGAGCATAATGATCTTCTTACATTATCACCAATATTTGTTATTCTTGAATCGAGGAAATGGTATGTGGTGTATTGAGATGGATTAGGATCAGGGTTGGAAATTTTTCTCATGAAAACATGATTTTGATTGTGGATTGTGGATGTTGAGGTTGCATGAAATGATATACCAAACACATTATTTAGAGTTGGCAGTGGTGGTTCATGCTTTGAAAAAATGGATTCACTATATCTGCAGTGAGAAATTCATGGTGTATAATGATCATAAGAACTTGAATCATATTTTCTCATAGAGATATTTGAATTTGAAGAAAATATATGGATGATGTATCCCAAGATGTTTTACATTGACTTTATGAACACATTAGGTAAATGGAATTTGGTGAAGGATTCATTAATTATAATGTAAAATGGTCAGGTGGCGAATTTGGAATTGGATCACTAGCGGTTTATTTTTGTTATAGCTGATTTGATATTGGAATTTGAAGCTTAGGGTGATGTTTATATTTCATTTTTGGTATTGTTGGTTATTAAGTTGATTATTCTGGTTAATGTGGGGACAATTTTAGATTCAAAGTGTTTGTTTATGAGGTCAAAACTCAGTCATCAGTATACCATTATGGGATGGAAACATAATTAAAAGTCATTGTTAAGCTTCCAAAATTAGATTGTTTTACAGACTGATTTTTTAAATCATATCTTCAATTATTATCATCATTCCAAATGGTATGCCCATCTTGGGATTTAGAATATGTATAAGGAATTTAAATCCCAATTATATTGGGCAGGTATGAAAAGGATTCTGGCCGAGATTGTATCGAGATGCTTGACTTCTCAGAAAGTCAAAGAAGAACATCAGAGACCATAATATATATTGTATTCTTTACCTATACCTATATAAAAGTGGGAGTAAATAATTATGGATTTTGTTATAGATATGTCATGAATGGTAAGGAAGTATGATACCTTATGGGTCATAGTGGATCAACTCACAATGTTGGATCATTTCATTCCTACTAGTGAATATCATAAATTGAAGGATGTAACCAAAATCGATATACATAAGGTGGAAAAAAAGAATTCTATATATGTATTGATTGTATCAGATAAATATTTGAGGTTCATGCATTGCTTCTATAAATCCTTACAACAATCCCTTTGGACTTAGTAGAAGATGAGCACCACATATCATCCTCCTTTGAATGGGAAATCTGACAGGACGATAAAAATGTAATAAGATATGTTAAGGTCGTTTGTCATTATTATTGGTGGCTCATTGGAGGATAAATTTAGATTGGTAGAGTTATCCTACAATAACAGTTATTTGGTGTCAATACATATGACCTTGTTGGTAGCATTGGATGGGCGTCCTTGTCGTTCTCCACTTTGTTTGCTGAAAATATGAGAAACATCGATCGTTGGGATGAGCCTTGTCTAATAGAAAACAGAGAATATTAATTTGATCATGAAAAGAATGGAGATTCATCATACTCTTCATAAATCATATGAATACTATCATAGACTATCATTATCATTTGAGATGGGTAGTCATGTGTTCTTAAGATCACTCCAAGGTTGGGAAATCATTAGTTTGGAATGCTGGGAATGTTATCTACTATGTATATTGGACTTTTTGAGGTAATAGATTGAGTTGTATGGGTGGTAAATTTTTTGTACATTCCACCATGATTTATTGTGGTTCACAATGTGTTTCATGTGTCAAAATAGAAAAGGTATCAACAATATTGTGACCCTGTGATTCGTTGGGATCATGATGAGCTAGAGCTATATTATTCATGGATGAATGTGCCAATTAGGACTGTATAAAGGAAAGGGACATTATTCAGTGGTAATATAATTAGTCTATATTGGGTTTTGTGGCAGCATGGTCAAATTCAGTAGGATACTTGGGAGTGGGACAAAAAGATGGATGATCGAAGGCCTGAGCTCTTTTGAAAAAGTGATGGTTCTCTACCTTATGGGGATGGAATGTCCAATGATGGGGAGAATTTAGTACCCCTATTATTTGTTATGTAACCCATTTTTGTTTAGTTATATTTATGTAAAGTTTTTTGTTAATGTTAGTGATATTTTTGAAGTGTTTTGGGATGGTTTGGATTATTTTTTATGGGTGGATATTTTGAGCATAGTTTACACCCATGTAACCATATAACAAGAGGCAGTGGGATTTTCATGCTTGATGTGTGGTTTTCCAAGCTTGGAAAGGAAACCATTTGGAATACTCTTTGTATAGTAGATGTACCATGGTTAGAGCACAGTTTTTTGAACCATGCAATCTAATAGTGGGAGACATTAAAAATGGGATTTTTAGAAATGAGATACTCGGTATTTAACCTAAAACACCACTAACATCCTACCACACGAACCTCATTAATATTTTACTCTTCTCAAGGGTTATGGAACCTCTCCCACTCCTCATGGAGGCATTTATATGGTTTTTATTATTGCGATAAAGGTGACTCTTTTCTGGTAAGTCTCCACTCTTAATTGCTTCATGGGTTTCCTCAGATTGAGTTCCCGATTTCTCTATGTTTTCTAGATCTAAATCTATCACATGTAGTTATAGGGTTGTTTTTTCATAAAATTATTATAGTTGGGATTATTTATCTTAGGAATAGATATCTATGGGGGTTTTGGTGGAGATTTCACCATGATTTGTGGTGTAGTTGGGTTTTGGTTAATTCCACTAAAACCCAAACGTAGGTGGATTCACTCTCATATCTATTTGGATAGAACATGAAGTCTTACATTCAAATTAAATGGTATCTCATGACATTTACTATGGTGGTGGTGTGTGATGCTTTGTGGAAACCAATTTTGTAATGATTTTTGGTTTTTTGGGGAAAATCGGTTATTATTGTTAAATGGGATCTCTTGTTTGATTTTAAAATATATATTTTAAAATCAAAGTATTAGACTAAATGTTAAAAATGATTTAGGAAATAAGATTTTCAATAAGTTTATCTTATTAAGTTCTATTTTAGAATGGAAATTGTTTTGTAATATGGATTGACATATGTTTGTTGATATCAGTTAGAAATTGGTGATTTGTTTGTTTTTGTGATTTTTGTAAATGTTATTTTATTTTTTGTTGGATTATGTTGTTAATAATGGTTGGGAATGAATGTATTTCAGTCTTGAAGAACCACCATTAATGGGAATTAGGTGAGAAGTCCCACTTTAATATGTGTACAGGGTTGGAGGTGAAGTTCCACTGACAATTGTAACACTGAACACAGGTGTGTCTGTGTGTGAAACATAGGCATGAGGTTGGGATATGTGTGTGGCAATTCAAGTGGGAATTTTTGTGGAAAATGTGAAATGGATAATGACATTTTTTGTTTCATTATTTGTATTTTTATAAATTTGGGTGAACTTTTTTGGGGGGTAATGTTATGTTTGTTTTATTTTTAATTATTAAACCATTTTAATGAGTTTATATAAATCATTTTATATAAAACTTGTTAAAATGTTCTATCCTAGTGGTGTGTATTGAGAGATTATTTTTGGAATAATACTGAGAATTATTATTCACCCCCTTATTCATCACTTTACTACTTTTTATGATTTTTATTCAGGAAACAAGTAAGGGTAAATCATCTCATTTCATTAGTGGTTCATCATGATGCATGATGGTATTTTTGTTCATTAAGGATGGATCTTGTGATGGATTTGTGTGGTTTTATCCTTAATTTGTTGGTTTTTTTATTAGTATTATTCATGATACTCTGATCATGAATTATTATGGTTTTGTTGTATTGATATTTTGGATTTGTTGAATTATAAAACATTTTCAACATGCTTCATGTAGTTGTGGTTGGATATGGATTGTTTTTGTTGGCTTCATTTTTTATAGGGTAAAATTGTTTTATAGTTATTCATGAAGGTCCCAACATTTATTTCTAGTCTTTGGCACTTTGGAATCCCGCCTATGTCCAAGTATCATTCGATCTCCTTCTCAATCCAATGATAAGGGGTGAAATGTTATAGTTATTGAGGTAGTTATATCTATAAAAGTGTTAATTCTTGAATTTACACATGTTCTTCTAATTTAGATTGGGATACTCAATTAAAAATAATGAATTTAAATTAAAATGGTTTTTATGAGATTGATTTTTTATAAGGGATTTCATGAAAATAGATTTGTGTACAACAAGAATTTTATTAAATTCCATTAAATGGATGTTTTGATTTTGAATCATCTATTAATGACTAAAATAATAGCGTTATTGATGTGAAAAAAATATTAATTGGGATAGTGGTTTTTAATTGGATTTTAAAAAATATTGAACATTTCGAAACATTGTGTTCATTGGGAAATAGACTTTTCACACTTTATTTGTTAGAAGCCAAATGATATTTTATACAATAATTGTGTATATAATTCTACTAGATGTTGTAATGGATTCATCCACATTGAGCATATATTGGGAATATTATATTATTTCAAGTATGTTTACCGATATGTTAGAGCATTAATGGTTTGATTTTTAAATTATGAATGGATTATCAAAAGATGGAAAATTTCATGGTTATATTATCACATGATCCTCATATGTTGTATTCATGTATATTTACATATTTTCTTTCATACTTTACATGTTATTGTATCTGGTTAATATGACATTATTTTATGAAAATGAGTGGAATTTATTAAGGAAAATTTTTTACTATATGAAAATTAATTATAAAATGCATTTGATTTAAATTTAGTGCTAGTTCATTAAAGTTATTGGAAATTGTATATATTCTCTGGTGGTATACAATAATAATTTTTCCTCGCAACATAATTTTACATTTGGGATGTTTTAGATGTTGTTTCACATGACACAAGTAAATTAAAGGGAATTATATAGTGTTCCATTTTCTCTTGGAATCATAGTCTTCAATGAGGGATACATTGGGGATGATGGAGAGTCACACAAGGACTTGTTCATACTTTCCTCCTTTTATTCTCCAAGTGTAGCCTATTTTGTTTTATTTTGTTGGTCCATCGATATTTTCTCTTGATTCCATTTTTACCAAATTTTTTACTTTATTAGTATTATCTGAGGCATTTTTCATGTGATTTTTTGTAAATCGCCATGTTTGGAAACTTCTTTGGTGACTTATGTAGCTGACCCAAGTTGGTTTGTTAGAAATTTTTATCAAAGATATTACCTTGCATAAGGTTTTATGAGACTTCCAAGGATTGGTTTAGTGTCTTTTTATAATAGTGTTAGGACCATAAATATTTAGATATTTAGTGATAATATGGGTCCAAGACTTCTCATTTCCTTGACATAACTAGAGTTACCAATGTTGTTCAGTGACTTATTCCAATCATGAGAAAATCTGGTTGAGGTTATTACAAAAAACTATGTGTGGGGTATATTTAAATTGAAAATTTACTTATTTAATTGATAAAAATACATAAGTAGTTTAAAATATTTTCAATTAAAATCATTGGTATGGACACCTGAAATTGTTCTTATGATTTTGGAAATATCTCATGAATGAATAGTGTTTTACTATGATTATAAGTCATTGAATCGTAATATATATCTTCCAAATTCGAGAGATGATTCTATGAGAAATGTTCCATAAGAGAATCCTTTAGTGGAACCAGGTTTATTTTATTCTATTATTGGACTATTTAGACTCTAGGTTAAGAATATGTGGGGAACCTAGAATGAGTGTTCGATCTTGGCTCAAAATTTACTAAAAAATACACCCATATTCCATGATAAAAAATGATCCTACAAATATATGAAGTTTCCGGAGAAGAAAGTGAGGGTCAAAAACATTTTGAATACTTTTAAGGATTCTATAGTGGGTTTTTATACATATATTCATTAGGGGTTAGGAATGATATGGTGGAACTCTACTGTGACAGTGATGTTGAATGAGGATCTTTCCTAGGCTTCATTAAACAAAATATTTTACCATTAGTTTTATCCAAGGATGCTACATGTGGAAAATACCTAGAAGTTAATAAAATTTTCTAAAATGGGGTGTACCATTCTAGAGTATTCTAATAGTTTTACTATGTTGGTGATCATGCCACTGGAGCTTGTTACCAAAGATTACTTCTATGTTCAGAGTATCGAGATAGTTTTGAGGGTAACATTATGTTGATTATAGTTATCATTTTTCTGGTGAATTCCATGGAGGTAGCGAATATAATAACAATGGTAGAGGTATTCATAGTTAAAATAATAATCTTTAGTGGAGTTTTTTTTCATTTTATTATTGGTCAAGGTGTTAATTATATAAAAACTAATTTTTAAAGATTTATTTTTAGAAAATGTTTCACATGAATCATTTGAATAAAAGAACGTTTTTTGAAATTATTATTGACATGTGTGTCATAAAAAACCTAAATGTACAGAGGCTCCTATGATTTCTCACCACTATAGACAATCTGGACATTTAATGTTTTTAGAAGGATTTCCCATGTAGGTAAGGTTGGGTCCACTCTAACCAAGGGATTGCAATTACATTATGATTCTTCCAGGGGTAATTGGTCTTATCCTCTGGACAAGGGGGATGTTAATGTGTCTATAAATAACAAGTTGGATTTAAGAAAAAAAATCATAATTTATAGAAGTATTCACCATAGGGTACTGATGTAGGGTGGTCTACTATTATATTTATGGTGATTATATTGTCTTCCTTGGTACTATTTTTGTTTAATTATAGTGATACTCATTCTATTACCAATTAAATTTTATTTTATGTGATAATGTTTAATTTTTAGAATATATCATTATTTTATTTAACGTTACACACCTTTTTGAAATAGATACCAACAAGTTTTCAAGTGTTATGCATGTCAAGTGATGTTGGGAAATCTAGTGGTGGAGTGACACTTCAATTTCCATGATGTGGAATCATTGACTTGATTGTTGGCATGTATTGGGTGATTAGTTCTATAGACCAGATTGACTTTTATCATCACTGATATTAGTTTTTCTTTATAGAGTTAGTCAGTAATTTCTTCATGGGTGAGTTATATTATAGGTCTAGGAGAGTGTGATAAGTTGTTCCATATGCTATGGTGATATCTTGTTAGTTGTTGGATATTTTTCATAATTTCACTAATATTTTATTGAGAATCCCATTTTTATGGTGGTGTGAGTACCCCAAGGTATTTTGATATTATATTACTAGATTACTTCTACATGGAGAGGTTAATTTTACCATTAAAAAACTACCTAGCAGGATCGCCTTTTCTATGCCATCTTATCATATATAACCTACTGAGTAAGAGGAACATAATGTATATATTATAGACTTAAAATCATATGTATTTATTAGTATGTTACATTATTATTTAAAATTAATGTTATTTATGATGTTAAATTAGAGTCTTATAATGCTCAATGATAGTACAATGTTATATAAGGTGACCATCCATAACAAATATCCCTTTCACAAGATTAATGTTCTATTTGACCTATACATAAGTGGTCATAGGTTTTCTATGATTTAATAAAAATATGTGTACTTTAAGTTGAGATTATGAGAATATTATATACCAAAGAAAATGTCTAAGAATCTTTGTGTGAAATTTTATATTCAAGTTATGTCAACCAATCTCACAAAAACTCCTACATAATTTATGGCTTTCTTAAAAGAGATCATTCATTAGTTAATGGAATCATTTATTGTTGTGTTCATGGATGGTATTTTAGAATACTCTAGGTCAGAGAATGATCACAAAGGCCATTTGTATATAATTCTGAAAAAATTATGCTATTATCACTTGTATTGTATGACTTTAAAATTTGAGTTTTGGATTCAATATGTAATGTTTATAGGAAATGTAATATATTATTTGGGTGTCTAAGTGTTTCAAGAACTTGATCTAGTACCCTGGTAACCTAAAACCCAAGCTGGCCCTGACATATACTAAATGGAATTCCCGATCCCCAAGTGTTGGTGACTAGCACCTGGCACCGTACAACATGAAAGTGGGGATTAATTTTTGTGAAAAAACATAGTTAAAAAAAGACAACAATGTCAATATGAATAAAAAATAAAATCCACTAAGAGTAAAGTACTGGACTTCAAAGAGGGAAAAAATCCCTATGTGCTACAACCCAAGTACTAAAAACGAGGAAAAAATCTCTAAGGTCCATAAGTACACAACTCACTAAGTCTAAGCTCACAATATGGATCCTCTCCAATATAACTCATCACTTTTCTCAAACATGGATGGAAAAAGTCTAAAAATAGTTGAAGGAATATGTATGTTGTGATCTTAATCACAGTAGGATACCAAGAATGTTTCTAAAATAGATGAGATGTATAGATTATCCAAATAAAATAGTACAATTTTTAAAATAAATAGGTTTGGAAATTTAAAATCATATTTAAAGAAACATGTTATACATTTTCAGAATGATGGAAAATACATTTAATGCACAGTATTTACATTATGAGAGAAGGAATATTTCTAAAACAATGGATTAAATAAAATAGTTACATAAAACAATTTATGAAAATCCATATATGGAATATAAATTAGTTTTACTATATTTTCATATAATTGTATCTCATATATAAATAAACAAGATAGAAACCTAGTCATCTAAAGAAAGGTACAATAGTATTAATGAGTTATAGGATTCAAAAATATCTATGTTATCATAGAAAAATGAGTATACTCACATATCCCGGACACTAGCATGAAGAAACTCATCACCTTCCCATTGGGGATGTGACATGCTTTATGATTGTTTTAGAATGTTGTAGTAGTGTAGAGTGTATCCAAATAACTCACCAACTACTTAAGGATTGCATGATATCTTACATGATGTGTATTTTATTTTAAGACTTCATAAAATATAATTAATTCCCATTCTACCATTACTACATTCCAATTTTTTCATTTAAAAGAAAAACGTGTTTTAATACAAAACATGCCATTTTCACAAGATAAACACACTTTGTTTCTGTCACATCATTTAAATTCGTATTCACATGTTTGAAATCCATTCAAAACCAATTCCATCCTTTGGAAAATTTATTTCAACAATTAAATTCAATGATTTTATTGAAATCATTTCCATAAAATCCAAAATTTAAATTGAACAATTTAAATCATCCAATTTACATAAACAGAACACGTTTTAATGAAATTGTGGATTTTTTCAAATATCTATACGAAATCCATTTAAAATCTCCTAATTCAATAGAATTGAGATTTTATCAATTTAATTGAAAGAAATTCTGAAAAATTTATTTCAAATCAAAAATTGATATAAATCAAGTTATAAAATGATAATCAATTTGGCCAATTTTAAATGAAAAAC
Source organism: Viscum album (assembly GCA_963277665.1). NCBI lineage: Eukaryota > Viridiplantae > Streptophyta > Magnoliopsida > Santalales > Viscaceae > Viscum > Viscum album. Next base: position 213,189,580 of record OY728138.1, on the reverse strand, counting down.
CTACCTTTTTTTCTAAAACCATAAACTCGCATCAACACCCCTCAATTGGAAAGTATGTTAATAATACCTAGAATCTCAACCAATAAAAATGATCCAACAACAAATGGAGTAGATACAACAATTCCAAGATGATAATTTGAAAACCTAGGAGTGGAGAAAGATAGAAATATAAGGAAAAATGAATAATGCTTACCCAGGTATCACCTTCTAAAGAAATAATGACCATTGCCAAAATATTGCATCCAAAAGGGTTAGAAGGCTCCATGAATTATTGGGGAAGGCCTTGGGTCGATGGAAGAGGAATTAGAGAGGAGTTAATGAAGAAATTACAAGCACACTACTTCTTTTATAGGCTATTGTCGAGGCGTTACATGGTGTGTACACTAGTTACATGTATTGTAAGACTTAAATTCAGTAACGTTGAAACATATTGAGAATTGTAATTCCCACCTAAATCTAGGGTATTATACACCATTTAATAAATATGTTTTGTAACCATAGAAATTCATCTGATTTTTCTTTAAAACCCCACACTCCGCGTTAAAAACCATTCATTAACTTCATCATGATGTGTATTGGCCAATCACGATGTGTAACCCTAACAACATGAAGTATTACGAAAAATTCATAAGTAAACATTACATGACTGTAATATTATTAAACAGTGAGAAATTCTCTTGATGTCTACATAAAATCATTGTTAAGTAAAAAAACCAAAAAACCTTTATCTTCATTATTAATTGTATCCTCCAAATTCAAACACAACCCTTTCATAAATAATGATAAGGAAGACCACAAAAAGTTTTATGGTGTACCTATAAGGAATATAAGGAGATGTTACAACCTCCTCATCATAAGTACTTCCTACCCCATAAATACTATGAAGAAGACTACATGCTAAAGAGATTTGGACACTACTCTATCATCAATGCCTCACATTCCCACATCATGTGAATATCATAAAAATTAAGCTATTGTACAAGAACAAAAGGTATCATCTTCCCATGATGTACCATTGCCTCATAATCAACTACCCTAACTATCTAGTCAGTCAAAGATAATGTAGTTTTAAACTCAAGATCAATCTATCTAAAAACATGAGATGGATCAGAGAGATACTTCCTGAGTTGCAATACATGGAACACATTATGTATCAATGTTAGTTGTGGTGGATGTTTTAGATGGTATGAAACTTTCCCCACCTACTCAAAACATAGAAATGTCCCATAAAACAAGAACATATCTTCAATTTCCTCCCATGACATTTATGAACCATCTAGGGTGAACCTTTCAAAAACACCAAATCTCCATCTAAAAACTCCAAATTTTTATAGCGTAGATTAGCAAAACACTTATATTGGATATTTTCCTTCAACATTATCTGATTAATAAGATTAATCATAGGTTTTTTCTCCTGCAAAAAGCTAGGTACAACCAAGGAACATTCACCAACCTATGAAAAACACAACATAGATTTACAAGGCCTTCCATATATGGCCTAAAAAGGATACATCCTGAATGTAGACTGGTAACTATTGATAAAAAGGATCTCAACCCACCCAAAGTGACCATCCCAAGCCCCACCAAAGTCGAGAACACAAGAACGAAGCATATCCTAAATAATATATAAAGCTCTCTCTGTCTGGCCATTCGACTACAGATTGTAGACCGTGCTCAAATTAACCTGAAATCCCAGTGCCTCTTAATGCCCTATCCAAAAGTTGGATGTAAAATGGGGATCCCAATCAGAGACTATAAATTATTGAACTAAATAAAAACAAAATATCTATTTCTTATGTATATTACCTAAATACTCAAAATTGAATTTATCTCAAATGGATATAAAGTGAGATGACTTGGTAAGCCTATCGATCACAACCCATTTCACATTCTTCATTCTCTAGGTATGTGGAAACCCAAACTGAAAATCCATAGAGATTTCATCCCACTTCTATTTAAATACTGTAAGTGGATAATGTAAACCTAATTGTTTCTATTTCTTGGCTCTCTGTATAGAAACAGGAAACAAGATCTATAATTTATCTCTTCATCACTGGCCACCATGACTACTGCCACAAACCATATAACTTATTTTGGTTCATGGGTGAAATTCCATTTTGTATAATGAAACTCCATCATCACATCCTCCCTTGTCACTAAATTAATATCAATGTGATTCAGATAGCATAGAAATCCTTATTTGGAGAACGACCATCAGGCCACCATCTCCCCACCACAAAGTTAGTCTCTAATGATATATAATTCATCATCATGGTCTTGGTCTTGAAGGATCGACTTAAAAATAGAGGTTGTCAACTGAATCCAAGATAAATAAACTTCATCCCCTTACTCCTAAACTCTAATATGAAACTGTTCAATTGTAAACATCAAATACAACTCCTCTAAAGATCCCTTTATTAATGGGGATGGATGTTTTCTGCTCAATGCATCTGAAATGACATTACCTTTCCCTATGGTATTGGTGATGTCAAATTTGAATGATTTTAGGTACTAAATCCAATGCCTTTGCCTATGAATCAAATATTTTTTTAAGTATGATACAACTTAGGATTTGTTTGTCTGAATAGACAGTAAATCATTTTTTCATAAAGGTACTTCTGCAATATTTTAAGCGCGTGCATCACATCTTTGAGTTCAAGGTCATGGGTAGGATAAATCTTCTCATGTGGCCTATGTTGACAAGATCCATATACAAAAAATGATTACCTTGCATATGAAAAAAACCCAAACCTGAACCCAATACATCATGTAAGACCACATCACCTTTTCAAACCTCTAGAAGAGTCAACCCTAGTGAATTAATAAAAATATTTTTTATCTCATAAAAATGAACTCTGAAATTTATCATCCCCAAATAACATCACCCCATTCCAATTTAGAGGAGTCACCGAAGTATCTATCTTTTATAATTCCTTCAGGAACCTTCCGTATTATCTGACTAAGACAAATGAGCTTCGAATCATGATGACATTTCATTATTACTACAAAGTCATAATAGCCATTACCTTATCAGGATCAACTAGTATACCATGTTTATACACCACAAGACCCATGAATTTCAATTACTGAATCCATAAATCACAATTTAAAAGAATTACATAAAGCAAATGATTTCTCGGTAGACTCATAACTATTCTCATATGGATCATAATGTCCTTCTCGAATTTAGAGTAATGAAGGATTTCATTGAAAAATAGTACCATAAAATTATTTTGATACTCATGGAAAATAATGTTCATTAATTACATGAAAATTGAAGGAAAATTTGACTGGCCAAAGGGAATAAATAGGTATTTATAATGATCGTACCTACTCTAAAATATTGTTTTCGGAATGTCAGAGTCGTTTGTCCTTAAATGATGTTAACTAGATCGAAATTGAATATTTGAAAACCACATTTCACTTTTCAACTAATCAAATAGATCATAAATATATGAAAAAAGATACTTATTCTTTATCATAATAGGATTGAGGTTTCAACAGTCAACACATAGGGGAATGAACCCATCTGACTTCTTGTAAAAGAGAACCGGGGACGCCCAACGATACACACTATTGAATATAAATTATTTATCAAGAATACCGTACAACTAAGACATTAAATATTTTAGTTTAGCTACCATTATGCGGTATGGGGGAGTTCAAACTGGGTGAGCACCAGGAATTATGTCACTAATAAAGACACTAATAACTTTGAGTTACCTAGGGTTATGGTTTCCCCAGTGAATCCAATGAATGGTGGAACTCGGTGTGGCGAGCATTCTGGTTCTTGTGAAAATAGAGGATGATTCAAACAACAAGAATTATGGACAAGAAATGGTGATGGATCATGGCTGGGATAGCCTATGGTTGATGGAAGGAGGGCATGTTTCTCTACTGTCCAACTCTATTGTGGGGATCCATTCGCCTAGCCACCAGGTGTCCTGTGGAGAGGTCCATGATTCAGAGGTAGCTAGAGGACCAAGGCTATAGTTGAACCCGTTGGTTTATGATGTCTTCAACAGGCTGAGGAATGATTTGGTGAACACAGCTAGCCCCACTATTAGAAAAGATACTAATCAGAATGAGGAGAGATTCTACAGCTTATTGAAGGTGGTATTTCCTATCTGTGCAAAGGGTACTAAGTGTTTGGATCCCTTTTCGAGACCCTTCCTTACCCATAGAAACCGGTTTAAGGACCACTAGATAGGAATGTTTGATTATGGAACAATTGAGGATGATGTTGCAGGGATGGATGGTGGTGTGAAAACACCGTAGGGTCTACAAGGTATGGTAAAGGAGACGGGGTCCATGAACGTGGAGGATGTTATTACTGAGTAGAGGCGGCTCCATTTGATGGCAAGTAACATTCTAGACTAGAGGCAAGGAATCAGCTCTCTGTCTCCTACTTCTGGTTTGGGGGTGCGAGTTGATATTTGAAGGGAGAGTTCTGGGAGGGGGAAGGAATATGTGAGTGGACCATTGGTTCGTTCATTAAAAGATGTTGTTCATAGTGGAAATAAGAAGATATCTATAACTTATGGTCCCTTCTCTGCTTCTCCAAGAAGAATGCCAAGGAAGGACTACGGTTATCTTCTACAGCCGATGCGGACCAGATCAGCTTCTAAACACAAATAGTGAGGTGATTGTGGCTTTTAAAAAGGGTAGTGTGGTCATTAAATCATTCCCAGAGCAACCAGGTCATGATCAGCTTAGGAGTTGGGTTTGAAGTGGAAGCTATTAGAGGTCTCCATATTGGAAATTAACTACTGAAGAAGACATATCTTACATGGGGTCCAGTGATGAATCTGGTTAATATGATATGTAAGTTACACTTGTTTTTAGACATGTTGTAAGTTGGGGTACCAGAAACCCATAAATCGGTTTATTAAATTGAAAAAAATGATTTCCCAAAAAACTCTATATATGATTTTCTGGAACTTCATGACCTCAGTTCCCAATCTCGTTGAAATATAAGAGACGCACCAATGGGTATAGTAATGTTGACTCATCGAAGATAATAATCATTCTAGGATTTTTTGGAAATGAACTAATCCATCCTGAATATAAAATCCATATATTTCATGTGGAGAACCATAAAAATACAAGGAATCAAACATCTGAATGTGATAAGTCACAACAGGAACTATGAAGGCCACGGTCTATCTCTGTACCAAGGGGTGTAGTTATATCCATCGTATAAGATAAAAACTCCATAAGAATAATTATACATATTCAAAATTCATGTTGAAATAAATTTATTAGATTAAAAATTATAAAATTAATCAATCACTAATAAAATGTTATAGTAATGGTACCTCTCACAGTCAATGGGCCCTTGTCGGCTTCTTCCAGAGACTTTTCCACTGCATGAAGAGCTTCATTCCACATCACTATGGATGGAAGCCTTTTGTATGTTATGTATATGATTACCATGTATTTTTATGATGATTTTATAATCAATTTCCACTATGTAGAGTAGATAAGTGATAGAATAATCTTTGTAAGTTCCCTGAACTTCTGCATGATCTATAGTTTTATGGTGCCTCAGTGAAAACCCTCTTAGAATTTTATAGCTTGACACATTTATTACAAGTCAAATAACTTTATCTACATGTTTTAAGGGGTCTGGAATGAATATTTTGTCATGAAATTCAATGAGTAACATCATGTTTCTATTTTTAATTAAAGCTTCCAATGCTACCACTGGGATAAAAAGGAACTCTTGTAAACCACGACTTTCTCACGAAGTCTATTTCAACCATCATCACCCTATCCATCACATCAACATAAGTGGGATATTTCAAAAATAAATCCTTATAATGGGTATATAATTGAATACGTAACTCAAATCAATATGCCTTCACCCTTTCGTTATATAGTATATTAGGTGAAATCTACAATAGCTGAACAAAGAAATTTGAATACATGATCATAGTTTTTTTGGCTGTATCAAGATTGAAAATATCCACAGCCCAAGGAAACTCTATTGAATCTGGTTGGAAATGATTGGTGAAAAGAGGCTTCAAGTCCTTCCCATCCATCCCTCATGCTTCCCTATCATCACCATCATGTCCCACCATCTCTTGGTTGTTCCCTCCAACAAAAAGTTGGCACACATCACCTGGATCGTGTCTAATATATCTAAGAACTCAAATGTTCTATCTTGAACAAACAATTCCATATCGTGTTGTGGATAAGTGGAGCCCTTGAAAACTAGTGGATTCTATAGAAGTAACTCTTGTGAATGATTCTGTAGAACATACCATTGAGGATCCATAGCTGGAGCTGGGATGGGGACAAGAGGAGGTGCCCGTCTCAGAGCCTAGATAGTGTGCAGAATCACCTCAACTAGATTTTTTTCCACCAGAGTATTTGTTTGTGGTGTTTAGCAGCAGTCTCCTTCAAGATTTAAAATGTTAGTCTTCTCAGTGTCATGATGCAACAAGACATCAACTGATAAATTTTTGATAACGATCAATGAAAGCAATGAAGAAAAAATAAATCCCATTATATAGGAAAAAATTATTTAGATTTTCACTCCTTGAAAATAAAAAATGGGGAAAATACTAGAACTAGTCCACATGAAATCATCCCCTAACTACCCCTAGTGATGTACGGTTCATTTCAGTGAGAGATAGAAAAAAAATAAATAGAACCTACCTCATAATTCCCTACATCATTTAAAAAATAAATACTTATTTCGTGGAAAATCTATACATCCTCATCTGATACCACATTGTCACGAACTATCATGAGTACCATGGTATAACGATAACTGAGTTGACCCTAACATATCTTGAAGGGTGTTCCTGACACCCACAGTTTCGTGACTAGCACCTGGCACCATACAACATGCATGTGTGAATGAATTTGTCTCAAAACATAGATAAAGCGAGACAAGAAAGTCGACATGAATATAAAGGAATCTCCACTGGGAGTAATTTACCACAATAAAAAAAGACATAAAAAGAAAAAATTATAACAACCCGACTACTAAAAATAGTGAAGATTTTCCCAAGGTTCATAAGGACACAACTCACCAAGTCCATGATCACAAGATAGAACCCCCCCCCCCTCCAAGAGATCCCTTCCCTTTGATCGAACCTGGAAGGAGAAAGTATACAAACACCTGAATGATAAAACTAGGGTGTGAGCCTAATCCTAGTATGATAACACCAATTATTCCATAATAGATTCAGAAAATAGATTACCTAAAAATTCATTTTATTTTCAAAATAAACATATTTTGGAATTCAAAATCATGTTTAAACAAACATACTATACATTTTTAAAATTATGGAAAATTCATTTATTGAAAATGATATACATTACAGGAGATGAAATAATTATGAAATATTGGAATAAATAATATAGTTATATAAATTGATTATGTAAATACATAAGAGGATTGTAAAGTAGTTTTAAAACATTTTCATACATTTATATCTCATATATAAATAAAAATCAAGGAATGTGGTCATCATATAAATGTTAATAATTATTAATTAGTTATAGGATTCATCAATATTTAAGTGATCTCATCAAAACGAGTATACTCACATCCCACTGACACTGGCTAGAGTTGACTCTTCACCCTCTCATTAGGAATGTGATCCACCACCGGTATGTTTTAGAATGTTATAATTGCGTAGAGTATTTCCAAAAAACTCACATACTACCTAAGGAATGCATGCACTCTTACAAGATGTGTAATTTATTTTAACACTGCTTAAATTAAAATTCATTTCCATTATTCAATTTAAAAATGCCAATTATTCCATTTAAAACAGGAATGGGTTTAAATAAAAAATATTCCCTTTTAAAAAGTTAAAACCACTCAATTTCTATCAAATAATTTCAATCCATTTTCTCAAGATTGAAATAAATTAAAATATAATTCCATCCATTTCATAATTCATTTATAAAATTAGATTTAATAATTTAATTGAAAATTTTTCCAACCATTCCATAATTTAAATCCAAAAATTAAAATAATCCAAATTCAATAAACACTCCTCAATTCAATGGAATTGGGTTTTTTCTTAAATTTCCATGCCAAAACCATTTCAATTCTCTTAATTAACAGGAATATGGTTTTATCAATTTAATTAAATTAATTTTTGGGAAATTAAATTTAAATCAATAATTGAAATAAATCATGTGATTCAAGGATAATAATTTTGGCCAATCAGAATGGAACCAACAACCTTTTCCGGATACCCGACACTCACAATGACACTCATCAATGAGAAATAATATGTAGAAGACCTCTAAAATCAACCGAGAATCAATATACAAAACCACATGGGATAGATCCATCAATTCATAGATGATCCTTTGAAAACCCATGATAGTATAAAGACAAAAATATAAAATAAAATGAAGAATGCTTACCCGGATATCACCCTATAAATTAGGGATGATATATTCCAAAAGGTTATATATGAAAGGGTTGGAAGGCTCTATGAATTTGTAGGGAAATCCTTAGGTCAAATTAAGAGGAATTAGATAGGATTGAATGATGAAATTTAATGTGAAATATTTCCTTTATAGGTTGTTGTTGGAGAAATAAAATATGTGTTCTCTAGTTATACATCATGATAGACATAAATTCTGTAATGGAGAAATGCATCAAAAATTGTAATTCCCCTCTAAAGTAGGGAAATTACATGATATGTAATACCCATACACATAGTGTAATACATAGGTTTTTAACTATGGTAACATGTACCGTTCTCATTAATCCCTAATGATCCAAGTTAAAAATTGTTCAGTAACACCATCATGATGTGTAGTGAACAATAAATATGTGTATCCCTCACAATGTGAAGTAGTTCATGACTTCCATGCAGAACCATTACAATATGTGTAATGATGTCACATGGTATATAATGCTATGGAACTCTGAAAAATAATATTTTCTATGGATGGAAAACCCACAAAATTATTACTTAAACATTAAAGGTATCCCCCTAGTCTAAATCAATAATTATCTAAACAATGGAATGAAAAAACACAACAATATTTAAGGCGTACCTTTTAGGATGGTAATGGGATGGTAAAAATTGGATAATAAAATGATACCTGTGGTAATATCATAGGAATAGCCCATATATGTATCTATGATCCATTCATCATGGGGTTAGCTCGTAATTACATATGGTTTGTTTTTTATTTCTTTATGATTAAACCTCTGATGACAACAATAACCAGGTTTCTGAAGATTTTACTACGGCGTGCATCTATCCATCAAGGGTGCACTATTCTTTTTTCCAACATTACTACTTTCTAATTGTGGGAAACATCCATCGATTATTTAGGGATGTTTCTTCCTTGATCCAAATAGGGTGATGGGATGTCACTCTCTCCTTATTTTGATTCATCCTTGGAATTCATCACTGAGTCTGGGTCTCCCTTAAATATTAAGAAATTGTTTGTGAAACCCTTCCCATTTCCATCTCATTGTGGATTCTGTTTATTTACATTGCTTCTTTTAGGACATTCCAATGTGTCATGTTTGGGAAACAACCATTGATCTGGGGAGTAGAAATGTTGGTCATCAGTAGCATGTTTGGATTTTGAAATACTATTGTGTCTTGGATTATTCCCCCTACGATAGGTCTTCTCGACATTGCGGAAGCCTGAGGCATCACACATCGAGTGTGGGGAATCATATTCCATTGGAATATCACTAAGGTTTTCCTTAGCTTTCCATGTTTAACATATGTTATTCCACAAGTATAATGTCTTGTAGAGACAAATCCGACTAATTGTAACACTAATAAGAGTGGATTAGATGGGTGCCAGCCCATGAGGGAACACCGGAGAGTCCTATTAGATGGGTGGATCAAGACGTCCAATGAATACACATCTGAGGATTCAGGGGAAACTATTTTGGGGATGATGGGGTTTTCCATTAGCTGAGATTGAAACTCGGTGTGGTTTCCGATGTACACTGTCTAGAGAAACAGGGATCAAAACCCACATTTTTAATGGGGAAATGAATTGGGGTGTGCGCATAAGATAGTGACCCAAATACATGATGGATGCTTATTTGTTATTAGTATCCCGAGTTATGCTAAGAGTAGTAAGGAGGTGGATGACATGATCTCACCAGGATTTGGCATCCCGGGTAAATATTAGGATGGATATGGATGGTTGTGGGATGTGGATGGAGAACGAGATCTAACCGACATGAGGATGATGTTTATTTTGGGAATGATCCTCGAAGAGAATTCCTATGTATTCATGTTGCAGGGAATAAATGTTCATGTAGTTCGGTGGGGCGATTGGACACCCAAGGAGACCGCCAAGGAGAATGGATGCATGGATGGGACAGTGAAGAAATAGAACCTCTAAGACGGGGAATGATCTTCCCAGAACATATGAGGTATTGAAGTGGATACCACGATGAGATATGAGTTATGGGATTGAAACTCAGGGAGGCTTCCTAAATATCCCCGGGACATGGAATCAAAGTCCATGTAGTTTGGGATGGGGGTATTGATTCACAGTGTAAACATTGGACAATGACTTGAAAATGAATGATCGGGCTTACACATGGTTAGAAGCCTGAGTTGGTCTGATGCCTGAGGGGTAGAAAAAATATGTGGGTCCTAAAAAAGGGGACTACAATGAAATACCATCGATTGAGGACTAAAATGTCTTACCACTAGTTGGGGGATAAAACAGATTACCACTGGTTGGGGGATACAACAGCATACCACTGGTTGGGGTTCCACCGACTTATTTCTGAATGGGGTACCAACTTCTTACTTATAGATGGGGTTCCAACAGCTTATAGATGGTTAGGGTAACAACATATTACCATTGGTTGGGGTTGTACCTCATGGAGCCTTCGTACGTTCAATATCCAGAAAATAAGGATAAAAAACCACGTACTTTGAAAGTATTCAGTTTAGTTTCCTGCTAGATGAAATTAGGGCGTACATTTTAACATCGTACAGAATGGGGGTGACCTGACATGAAGTGGTCAGGACCGATTGATGTTGGTCTTGATCATCAGGGAGGCTTCCTACATATCCATGTGTTAGGGATTCAAAGTCTGCATTGTTCGGTATGGGGGATACAGTTTAAAATCATGTGGGATTAAGGTGGACCAATATGAAGTGGTTAAGACCAATAGATGATGGGCATGAACCTCAAAAAGGCTACCTACGTACCTTTCTCAGAAAGTGAAAGGATCAAAGTTGACATAGTTCGGTATGGGGGATATAGTTTAAGATCATGCGGGATGAAGGTGGACCGACGTGAATTTGTTGAGGCCGATGGATGATGGGCGTGAACATCAGAGAGGTTTTCTACGTACCTTTCTCGAATAAGGCAATGATCAAAGTCCACATAGTTCAGGAAGGGGTGTGGGACATATGCTCTAATGCGGTCCAGACAATATGCCATGGTCAATGCTTACTGTAATACCACATGTGTCATGATTGGTGTGAGAAAAATGTGGTATTTAAGACTTGATGATCATGACACGAAAGTTGCGTATGAGGGTAATAAAGTAGTTCTTATGCGTGGTTAGTGGAAAAAAGAGGTAATAGGGGATTACATGTGGTTAGCGGACCAAATAGATGGAGATTGGGACAAACTCTATGATAGAGGTCTAATGGCAAGAAATACTAGAGGGATAGGGATGGGGTAACGAATAACCTAATGTCCATGTCTCCTATAGTCTTTGGAACATAAGAAGAGAGGAGGAGCATGGATGATACCTCCCTCAATAATGGATAGGGTCTTACAAAAAGATGGTTTCCATTCCCCATGGTAAGACATTGTTCCAGCAAAGAAGATCACATTCCATGTGAGGAAGATCTCACTCTCATGGAGACAAGAGGGCATGGAGAATTTTTGAGATGAGGAACCTGTGTAAATTGAAACGAGTGAGGCCCAGTTTATGTTCATTTGATGAGGATGATGGTTCTTGGAAGATTAATGTCTTTCACCTCATACGTGGCAGGTTAACTCCGCACCCCTATTAATTACATAACTGATACCCCCACCCTTTGGGAAAGGAAGGCATCAACGAGACTTTTATGTAGATGTGTTATGGATTGATCTGTTGAGGGGCTCACGTTATCATGGCTATGAAAATAATAAATAATTGTTAGTGATCCTATGAAAAGAATCATGAGTCTATGAAATGAAATGTGAAGCACCACCCAAGGTACCTTGAAATTACTTCATATAAACATGGAGGAATACACGGGAGAAGGAGTTGTGATGCATAGTTGTTCAAAAGAAAGGATCTTAAGAAACACAGGTGCTCCTTGTAGTGTAGGGATTTCGTGAAGGGGTATGCATTACAATGTTGAGTGGCCTAGAATAGGCATAAGGTAATGATTCCTATGAAGGGTTCACCGTAATGTACAATGACTTTCGTGAAGTATGTCTTCTCAGAGCACGAGTGCCTTGCGAAGCATAGAACTATGAAGAAATTTACATCACAAAGCACAATGACCATGATTTATCATGTGGTTCACATGTTCATGGATGGTACTACATGAATAATGAGTGCTCTTCAAAGACCCAAGCCCCATAGGAATCTCCTTCCTTCGTGATGGCCCGTGGGCTTCACAAAGGGAATCCTTGATTGAATAGGGGTTGTATTTGAGCAAAGGAAAAGGTAATACCCAATGCTCATGTACCTTGAAGGGAGCATTTTTCTCATGGTTTCATAGAGCAGAGGGTGCTTAGCGATTTGAGAGCCTAGAAGACCAATGGTCGGGGTATCCATCCTTTGGGTCCAAGGGAAGCTAGGTATTTATATGTGAGGGGCAGTGTGGAGCACAAATAGCCTGTTACAATGCCACGTCGTACTCTAAGATCAGTCGCAGATTGAATCATGTTTTTAATTACTGAGGAGTCGACTTTCATCCCGTCCTCGGTGTAAAGCCCTCCTAAATACCCTCTGTGATGGTCGCAGAGGCTTCCGATCAACTTCCAAGGATCACAGATTTGATCTAGTACCCTCCATGGTGCAAAACATCCGGTCAATTCCATCATAATTTTGGAGCCTCCCACTTATTTTACTCTTTCGAGGATATATAGGGGGCTTGGTTTTGTGTTGTTTGCGGTGCTAACAAGATACACGAATGTGGCAGTGCTAAAGAGATCAGCAAATGTGATTTGCAAGGAAACCCATTGGGAATTGTTTTCCTCTTTGAATCAATTTCCTCTACACATATTTTGGTGCCGAAAAATTTCCCCTATCATACTTGGATCCTAGGAGAAAACGAGGGTCACAGTCTAATGGTAGATCACAAAAATTCATTGGCCAATCTCAAATAATGATCTCAATGTAGGGAGATGATGCAGAGTGGTGATGTGTGGGTTGATAAAGTCGTAAAGATCGTCATGTCTTGGCTCACCATGAAGCTAAGGAGTCATCACCTATAATAGGGGGATGTTGGACCCTATTTTGTTCATACTCATCTCTTCATTTTTTTCAATTGAGCTCTTGAATTACAAAACTCAATACACTCCGCGTCCATTCATTGCAAAGAGGGTCCTTTCTACTATGTGTTGTATAGAGAGTCTTTCGACTCTATTAGAGTGTGCTCCAAGTCTTGTGGATGTGATGTCTGTTGCAGGGATCTAAGACCTATCTATGTGACTGATATCTATGAATGAGCTCTAAAATAGAGCTCTGTAACCCAAAAAAATCAATAACATTGAGATGGGATAGCTCACCAACATGCTTCCAGTGGGATTTTAGTCGATGATTCCAGGAAGGTAGATATGGCTGATAACTACGACATCCGGAAATGTGTGCAGATCCACTCAGACCACGAGTCCCTAGTGGTGCGTCTGTAAGAGTGACATAAGAACTACCCACTTTGAAAAAGGATAAGTATATATAACTTAGGTTTGATGGATGATTTTTTCATTCCTAAAGAAAGAAGAGACGATCTATTCTACTGGTTCAAAATTACATTGTGCAAGAACTAGTGGTGCAAGGTGGCTGACAGTCATACTTGGGAGGATTATACACCTTTCAATACTGACTTCTTGTATAATCATGTAAATAATGTCAATGGGATGGCGTTGAAACAAGAGTTATCACCCCCCGCAGTACCCCACCATTCTGAAGGGGGGCTTGGGGGACCCAGAGAATGGGTTGAATGATGAGTGGGATTTGCTCCTGGGTAGAAACATCAAATATTATTGGGCCTGAGCTTATTGGTTATGTACCTCATGTGAGGTGTTTCTGGAAAGAAAATGCGAGTGGAACTATATGAGATGACATTTGCCTACCAATTCCACATCTGACATTCAAATAAATTTATGTTAGAGTTTCCAAGTAGGAGGTCATCGAGAATAGACACCTTCCATTACTACATTGGAGAGATCAGCACTATCCTCTGGATCCCACAAAAAAATATCAGGGTCCTGATATTGGGGGCATTTTATGATGAGTTCCTCCCTACCACAAATACATGGGAAGACTTAGATTTGATGCCACCACTAGAAAGGGCATTGATAGACCTAGTGTTGGGGGTGGATAAATAGTCAGTGATGTATGAACACTTTAAGTGGTGGTTCAGTTGGTTTATGAATTCCCCTACAGATGGGAAGATTCTCATGATGTCTTCAACTATATTGATGGGGGTTTAGAGAAACATGGAGCATTACTACTGGCCCGTCTTGGAGGAAAACTAGTGGAAGACCTGGGGGTTCCGTATTAGTTCTAAGAAAAAACTGGTGATTAGGTTTTGATGAATTCATTTCAGCACTCATCCGCAATAAGAATCTTCTATTATATGACATGAACAATGGCATGAGGACGAGAATGTTTATCATGGAATCCATTTTGACGATGGGGGAGTGGGTAAATCTAGTGATCCAACTGCAGGCAAAATGGTATAAGGTATTGTGGCATATCAGCAAGGAAAAAATGATACAAATGGTATTTGGGATAATCCATCATCAATATGGATGGATAAAATTACATATTAGGGGAATCTATTAATACCAAATCCCCATTTATCCTCTAGGGTCGGACGTTCATCCAGCTATTCTGAACACAATGGGGAGTTTTCTGACTAAGCTGACCTAACCACTAGTGCTGAACCAGGTCTGGAAGCCGTAAAAGTTCAACTTACACCCCTTACCATTGAAAATAGGTGTGTTCTCTTATGACATACAGGGAATAGAGGATCATCGGTTTAACCACTTGGATTTTCTTTGTGGAGTTCGGTGGTGTCGGTTTACCAGGAGCTTCTTTGTAAACCATACACACCGCACCGTTTCTTGAGACATTTCCACTACATGCAGTGGAACACCCCATAGGTCCACTTGGGAGTGTTCCACGAGGTCTATCCATGTGTGATATGGCATATGTGGCTCATGTTCACACAAGAGGATAATTAGATGTGGAATGATCTGCCTCCACCCACAACTATCTATAGGATGGTGAAGGAGTACACCAAGAGTTGGGAGCTAGCCTACCCAACGGAGATGTTGAAACATAATAATGATGATTATAGTAACAGGGTCCCCCCTCAGCCTTGAGTTCAAGGCTAGAAGGTAGTGAGGACATCCCTTGGTGTCTGGGGGGCAGTAGTAGCGAGTCCCGCACCAATAGAGAGGCAAACAGAAGGGTCGGACCAAGTGGTCTCAGAGGAGAAATGTTTTCTAGAGGGGAGGCCACCCAGGGTATTACCTAGGTTACCCACCCGGGATCCAAGGAAGAGGCTGCACCATATATACATCCCTGAGAATTATTTCTTCCCAGAGTCATGGGACATCGAGGATGTCAACATAAATTTCCTCAACCCTTCCTAGAAGTGCCATCATGTAAACCATCTCGGGTTTTATTTACTCTGGATTGGTCCTTCCAGGGATGGCTTTGTAGTGTCTCAGGGAGAGGGGGAGTAGTATATTGACAATATGGAGGAATTTGTGTAGTCTTGGGGTTCTCTGTGTCTCATAACAGATCAAGGGATGTTGTTTCTTGATCAGACGTCCCTCCATTATTTTTGGCCATCGATTTGAGGGAGAACATCCCGATTCCGAAATAATCAGAAGAATCCTCCTAGTGGGAAGAGGCTGGTGGACGGAGCCCTCTAGAAGAGTGTGAGGATGGAAATTCAAACCCGAAGCTAGAAGAGTTTTTGGAGGTTCTTGAGGTAATACCCTAGAACACATTTTTGTAGTCCTTATAAATTCATTTAGGACTTATCAAATAGTATTTGACATATGAAAAATGGTCTCATATGCAAGACCCGCTCACACATTATAGTAGATGCAACTGTGGGATTTTCGGGATCTGCACCAACAACTACAGACATTATTTTTCCTAGCATTTCTGCGATACTCTCGGTGGTTCTCCCAGAGTCTTCATATTTTCCATCCATACATGGGAGACCACACATTGTAAAATATGGTGGAAACAACATGTAGAGTGAGACTATATATTTGATCTCTCTAATTCTTCTTCATAGAATTTTTAACTTTCATCAATTGAATCAGGTCAAATGACATTTGCATATTCTCACATGCACAATTCTTCAAAATTGTATGGGCTACATTGACAAGGATGACTAGGCCCCCCCAGTGCTGCTTTTCCTGGGATAACACTAGTGGTCATGGAAGCGGACGCCCATACTGACCAAGCCGCTGGGCTCCCAATCAGGGGTGAGACTATTAGCTAGACAAAACATAATGTCATTGTGGTGGAATCTGGTGAAGGGGATAAATCAGATTGTATGGACCCTGACCTACCTGATCAGTCACCAAATGAAGACCTTGTTGATAAGTTCTTAGAGGCGTTCCAGGCATATGAACCCACCAACCCCACAGACCGGTATAAGTCATCCTCTATTGAAGAGGATATCTACATCGTTCATCACTGGTCATGGAGTTTGATTAAGCTCTTCATTGGGGAGACCCTACATACACAATATATATATATAATATGTAGGCTTTGTTCTCGGCTTCGTGAAATTTACTTTGAAGGAGTGGATACCCAACGTCCTCACATACTCATATAAGAAATCATGGAAGGAAAGATACTCAAACATGGTCATGGACTCGGTGTGGGAAGACATCTAAGGTATTATATAAACATAAAGGGAATTCAGGAGGCCGAGCATGAGATACAGTGGTTGAGGGCGTAGTTGAACAAGCACTCTGATTTCCTCAATGCACAACTAGGGCACGCATAATGCCTGTAGGCCCAGATGGAAGAAGCTGAAGAACATATTAGATGAGCCTATGAGGAGATGGGTATCATCTGAGCTGATGAGGAGTGAGACTAGATGGCCTATGATGAACTAAATCCCATCAAAACTAAATAGGATCAAGAGTTCAACAAGCGGTTGTGGATCTTGGATGCCACTAGCCAGGGAGTGTTGGATCTTGAAATATCTATTGAAGAGGCCAACCCATAAATTTTATGGGCCAATCCATGGGTGTTGTAATGTATGTAAACATGTAAATGTATATTCATGATTGGATTTTTAATTTTGCTGCGTGCATGGGTTTTGTAAGTTGTGTTTGATTTGTAAAATGTCCATCGCGTTTGAGAGATTTCCAACGATTGATCCCAAAGTTCACATGGTTCATGCCCGATGTGAGACACAAAAGATGACTGCATCATTATTCTATCCAAATATGAGAGTTCCAACCAAGATTTGGTCATCTACGGTCTGTGAAAGAGACCTAGATTTCCAGAAAGAATGAGGGATGCTTGACTGAAGGATGATGTTCTCTGAAAAGTCAAATTTCTGTTTTCCCAACATGCTCTAGTGCACAAGGAGGGTAATACTAGGGGCATCAAGAATCAATCCAAAAAGAGGTATGTGGAAATTTTGAATAACAATACACAAAAATCATATCATTGTAGGGATGACTTGGAAATGAAGGATAACTGTTTACCATGTTCAAAATGAAGTATCCCTATTGTGTTAGCCTAAAATGGGGATACCAAATGAGATCCGACCACTGACCATGTTAAAAACATGAGGCATGACTCAAAATATCATCCATTATTCTTCCGGAACATTATCCAAGGATAGTAGGTGAGCCAAAGGCCAAGAATTTATACTATTAGGGGGTTACTTACAACTTTAAAGAGGAAGAGGATCCATATAAAGGGAATGCATTCATGGAGGTGAAGTGATGGGTTGTTCGATTGGAGTCCAACACTCTTATAATTACGCCACCCCGATGATAACACATTTGGTGAGCACATCGGTTTGATCAGGGATCATACCTTCATCCAGACCTGACCTCTATGGTGAGGACCTTGAAATCCTTGTAATTTTAATTCATACTTATATGGACGATAGACATGTAGTTTAATGTTGAATAGTGGTGCACATAGTTTTAGGGTTATACTGCCTAGAACGTGATGAGGGTTGAGGTGAAATAAGGGTTAATGACACTAGGTCGGGACTATGGAAAAATTCCTAGGCATCACTAAGTATCTCCTAAAGATGAGAATCAATCTAAACATAGTTCATGAGGATAGATTGGTTAGATACCGATGCAGGCAGGGGGGATTCCTCTATGGTGAGGAAGCTGACACATACCATAACTATCATGTGGAATCCAAAACATTTTTAGGGTAGGGCCGCAGTATAAATACTTGCATTGGGGACATGGTTACCCAAAATGGAAATGTGTGGTGCAGTACATATCCCGACGTGAATGTGGATCGTAAGAGTCCATGACACACCATGTGTTTCCAATGGGATTATTTATTCCATATATCATAGGTGGCTGGACATGGGGTTGGACCCGAAGAAATGTTTTCAGGAATTCCGACATACCCCATTAGGATGGAAATCAGGCCACACGTAGTTCTAACATTATAGGTTTATTTCATGTAGGATAACAAATGAATGTGTGGCACAGTTGAACTATTACACATTCCAGCAAAAGTACTAAGCCCGGGTGAGTTGTTCTCAGCATGGGAAACACGGGGCGGTGATTGGATTTTCCTAGTCTGAGGAGGTACACATATTATAACACCCCCAATCTTCCACGGTATGTTTTCCTTTGAATAATGCAGTGGCATTCATTGTACGCAACTTCGAGATTCTAACACACCACAACCAGTCAAACTAGCCGTTATGAATAGTAATACATACTTTTTGAAATTTTATAAATTTTAACTTTCAAAATAGACTTCATTTTTGGATTTGTATTATCGAAATTAGCTTTGGGTGAAATTTTTGTACTTTTCGGATAACTTTCATATTATAATGAATAATGAAAATTACTAAATTTTATTTAAAAACAACTTTTTAATAGAAATAATTACTAGTGATAAATTATTAATTTGAGTTTTTTTAAATTATATTTAGATTATTTTTTTACCACTTAATACAATTTTGGTCATTGGATGTAATTTCACATTTAAACCAGACATAAACAAGTGTCAGTCTTTTTATAGTTATTATCCCTTAAAAACATGCTATTTGTTTTGACAACAGAAATTAATTTTTAAATTAATTAATGGCACTGATATTTTTTGAATTTGGTAAAATAGACATCATTTTTGAATTCATAATATCAAATATTTCTTAGGCCTACTTTTTTTTATTTATCTGGAAACTTTCATTTTTTGATGAATAGTGAAACCACTAAGTGATTGTTAAAAAACTGAATTTTTCATAAAACATAATTTTAACGCTTCTATGAGTTGAATTTAAAAAATCTGAGAGACACGATTAATATCAAGGAGTAAAATGTGGTTCAATAAGATAAAAATAATTTTTGGTGAATAGTAACTTTTAACTTTTATTTACCACGGTTAAAAGTAAATAGGGTAATTAAGGGTAAAAATGATATTAATATTACCCTAAAAATGCCCTAATTCTATTGGAAAAGTGTATATTGACCAAAAATAAACTTAGGAGTAAAATATTATCATTTATGTCCACTATTATTAGATTAGTACATTTATTATTATTTAATTCATAGAAGATTTAAAAGATTTAAAATCAATGTATATTTACTAAATCATTTTTTATATAGGGTTATACATAAGATAAATTCGATTGTTAATATTCATTAGAAAGATAAGAAGATTTCCTACATAATGGTATTTTATATATAATTTTTAGACATTAAATAATTTAATTTATTTACGACACAATAGTGATGAAATAATTACCTAATTAATGAAATATTAAAATAATTGATATTATAAATATAAAACTAAATGTAATTTGAGATGTTTTATGAATTAAACTAATTTTCTAGGTTAATATGACATATTAGGATTGATGATATAAATATTGTTCCAAGTAATAATGCTGTTATGTATTTATCGAAAACAAAATACCCAATAGTGTCAAAATTGACATAAATGAGTTTTTAAAACAAATATTATATTATTAATTTATATTCAATTCCTAAAAATATAAGGTTCGTCCAAGAGACTTACATAATGATATTTGTATATTAATGGGCCACTTGGGGGTCTCTTGGATGTATATAGTAAGTTTATTAACCATATAATCTATAAATTCAAAGAGACATTGTAAAAATGAAACTAATTAACTAAGAGATAATAATTAAAGATAAGGTTAATATAAGGACCCAAACCTGTCTAAATTCTATTGGATAATTGGTTTTCAACCCATACCCACCTTAAAATTTAATTAATCCACTTAGGAGCCATTATAAACCTAATATAAATTTATTATAAAATAATATTTTTAGCTTTTTCAAAGGTTCCCCTCACCCCTATTATAAAAGGGCACTCCCCCTTCTCACTAATTCACACATTCATAGCCTTTTGGCTCGGAAAAACCCTCCCAAATACTCTCTCAACTTCCCTCAATACAACCTATGGGCCTTATTTTGATCAGAAATCCATCCTATGGAGCCCTTTTGATCAAATCAAAAGAATGAACCTGAAGAAGAGGTAATGTTTTCACCACCCTCTTTCAAGTTCCTTTATTCTTCAACTTCATCTTTATTTGTTATTTCTATTCTAAAATAATAAATAAAGTATCTTCTATATACTGTAATGTTATTATAAATATGGTTCAACCATATTCAGTATTCTATCCATCCTTTGAATGGCATTTCACCATACGTGCATACGTACGACTTACCGCCTCCACGTCGTGGTGTAATAGTCATTCAATAAATTATTATTTGGATGGGTATAATAATGATGTGTATTTCATGTAAATAATAAATAAAACATGATAATTATTCAATATATATTATATAACATCCAATTATATATTATTTTAACATCAAAAGAATGATATTGTCGCTCGTGCGTATGTACGGACTACCGTCTCCACGAACGCGATGAGATTCCTTCTCCATCGTATCCATTCAAGTATAATTCTCATTTGAGGATTAAAAATAATTTTTAAATACTTGATATAATTCTGTATATGAATAAGATACAACTTATCCATAACAAACACGGCTTACATAACAAAAAATACAATGGAAAATGAGTAAGTTAACACCCTAAATGACGATAATACTAAGATATTATTAACAAATCAATGTTAAAAGATCATATATGATATCATATTAATGAAAATTATTATTTTATAATTCAATAACAATTATTTCACTATTATACATGAGGTTAAACTACCGTTGACAGTGGAAAAATTACAAAGTAAGGGGTTTCTTATCTCACTTTTAATTCCGTCAGAATTCCATTGTTCACCACTTATTTATTACATGTGGTGTGTGTACTGCCCATGTTTGTATTAATTTTGTAATATACTTTAATTCATGTATATTTACATCATAATTTTTTGATACTTCTTTCATGGGTGTATGTTTTTTATGTTACGAAATCATTAAGGGAATTTGAAATTTTAATTTCCTTTCATTCGGCTTTACACATACTTCATTGATTATTTTACTCCAAGATTATGTGTAGAATCACTATTCATTTGATTGTGTCATAAATTCCACTCCCATTTCTTTGGATATACTTTGATACACATAATCACTCCATTTATAAATTCTCAATTCATCGGTATGAACTTGATAAGAGTAATTTTAACTCAATCTCCATTTGTTGAGTTAAATATTCAATTCATTGGTGTTGTTTTACAAGAATATGTGTGAATGTCATCTGATTTATTTACACTAAATATCCAATCCCATTGAGTGTATTTATATTTGTCACACATAATTGTGTTGTTGATTTATCCTTAACCTAAGGATATGGTCTTTACAAGAAAATTCATCTCAATTTACATTCCATTGAGACTTCTTTGTTGTTATACACAAAATCACTTTTATATGGTGTATATAATGTACTTTGACATAGTATATCATGAATCCATTTATTCTCATGATATAATAAAGTTTTTATTACCTCAATTATTTTTATTGAAGTGTCTCTCTTCTGGTTAGAAACTCTAACTAAAATACATTTTTAAGTGTTTTATTCATTTATTCTTCTAAATATTTATCATTAATGTACATGTTTTAAAAATGGTTTTAAGAATTTATTTATATGGAAATTAATGTTTTAAAATTAATATTAATTTTAAAAGTTTCAAAGTGGTATGAAACACTTTGATTCAAAAATCTATTTTTAAATGGCTTCCTAACAAATAGTGTGACTTTTAAATGATTTCAAGAAAAAGGGGAATATTTCTCTCTAATAGTTTTGAAGATTATTTTCATATATGTCAATATACTTCATTATTCTTGATTGAGATTAATATGATACAATACAATATTCCATATTGTATCGAATGAGTTATGTTTGACTGTGGATTTTCTATTTTTATACCATTCATGGTTTGTCGATTAAGTATTGACATTTCGTATGCTAGTTTAATACGAATGTTTATGTCATATTTCAAACTTTTCATATGAGGAATTCATTGGACTTAGTATGTGATGGGTGGAGCCCGCTATAGCTCCTCGATGCATTTCTAGGTCTCATGAGCCAAACTAGTGTCTTGGAATGAGGCCTTGACAAAATCTTTTTTGTAGTCTTGGCACGAGGCCTTGGCTACGTGGTATGATAGTCTGGAATTATGCATTCCGTCATTATGAAAGTTGTTATTAATATTTTCATGTGATTATTTTACTAGTATAATATCCATGTGAATAAGTAAATGGAATTATTTTCATTTTATCCTTGCCATATTATGCCGAAGTTCAAGTTTAAAGGCTTTTGTTTTAGTTATAGATTTCCTTAAATTTTTATGTTTATTTATGAAATTTTACGCGATATTGTTATCCTTAATGAGCATCTGAGCTCACCCCTTTCAATGTTTTATTTTTCCCAGGATGTGAAGAAGTAATTTATGAATGACCTCCATGGATAGTATGAGGGGATTTTAAGACAATATGTTGTTGTAGTTTTTCACTTATTGATGTAACGTAAACTTTATGAATATATCTACAGTTTCCAAGTCTACTAAACTAATCGGTCTTTCGAGACATGATCTTTTTTTGTGATCATGCAAATGTTATTTAATAATGCACCGACTCTGGGTATCTCGGGTCAGGGCATTACACATATGGACTAATGGAATGCTAGGAGAATTATGTCCCAATATTACTAATATTATTACATAATGAACATAAATGTGTAAAGGGGTCAAATGATATGTTTTTGAGATCCAATTTAACATTATGGAATGACGAGATGTGAATCATGATGCCCTATATCTGGATCACATTGATAACAGCATGACGGTAGGGGTTAACTGCTGACCATGTTCGAAACACAGTATCTATTTTTCCTTAGCCTTGAATGGGGAATGAAAAATGAGGTTCGACCGTTGACCATGTTCTAAACATGGGACCTGTCACAAATGTTGTATGGGGTGTTCATGGTCATTTTCACAAGATGTTAGGTGAGCCAATGTTTCCTGGGACCAGGCCGTAATGGGGGTCCCATAAGATGTGGAAGAGATTGGTGATCTATATAAAGGGATCATGGAGCGTGGACATAAAATGATGTGAATTTTTATGTGAAAATTCCACACTTTGAACTCTCTTACATGACACATTTGTGTACGCAAATGAGACACGTCATATAGATGTAGTCGAATCTTGTTCCAAGGAAAAGGGCCCTGGGGTCAAACGCTTCTAGCTTATGGTCAGAGAGTGGACCATTAAAGGGTGGACCTTTTCTAATAGAATGAGAATAGGGTGGACAAGTAGAAAATACCAAGGCATAGTTGCCAGAGGGAGAACCAAATATAGGGTCATGGAACTTAGACAAGGTCGGGAAGAGGAATGGGAGACATGTGGTATGGTTGTTGCAAGATTAGACATGAATGAGAACCCATGAGGTACTCTCCACACCACATAATCCCAGAAGTTTTTGTGCCAAGGGGACAAAAAGGGGATAGGATTTAAGATTCCTTTGGATGGACCTGCAAATAGAATGTATGGTTGTTCCTACATTTCCATTGAGGATGGGAATCAATCCACACATAGTTCTGGAAAATGTAGTGTAGTTTAATGTCCCACGACATGGAAAATTCGATCTTAGATTTAAAGTGTTAGATATGAGACCGTGGAAAAGGATAGAGGGAGACATGGTGTGTGGTAATTACAAAACCCAGCGTGAATGAGGATAATAGAAGTCTTTATCACACCAGGTGATCCCAGATGAGGTTTTAGGTTGAGGGACCGAAAATTAATATTAGCCTGGGCCCGAGGCAAAGTCAGCAGTCATTCCTATGTACCCAATGATGATGGTGATCAAGTTGTACGTAATTCTAGAAGTGGATTGTAGGATACCAATTCCTAGGACAATACTATCATGCAGGTCTGGCCCACACATAACAATAGGCAGCATATTTTAGATCATGTTTGTTCTTCTATATGGATGTGTGTGTCCTTTTTTTGTGAATAATAAATACTAGGACGAAGAATCCAGGTGTTGCAACTGGAATCAAGCCACATAAAGGCCTTGAAAAAGGGTATTGTGGATGACTGATACAAAACATGATGTCACCTCAAGTGAGGACATCACAACGCAGAGCCATTTTTCGTCATATGTCCAGGATGATAATTTCAAGGTTTAAGCTCATATGATAGGACCAACCAATGAATTTTTACAACATGATGAAATGAAACAACTATTTAGAGTCACGTAGGGCCAAAAATCACAGTATAAGGTCATATGGGGGCTGGACCCAAAGATGAAACATCTAGGTGTTCTTATGAATCCCATAAGGATGGGAATCAAGCCATACATAGTTCTGAGATTGCAGTTTAACATCATGCGGGATTAGAGGTAGGAAGGAATAGCTCCTAAAAGAGATGTATGTGGTGAATCAACTACAAACAAGAAATGAATGAGGACATAAGACCACATAAACCACACCACACAATCCTATAAAAATAAACGCCAAAAGGTCGAAGGGAAGAGGTAATTGGTGGAACCTAAGATGGACCCGAAGAAAAAATTCTGAGGTGTACGTGTGTATCCCCTAAAGATGGGTATTCAAGATGTACATAGTTCTTCAGGATGTCAGACAATTTAACATCTTATGGAATGGACATAGAGAGAACATAATTGATGGTCATAGAGCTTAGACCATGGGATGTGAGATTATTCCAAAAAGGCATAAACCATGACCAAATCCCTAGACCCACATTTCCCTCAATCAATGTGGGAAACACAGGGGGGGGAAGGTCCTTGAAATGCGTGGAATACAATGAAATGGAAAAAATGGTACAGATCCTTGAATTATGCCTCACCCTAGCCTTGTCTTCTTAATGTGAAAATGTGCATTGCGGAGTAGTACCAAGAGTGTAAATATTCAACTTGGTCATGATGGAGTGGAAAAGGATGTGAATCACGAAATCAAACCAAGATCATAGATGGGTAGAAATTTTAAGAACAATAATATTAATTGGATGAGAGTTATCCATCCCATATCATATTTTGGTTGATTTTAGTAATTCATGGAGCCACATAGATTACCTTAATTCACTTATAATATAATATTCAAATAGAAGTCAAATTTTGTCTTACAATTATTTTTATCTGGTATGTATTTTCAATATGGGGTTATATTATATATATCATAGACTATAAATATTATTTATAAATATAAAATTATTAAATAAATCATATTAATTTATTTATATTTATTATGGAATAAACATTTAAATAAAATGTTGACAAAATTATAATGTTATAACTACTTCATTAATGGATGAATTAAATAAATTATATTTAAAATGTTTAAATAAATATAATTTGATATAATCGATGAAGTCCACAAATTTTTTGGATGCCTTTAAAATATTATAGACATGTAAATAGATTTTTTGAAGATATCAAGTTAATATATTTTACAAATTATATAATTGAATAGTTTCAATGATGATAGTAATGATATTTCAAAATATAATATCATTTATTAAATGATATTAAATATAAGAAAATATATGATATAAGAAAATATTTGGAATAAGTAATATAATATCTTAAATGACACATTTATTACACGTTTTTCAAGTTGTAGTAAATATATTTACCCTCAAAGAGTAAATTACACGATAGTAGTGTAAGAATTAAAAGGGTAAAATAAGGGTTAAAAACATTAGGGATTAAAAAAAATTAAAAAACATATCTGATTTTAATTGGGTTAAGTTTTTTCAAAACATAACCTTCATATATTCGAAATAAATAAGTTTTAAACTGGTAGGAATAATAAATTAATTGATATTAATATAACAATTAGATGAATTCCAAGTGTACCCCTCCCCTCACCTATAAAAGGGATCCCATACTTCTCTTTTATTAACACTTCAAAAACAATGTGTCAGAAAATTTC
This sequence comes from Viscum album, assembly GCA_963277665.1. Taxonomy (NCBI): domain Eukaryota; kingdom Viridiplantae; phylum Streptophyta; class Magnoliopsida; order Santalales; family Viscaceae; genus Viscum; species Viscum album. The sequence goes on along the minus strand of OY728138.1, from coordinate 213,162,791 downwards.
TACCAAATACCTTAATAGGATCCATACTAATATTATAGAGGTCACATTTTAGATATGACACTCACTTTAGGTGTTATAGTGTTAATCAATAGGGGTCATCCAGAGGAAATATATCATTTTAATTAAGTATTTATGTTTTATTTCTTCTTCCACTTCTTTAAAATGTTATTCAATAATGATGATATAATAACTCAAGTATCCTAAATATAATGAGATTTTATTATGTTTATATCATCACTTAAATAAATATCCACTTCCATCAAATGGGAAAAGAATTAATCGTTTGTGCATATGTGTGAACTATCACGTCCATGAACCGATATAAATAGTCTTCCATTATGATATCTCAAAACTCATTATAAAAATAGAATCAATGAGTATATATGATATTAATGAAATATGTATCATTATTAAATAATAATTTACCATTTATGTTCTTACTTTTCATTCACATAAAAATGATATCTTCCTTCGTGCTTACGTGTGAAGTATCACCTCTATGAAGCGAAGTTATTCAATTTTTAGCACCACATCACATGGATGATATATATATATGTATATTTATATCTAAATTATTAATCATGTATTATTATTACTATTTAATGATAATAAAATAAATTCATATTTTACAAAATGATCAATGAAAAATGGAAACGTTACCCATGCTTACGTACGACTTACCAACTATATGATTGTATTGTTGTTAATTTTTCGTATCCATATTAAATGAATGGATTTAAAATTATAATTAATATATAAATTTGAATATTATTTTATGATTATAATTATTTAAATAATAGAATTATGAACATTTTTACTATAGATACCATTTCAGGTTCATTTTTGAATCGAGTACCAAATATCGATAAAACACCCAATTTGAACATAAATAATTTAGTAATTGTTAAAACATGAAAATAAGTAATATAAAAGGAATAATAACCAATAAAAGGGTTACCATTGAAGTAAATATTTATAAAACATTTATTATTCATGAATATAAATATTGTATGTAATGTTTCTCACTCCAAGTAATGTATTTTGACTTAATCTCCTTTTATTGATGCATTTATTGATGATATGCATCTTTATAATTTTTCAAGGAGTATGTACAACCCATTTGAAATTTTATATACATATTATATCTATCCAAAAGTTATTTATTGTGTTTAAATGTTATTTTTTCTTGTAGATTATGATTTTAATGGCCAATGATGAATGAAATGTGTTGAATGTTTAAAGATTTAATTATTAAATGTTTTTCTTCATGTTAATATTCATAATGTTATATTACGTATTTATTATATGGATATAAATTTTTTTACCTGAAATTTATTATATATTTTTAATTTAATTTTACTTTATTAAAAATGGAATAGTTTTACATTTTTAATAAATAATGTTTTGAAAAATGGTAGAAGGATTATTCTTTTTAATGTATAGTGTGAAAACAACCTCTCTGTCGTGTCGACCATTATTTGATATTTAGATTCATCAATAAATAATTAAGGTTTTTAAATGAAAATTAACAACTTTTCACTTATTTGAGTTTTTTTAATGGGTGTTGTTTACGGAATTTATTTAAAAAACCTTTTAAAAGGTACACTTTCCACTATTTTTACAAAATATAAAATAATTTTTTTTACTTATAAAATTTGAACATACATTCTCGATTTTTTGTCACTTTAATTTTTTGATTTCTCTATTTTATGTATTCCATATTATTTTCATAAAATCTATATTCAATTATGAGTCTATGGCTTAATAAAAATTAAATGTTATTTTAAAATGGAATTTTTTTTTATTATTGTTTTATTTTTTATTAGAAGGATATGGTTGATCATAATTTTTTTTGATTGTGTGATTTTGTGATAAAACAAGGTCGGGTGATCCCATGATAGCAATCCAATGCTTTGGGCAATGAAATTGAGTATAATGGTAGGGTTTCTACTAAGATATTTAAGGAAAATATTGTAACGGGTACTCCAAATGTGACCATGAAGGTTACTCCCTTTGTAGATGAGAAATTTTGATTTTAATAATGAAATGGAATACAAAAGTTACCATTATGATTTAGGATTTATATGAACTTTTACATGAATCATATTATTTTATAAGGTAAGCTAAATATTTCATGTTTTTTTGGTGAAATGTATGATATTGTGAAAATGTTTTCATGGGATTAAAAAATTCATCGACTAAAAATTTATTTACTTCTTTTATTTCCATTACTGATATTTTTGCGCACATATGATGTTTTAATTTTTTTTCAGATGGTATAAGGATGGTTAAGAGAAAGGAGGATGTCAGGATCAACGTTATATAGATTTTCCATGAAAAGGAAATTATGTTTTACTTTATAAGATATATACTATGAAATACATTAATAATATTCAGATGTTTCTACTATGTGCATTATAGTTTTTTATGTATGAGATATAGCTGAATTATATAAAACTATAATCATGGAAATATCCTTGATGTGAATTCCTGAGTTAACTCAAGATTATGTAACACTTAAGATTGGGTCATCACACACTATAAAAGGAGTAAATTTTTATTATAATTAATTATCATGAAACGAGATATATTCATGATATATCACATTATATTGAAATATATGCAACAAAAAAGTGAAACGAGTGGTGAATATGGCTTCTGTATCTTAGATATAAAAGTGAGACTAAAAATATTATTTCTTCAAGCCTTGACATCCTTAGATTAGATTCCAATATCCATTTTAACAAATATATGGCTACTATAAATCTCTTTCAGAATAATATTAATATATATCAAACCATATACTATTTTATTGGGACCTTTTATTACCCTTTTATTAAACATTACATGTAAATGTTGTCTTTTGGGTAATAACTGCATTGTATTTTCATATATGTTTTTATTTTCTATTTTTTGTCCACGTACATTTATAATGGTTCCATAATATTCAAAATGGTAAAATTTATATTAATATAATATATATTCACTATATATTTATTTTTATTGAATCATGAAATATTTCCCATGAAATGAAATACATTGTTCACTAAGAGGGTGCGGTGTACATGTGTATGAACACAATTTTTTTATTTTCATTTTGGATTGAAATAAATAAAATTAAATGAAATATATTAATATTCCATAAAAATATAAATTTATATTATATCATAATTTTTTATCAAACAAATCCTTAAATCACTACATTGATAATTTGAATGAATCACATCACCTCGTGATGCTGTAGTCCGCTGCACACGCAGACGAATATATCATATTCCCACAAATTGGAATTCATGGTGTTATATGTGATATAAAATTTCTAAAATAATAATAACATCCGAAATATCATATATATATATATATCTTATATAAACAGTATTCAGATCATTTTCCATCCTTGAAAGATGGTAATTGAAAAATGAATGACATCAGTTCATGAGGCGGTAGTCTGTCATACACATGATCGATCATTTTTTAACCTCTTTGTTGGATGTGTGTTAATTATTATATAATTACCATAACTTCACATAATATCTGTTTATATAAGACAATATGTTTATTATATAAGCATTGTATAATATGGATTTATCTAGGTTGTGAAGGAAATAAAATAATGATTTTAGAATTACATTACACCTTTATTTTATCCTCCTCAGGTTTACAGTAAGACCATTAATGTATTTATTTTCTTCACAAATTAAGGATTATAGGATGAGAGGAGTGACGTTTGAAATATATTATTTCATGGGATTTTCAATCCAAATTTCTTTAGAGGATAGAAGAATGGAAATAGTGTGTCCCCTTTTTTAGTTGAGGAGGACTGAAATTCATAAAAATACTCAAAATCATTCATTATTAGAAGGTATCCCATATGACTAGTTATAGAAAAAACAGGATTATATTGTAATTAAATGGTTTTTGGGTCAATAAAAACAACAAAAACAAAAAATTAGAAGTATTTTTATTTTTCCATAATTATCATCGATGTTTCCCTATTTTTACTATTTTGGTAATTATTAAGGTTATTAATTTAATAACATAAGTAATTTAGCCATTATGATTAAAGTAATGTGATAATTATTATAAAATATACACCCATTGATTATAAGATATTTTATAAAATTAATAAAATAAAAATTTCATGTGTTCTTGAATTTTTTTTCAATAGAAGAACATGTAACACACAGACAAACTACATTATCTATAAACACACAAACAATGCATTTTTACAATTTAAGGGTACATTTATTCATTATAAATGATAAATTGATCTATTAATTGAAAATATTTGATATTTATTAAAATTTGAAAATCAATTGGAATAAGATAACATTTTTATTTATTTTGAAATCATTAACTAAAATTAAATTTATTATAAACTATCTTTAATGTAAATTTTGACTTTTATTCAATTGGAATTTAAAAATATCATGAAAGTAATATAAATTGAATATATTACTTTCAAACCTATACAAAATTATATATTAATCAAGTAAACTAATTTATTAGATCTATTAATTTAATTTTCGTCGCTATTAATATTTGTAGTATCAATTTTTAAGTATATATTAACTAAATAAATCTTACATTGGCCTTTCTTTAGAATATAATGTAGTTATATAATAAATAATATTTTAAATGAAATTTACATGATTAAAAATAATTTACATTTTAAATTAATATTTATAACCAAACATATTATGTTTTTTCTCTATCACAAATCATTTTAATTTTACAGGAAAGGAAGGAACATTTCTTGTCTTTTTCTTTACATAACATATTATATAGGTTAGATTCACTAAATGGTATCCTTATAACTCATAAAAATAGAAGATATGGTATTAAGAGAAGAAATATGTTTGTCTAATGGATGTTATACAAGTTGGTTGGATTTTTTATATCTTATATTCTACGTTTAACGGCAAAGTAAATCCCTTTTTTACCTTAGCCACTATAATTAATTGTAAATGCTTTCACTAGTAAATTTCATCAAAACTTTATTTGGATGTATTAAATATTATAAATAATGATGATTAAAAATATTGAATAATTTTATCACAATTTAACTCAAATATCTTAAATAATTAAAATAAAAATAAATCCCACACACGTGATGATAAAGTAGTATTTTAAGGTGAAAATGTTCAAAAGTTTACAATGTTTTATTATTAAAATTAAATATTTAAATGAGTATAATATATTAAAATTTATTAAAAGATATATAATTAAAATATTTATATTTTATAACTAATTTAAACTTTATCTCAACATTGTCAATAAATTAATTAAAAGGTAATTTTTTGAAAAAAAACTAAGTATTTTTATTTATTCATAAAAAAATGAAACTTATCCTAAAAATATCCAAAAAATCAGAAAGGATAATTTTGATATTACGCATTAAAAAATGATTTTTTTTTCAAATAAATTTTCTAAATGATGTAAAAGTTAATTTTAATAATGTACTTCATGAATTATTATATCATATTTTATAAAGGACAATGTTTTTCAGAAATTTTTTTTCGTAATTTAAATGGTTCGTATTTTATTAATAGTAACTCGATAGCTAACATACATGTAAAAAAATACTTTCTACAGACATAGTTAAATTTATTTATTCTGACCATTCCATTGGGTAGGTGATAACTATCATATTAAATAATAATATTAATAGTATATTGTAGTTTGATAAAACTTTTTCTTCCTTGTAACAGTAGTTGTCAAAGAACTTGATATTTTCTGTGAAAAAAGACAAACATAGTGTTTTCTGTGCCGAAATCTAAAATATGAGTTTAATTTAGTGAATTATTAAAATTTTTTCTCTAAATAAATATTATCTTTGTTTATCATGGACTATAGGAAATAAAATAAGTTGAATTTTTTCAAAAAAAAATTCAAATAAAATCTGGGTGCCACATGAAATCCCACTTGTTCATGACATCCGTATGCATGGTGTCTGAGAGGAGACCAATATGGATCACGTTTTGTATATTCATTGTTGATATATTTAATTTTACAAATTATACTTTTTTCTCTTATTTAATAATCAAAACCCCCTCCGTCCAAATTAACCCCTCAAGGGATGACAATATAAAAATATTGATAATGATTATCGAAGCACACCTCAAATGGGTGATGGGTTAGGGATAAGTAATGAGGGTATATTATCACACACATGGAAGGCATTAAAATCATAAAAAAATTTCAGGTGAGAGATAAAATGAGAAAAAATCACCAAATAAATAATACACATTATAAATAAAGATGGTATCCTAATAAAAGAAGGTGTTTATATACAACTAAATCTATTAACATATATCCTCACCCTTTACCATGAATCTATAAAAGCTCTAGAAGAAATCCTTTAACTATTATTTCATTTCTCAATCACCAATGGCTCTTTATGGTGTTAAAATAGTTATTATACATAATAAATGATCATAACAACTATACTCAGTCGATACTCCATGAATTATATCTTTTAATATGTGAAATTATCATACTAAAGACTTTTGAGTTAAAATTTTTACTAACTCAACACCAAAATAGGTTTAATATTCATTTTAAATACCCACTATAGTCTACGCACTGCATAATAAAAAATATATCGTCATAATATTTTTAATATATATAAATATATTTGTACACTTCCAAAACATCCCTATTCATTTTCTCCTCTCATGATAAAATATTACCAAACATGAGATGCCAACACTTTGATAAATCATGTCAGACCAGGAGTGAGTTATACCTTGACCCTCTATACAATAGTATCATAAAGATTCCAAATTTATTCGATTTTAATTACTCTATATATTCATCCCATATTAATAACTATCCAATTCATAATTTACTATATGTCTCGTATCCACTATAGAACATGTAAACTAATTATTCCTTAATCCATCACATCCCATGCAAGTAGACATGTGGTAATCGAGGGAAACCGTGAAGAGATACAGGTATACACTATAACCTCAATTATTCACATCCTATAAAACATATGTATGGTAAATCACATCATGCATACCCCTGTTTAATAATACAACTCAAAAGAGAGCTAGTGGGAGGGTATAATCAACCATATATACCATTAATAGCCATAATATTCGGGGAAACACCCTCTAAACCATGGTTTTTTCTTTTCCCTTCCCACATGGGTAGGGTTTCTATGAATTAGAAAAATATATATAGTAGTTTTAGGTCACACCACACTAAGAGAAACAACATATCCTTTGATTCATCTATTGTTATCATCAAAATGGACACATTAATTCCTCTAATATGATCTATATATCAGTCGAAAATACATCCATCAAGTTTAATATGAATTAATCCATAATAAACATATTAATAAAATTCCATTTTCATTTCCAAGGTGTATATTTTATTCTTCTAATCCATGGTAACTCTATTAATTATTGTTTCTATTATCATGGATGATGTCAAATTAAGAAAGTATAAAGAAACAAACTCATTCATTAATAATTACATTGATTATTTTTCAAACAGTCATGTACCATAGGACTCATCATAGTCCACTGCAAAAAAGATTTAATACAAGTGTATATCAAGAAACTGTATCATAGAGTTAGAATCTAGTCATATAAATAACAGTTGTCCTTTTTCCATCAATTAAGAATCATGCATGAAGTATGAATCGATGGGAAATCCCCATATTAAACTCATCCCAAACAACCTAATTTCCCACACAATTATGAATATTTTATCATACGACATATCATAACACCATCATCACTTAAACTGGATCCTCGTGCCTCCACTATCATCATAAACAACACCTCATTCAACCATAATCATCATAACCATCACATCATGACACTGTCCGGCCCTTAGGTATCCCCTCACATTAGTCTTCAAATATTAAAACCACAAAATGTTATCAGTTAATAAAATAAAGTATTTAAATATATATATATATATATAAAATGAATATTAAATTTAAATTTCAATATATAATTTTAAGTCAAATATTTCTAAAATAAACAATGCATTGTAGATATTTTCATACAATGAATAGATCACCCTTCCCAAAAGTAATGATTATAGAAGTAATTAAATTCTAATTACAACCTCTATATAAATAACTAGCAATAAATTAATCATAGAACTACAACAAATACAAGGTACCAAGGCTAAATATCATTTACATAACATGGAATTGGAACTTTGGATTCTCATTCTTTTATCAAAAAACATGACGACAATTCAACATGAATTTATTATTATAATTATAGAATTAATAGGCTTAAGAATATATTTATTTTCTAATAACATCAACCATGAATAAATACTATAAAAAAATAGAATACAATCTAGTAAATACAAATTGGAAATAATAAATGCATTCTATCTTGATGCCCTAACAATTAATTTATTCTCCATTATAAATTACCAAAACATGTTATAATATTACTATTCAATATTTACCATTATAAAAATTAAATAAAATAAATTAACAAATGAAAAATCACAATAACTCATGTGATAAAAATTTTCATTTTGTTGATTACCTTTCAGATTATAAATTTTAACAATATAATATGCTAACAATTCTTCAATGATGAATAATTATAATTTCAAAGTAGAATACTATTTCTTATTTTTATTTTATAATATAAAAATGTATTAAATAATCATCCTTAACAATAATTTATCAGTTTGTCATTATTTAGTTATATCATATTAATTTTTTCAAATTATAATTAATCCATATCTTCTGATTATACATTTTTTTCTCATTGATAAACTTTATTTACTAATTATTTTTTATATACCACCTTGAATTATTCCTTCTCACATTTTGTAAGATAATTAAAAATAATAAAATGTTTAACAACATTATTCATGAAATAAAATTTTATTTAATTTATTGAAATGTTAATTACACATTAATATTATAATTTTTCAAGAAACACAAATACTTAAATATAATGAAAATTATCAATGACATATCATTAATAGATGCAATTAAATCTATGTATTATGGATAAATTTTTTTAAAAAATTATAATTCTTTATCATCAAAAGATAATTTTATTTCTTCGATAATAGAATTAATTTTCATGTAATATTAACTCAAGTTAAATAAGTTAATGAAAATTATAAATGACATATCATTAATAAATGCAATTAAATCTCTATATTATGAAATAAATATTTAAAAAAATTACAATTCTTTATCATCATTAGATAATTATATTTTTTGAAAATTGAATGAATTTTCATGCGATATTATATTATATATTTTCTAAAAAATTTATAAACATAAAATAATAGATCAAATTTTTAGAATTTGATTACCATCATCAATATAAATTAATTAATTATTAAAATAAATTAAATAATAAGTCTTAACTTTGAAATTATCCTTCTAAATATCTCATCCCAATTTAAGAAATTTCCATAAATATTTATAGAAAATATTATAATCCATAGAGATAAATTATCTTTAAATTTTGGTAATATTAATATTTCCTTTATAGTAATACAATGCTTGCATTCAATCCTCTTGTTTCACACTTTGAATAGTATAGTATTATTTTTCATCCAGAAATTATTTTACAGATTATTATCCTATTTTGGTTAATTTCGTTCGTCTAATATTATGAGTCTAAAGTATGAATGATCCACATTCACATATGATATATAAGATAAATATAATATCACATGTGTATTACTTATTTTATAGTGAAAATCAGTATATCCATTAGAATAAATGAGAGAAAGAAGATATCACCAATTCACATGACTTGGAAATATCAATGGAGAGACTTGGTTAAATTTGTTAATGAACTATATGAATGAATATAAAAGATATTAAATGACCTAAAATTGAATAAAATGATTAGAACTAAAACATGTAAACATAGTTTTTTAGAACACATAGATACAAAAATAAATAATCAATATTAAATTCATATTAAAAAACATTCTATTTATTCCTCTCACTAATATTGTTTGAAAGAACCCAAAATTATGGTATGGTATAATATTCTGTTTAAAACAAATAATATATTCAAAACCATTTTTTTCATAATTTTTCTATCTTCTTATATATAAGGGAAGTAAACTCAAATAATTTATAGAAAATACCACTTTACCAATACTCACATAATTACCCTTATAAAGGTAAATGAATAGTGATAGTACTATTATGTGAGTTGAGTGGTCATTGATAAACAATTAGGCATCCAAATAACTACACTTATTAAAGGAACACATTACCCCAAGGAATGATTGAAAATTAGGTTTAATGATGATATAAATTTTTAATGAATTAGGAAATTGGTGGAGGCCATCTTTATTCACCACTACAAACTCGGGCATATGCTTATGTGACTAATGAAAAACCACAATGTCTATTACCCTAGTCATGTGTCCAATGAATTCCCTTAAGCTAATAGATCCTAAACTATTTTACATTTATAATTGTTCAAAAGAATTTATAAAGATAAATACTATATTTAAACATTATATATTTTATCAAAAAAAATATAAATATAGAGTAATTAACTTATTAATAATTCCAAAAATTCTAAAACAATTTAAAATCACCAAATAAAATTAATATCCCTAAAAAATAACAATTTAATTTCTAAACAAATTCTAATGAACTGAAATTTCTTCCATAATTTAAAATAAACACATTAAATAACATAATAATTTAAAAAATACATTTAATACAACATTTATATTTTAGGAAATCACTCTCAATCCACCACACAAAAATGATAAATTGTTTATGGAAATTATGAACCTTACCTAAATACTACTCAAACAATCCCCATTCCACATAAATAAATCAAAATTGGGAAGGAGTGGGAAAGATTGTGAAAAAAATTAACCCCTCCATGATATAACTCTCTAGGATCTATGTATATTTGGTGAAAAAAACTACTCTATAAAAAGACAGAGTAATGCTATGATACTATTCAAAACACTCTCAAAATAGTATTTGGAGGTATAATCCGCACAAAAATAAGAAAAAAACCATTAAGTATTAATTAAATTATTGTATAAAAAAATCTCTAATATCATCATCATATCAGATACAAAATCTAAAAAAATAATCATTAAATATTAGGTATATATTGCACACATCCATGAATCTCATTACCAATTAATGTCATTAAATTAAAACACATACCAAATATATAAACCTAAAAAACAATGAAAAAATTTCTATCATCCAAAAAATAATTAAAAAAGCATTATAGATGAAAAATCCTCTAGAAAAAATGAATTTAAATTTATTTAAATAGAAATAAAAAATATCGTGTATGAGGAAAAATATTATATTTGTAACTTTAACTATTTTACAATAGTGTGACAAGAAATGAAACTATATACATTATTTATTTTCAGAAATCAAGTCAAAACTTATAATTGGTAAAATTCATAAAATATAATTCATAACATGTCATGAATAAATTAGATTATCATACGTTCATATTAATTTATTAAAAAAATAGATATCCAATTTAATCAAATTATTATGTTCTTGTAGCTATGGAATTCAAATCATAAATTTTATTTTTATATTATTCAAACTTTTTAGATATTTATCACATCATTTCATATTAAAACATGTTAAATTCCAAAATGAAATTGATTAAAACTTTTCACTAATTCTATTAAATTTAAAATCCTCCAGCTAGATAACAATTATATTAAAAAACATTTATCATTCTTTTGAACACTGTATTTCTCAAAATAATTTGTTAAAACATTTTCATTTCATTTTGAAGAAAATCATTTTAAAAAAATCTTTTTTCATAGTAGAGATGAGATAATTTATGTAAGAAGTCATGTGATAATAAAATCAATTTTTTATATAGATCTTATAGAATACTATTTTAGATATTATAATGTAGCATAAATAAATAAATGAAACATACCAACTATCAAGTATAAAAAAAGTAATGTTTTTTAATTTATAAAAAAAATTAATTAAAAAAAACACAAATCATACTAGTAAATAAATAATTTATTTATTTTCTCATGCATTAATTTTTTTACCCACTATGTACCAGAATTTAAACATAACATGTTTTATGTTAAACTGATTGATAATTATGATAAATTTATGTACCTCAAAGCATAAGGTCTAACATTTCATATTTAACATGATTTACATGATAACCCACATATATTGACATTTTATGTGATTTTAAAAAACTACATTTATTTAACTAATACAATTCCACCGTTATCTTTTCAAAATTAATTTCAATACCTATGTTTTATTGTTTAACATATTTTAGGCATTACATGTGAAACATGCCATTGGAACAATACAATTTATCTAGTTGTAATAGATTCCATGTTTGATAAAAAACACTATTTACTATGAATAATTTCATTCAGGTACTAAAAATGATTTAACACCCCAATATCCATTTACCAAAGGTTCATTCCATTATTTTCAATATTTTTTAAAATAAACTGAACATGACATTCTACAACTAACATAACCACTAAGGTCATCTCAAACTGACCTTTTATAAGAATATAATTTAAAGGAACCCATTTAATACTCCGTGATATTGTCCTATGTGGGTGGAACCAACTCAGCTACGTGGTTTTGAAATGCATCACAAAAAAATCATTGCATGAAATTTGAATTTTCTCTACTTTTCTGATAATCGACACCATATCTCACATTACCAGTACAATAAAAAATCACTTTCATAGATATAAGATCATAAGGCTATATAAATATTATAAATAAGGCAACATGAACAACCCATGATATAAATGAGTTTAATTCAAAATATATATATTGATAAATCAAATACAATGAATAAAGAAATAATGATATTAACTTAATATTCTCTATCCATAAACTGGGGAAATAATCACCATGACTATGTAAAGTGAATATTGATTAAAACCATTGAAGAATGATATTAATACCTTAACCTAGAAAAAAACTCAATATATATGGGCCATAGAGAATAGTATAATATATTTATATATCTATAATGATAGAAACCCCTCCTCATAGACCATATCATCACATCACTGAGCCCAAGGTGAGAATTATAGAATGGTTAGAAAAAAGATAGAAAATTTATTTCCCTAGAATATACCTCCATCTAATGATTAGTGCCATGGAATATTATATACATACAACCACAATATACTTTTAGTTGTGTGTTTGAATCTAAAGGATGAAAATTTTAAAATAATCATAGCTCATGGATTTTATAGGAGGGTTTCAAATAAATGAATGAGGTTGTTTACATGTACACATTACAAAGGGATAGAATTAAGGAATGATGATAATATAGTTAATTTTCTTAAAGGGTATAATAATTATTGGACCCTCTATAATATACAGGTTTTCATAATCAAAAATAATGTCAAGGTATTGATTTTATTTTATTAATGCCATTTGAAGTCTACATGTAAATCAATTATGTCATACTACACAATATCTTTCCATACCACAATAAAATATATTTATGATTCAATATATTTAAATGTGTAAACATCCATGAATTTATAGATGCCACTTAATTTAGTAGTGCTCTGTGTAAGACAGACACATCATTTGTTCCTCAGATGTACCTAGCACTATTTGTTCAGATCGACACACCGATGAACGATACACTGATGATTGACTCACCATAGGAAGACAGAACAATGATTGACACACTGATAGAAGACACACAAATGATCGACTCACTGATGGACGACACACTGATGATCAACACCTCGATGATGGACTCGATGATGGACGACACACTGATGATCAACACACCAATGAACGACACATGGATGGACAACACACCGATGATTGAAACAACAATGGATAACACTCCAAATATTGATTCATTAATGGAAAACACACCAATGATCAAGTAACTAAAGGATAAGTCCCCGATGAAAGACTTACTAATGGGTGACAACCGATATCACAAATGAATCAACGATAATCTGAGTCACTGATAACGATGTGAATAACTCACCAATACTCAGTGTCACAGAAGCTGGTAGATGGATGTTGATAGACCAACGCTGACAGACCGAAGAAGAAAGTCCAATGAAAATGAGTCACCGATAATTACGACTCACCTCTAGCCATAAATACACTTTCAAATTTATTAATTCAAATTTATTTTTAATTGTCATATTTAGACAATTTAATGCTTTTTCCATTATTTAATGTTTTCTATAGGACTGTCCATAGATAGTACGAGGTAAAAGAACGTGGGGAGATCTTCATTCCTGATGGACCTTGAGGTATAAATGTATTACAAGCTAAAACATGCATAGTGTAGGTGTGAGGAAGATTGAAAAAATGTGCTAAATAGTGAAAACATAAGAACATGAAATTTTGTGCAAGAACACAAATCTAGAGTACACAAGGAGTTCAAAAAGAAAAGAAATAATGTGCTGAATTTCTCTGAACATTCTATATTTAAGAGCTGAAATTTTCACACAAGGATTCTAGAGTACATAGACTGTTATACATTTTTCTGAAGTCATCATCAAAAAGAGGAATCGAATATCAATTTCTCCTCTTTAATCTAGTCAGAGCTTCACTATATAACACCCAGAGATTTCTAAACTCTATTCATCATTTATAACCTTTTTGTGGCCTTGGGTTTACCATTCGGATTAGCATGTGCATCTATTTGGTTCAAAAACACTGTCTCCAATGCATAACTAGAGGATAATCAATATCCCCACAGTCACTCTCTTTTTTTCTTGTAATCCACACAGAATAGTGGAAGAGATCATGTGTAATCTGTTTGTTGTTTTTCTAACGAATAATTGTGTTAGAGGTAAAGTGTGACCAGGAATGCCTTGTGTGATTTTTTGAACCCTGATACAAGGTGTATATCTAAGAGTTTATTAATATAAACTTCTTGGTGACAGGTGATCACAAAGTTCAGTGGACTAAGTCTCATCTTTAGACAGAACCTCATGTTATTATACGTTGTGTATTTATCTTTTCATTTAATCTAACCTCAGTTTATTTCATTTCAAATAAACCTAAATTAAACTTTGATACTTAGTTTATCACGTTTTTATTTCTTTTTTGAATTAGTATATTAGTTTTAAATGTTATAATAATATTTAGGTTGGTAAAGATGAGTACTGATCAAACTTCTGTGAAATTAATTCAACAATAAGGAAATTTATAAAATCACTACACACTGACATAGATTATATTTTACTTGGTGGATATATTTAAAAGAACTTTCTTAACTAAATTTTTTTAGATAATTAATTCACACCCCTCTTGAAAGATCAACTCTGAATAACAATTCGTGTCATATGGTTTAATAATTATTGTCAGTTTTCAAATATTTTCAAATGTGATGGTAGTTGTTTCTCAAAGATCATAAAATTTACTTTATTTATAAATTTTTATCTTTTTGAAATTATTTTAAAATTTATATCATGGATAAGACATTAGAAGAGGATGTTACCAACAGACCACATTTCCATAATTAAACTAACTATTCTCAGTGAAAGCTTAAACTAAAAATACATCTAGGAAGCATGGAATTTTAAATTTGGACTAATATTGAAAGTAAATATGGAATTCTTGAAACTGTTAGAAGACATGGACAACATTGTATACTGTTGTGAACCCTGATCCTTCCTTTGGATAAAAATGTTTTATATTATAAACTACTTGGTGGTAGGTGATCACCAAGTGAAGAGGAATATATATAAGCTTGAGACAAAAACACTTTTTTTATCTCTAGGGTATTTATCTTTTTTTAAATATAATATGTGTTTATTTAATTTCAAATAAAATGAAATTGAACAATGATAGTTTTTTTAGAAATTTTTTATATCTGTTCTGAATTAGTAGATTAGTTTCAAAATATTTTATAATATTTTGGTTGGTAATGCTGAGAAATAATCAATCATCTGAGAAATTAATTGAACATTAAGGCCTTTTATAAAATCACTAAAAAATAACATTTATTATATTTTAATTGGGGGATATATTTCAAGGAATCTTTTTAACAAAAAAATTTAGATACTAAATTCACCCCTTCTGGAATGATCTATTATGACAATCATTTGGTATCAATGGGATTAATGATTATTTTCAGTTTTAATATTTTTTAAATAGTGATTGTAGTTTCTTTTGAAAGATCTATTTTTTTGTTATTCCTAAATTTTTATCTCTTTGAAATGATTTTAAAATTTATATCATGTATAATATATTAAAAGTGGATGATATCAATAGACCACCTTTCTTTCATGGACTTAACTATGTTCAGTGGAAGCTTTAAATGAAAATACATCTAGAATGCATGGAATTTGAAATATGGACTGCTATTGAAAGTAATTATGAAATTTTTGAAACTGCTATAAACAATTGGGATGAACGTACCAAGACTGCCTATAACAATAATTGTAAAGAAATGAATTCCTTATACAGTGCACTAGGTAATGAAGAGCTTAATCATATTTCTGCTTGTAAAACTTCATATGAGACTGAGGACACTACATATATTTCTCATGAGGGAACATCTAATGTTAAAGAATTGTAATTAGATATTTATAATATTTAATATTAAAACTTCATAATAATTCCGGATGAATTTATTTTTGATATGCATCTCAGGTTCAATGAAATTGTGAATACCATGATTTCCATAGGAAGTGATGGTATAACCAAATAGCTGGTTATGAGGATTATGAAATGCTTACCTTAAAGATATCCTGGGACATCTTTGTCCATTAGAGAATCCTGCGACATTGATAATATGAGATTGACAGAATTGATTGGAAAATTAATGTTTTATTAAGAGTAATTGAAGGTTAATCAAGAAGATGATGAAAAAAAACGGATGGAAGTATCCCTCAAAACTACTTCCTCAAAGAGTAATGATAAGAAGAAAGTTCATTATACTATTGAGAGATCCATTGGTAAAGAATGAGATTTAGATATTGATGAAGAAATAGACCAGCTGGACATAATATTCAAGAAATTTTATAGGAAAAGGATGTTTTTCAGAAATAAAAATTATAAAGGAATGTATGATAACTGGGGAAACTGGAAAAAGCATTGGAAGAGAATTGATAAATCAGAATAAATAATTTTCTATGAATGTAAATGAAAAGGACATGTCAAGGCTGACTATATAAATATGAAATACAAGAAGAAGAATGAAAATAAGGATAGAAAGTATAAGAAAGGATTGAAGGCCACCTAGAGTGCATCTAAGGATAGCTCCAGTGAATCTGCTTCATCTCATGATGAGAAATATGATATGTCTAATATGTGTTTTATGAAAAACACAACTAATGTAACTTCAGACTCTCTTACCAATAATTCTAATTATTCTAAAAAAGAATGTGAGTATGGGAATATGAAAAATGATGAATTATCAGAATATTGAATCATTCATGAAGAATAATGCAATAAGTAAAAATAAATGTATATATATTTGAAGAAACAACATGATCTTACTGTGACTATTAAATATGAACTTATAGATGAAAATGTGAAAAATGCTCAACTGCTCAAAGAAAATAATGAGTTAAAAAAGTCTAATGAGAAATTAAAGAAGGAATTATAAATGTTTACCAATGTAAAATATACTACTACTCAAATTCGTTGTAAAAAATATCTCATACTTATACTTTTGGGATTAGATACTAACTAGGTCAACAGAATTTATTCAAACAACATTTCGCAACCAAATCTGAATAATATTCTTCTTTCATTAAAAACCATAATTTTAATGCAACTTCCAATTCCAGAAATTCATTTACTGCATTCAATTAATCAATTCTAAATAGAGTTTATTTTTCAAAAACTCTATACTATACATATAGAAATCCCATAAAAAAATTATGCGTTCCTAAAGTATATATTAATAATGTACATGGACCCATAAAAATATGGGTACCAAAATCATTTCATTGATGGAATATTTTGTAGGTAAATTTCCTAAAGAGCACCTGTTGAAATCTGTGGTACTTGGGATGTGGTTGTTTAAGACATATAACATGGGGATATTCAAAATTAAAAAGTATTGTCAATACTGATGTATTCTATGTTACATTTGGTGACAATGGTAACGGAAAAATATGCGGCCTAGGCTAGATTGGTAACCCTAACTCTATTTTAATTAGAGAAGAACTTTATTTTGACATGTTAAAGTATAACCTGATTAGCATATTTCTGTTGTGTGATTATGGATTTAATGTAAAATTAAAAAATGATTCATGCCATTTTTTTATGCCAATAATAACTTAATATTTATTTCTCTTAGAAATGATAATGTATATGCTAAAAATTTAGAGACACTAGTATCTTGGAATTATTCTTGTCTAAATGCCTTTCACAAAGAGTCCTAGGAATGGCATAAAATACTAAAAAATTGCAACATACACACTCTTAAGATGTTTAATAGAAGCTTTTTTAGCTAAATTCCTTCAAAAATTACATTTTACAGACAATAAGGTGTGTAATCCTCGTCTAAAATGAAAGCAACATAAAACCTCTTTCCAACCAACAAAAGAAGTAAATATATCTCATCCTTTTGAGTTGGTTTACATGGATGTTTTTGGACTATATAGAGGTTCGATTCTCAATGGGAAGCACTATGTTTATGTCTTTGTATATTATTTATCTTGGTATACTTGGACACATTTCTTAGCTCACAAGAGTGAAGCTTGTTCTCACTTCACCAAGTCTACTATGACTGTAGAAAATCATAGTGAACATAAGATTATATCCTTAAGAGGTGGTCATGGTAGTGAGCTTAAGAATCATGATTTAGAATTTTTTTTCCCACAAAATGGCTATAATCATATCTTCTCTTTCCCTTGGAAACCTCTACAAAATGGTTTGTCAAAAAGACAAAATAGAACCCTACATGAAATTTCATGAACTATTTTAAATGAATATGACCTTCCAACTTTTTTTGGATGGAAGCTGTTAATACACCTTATTAAATAATAAATAGAGACTTACTCAGACCCATCCATAAGAAAACCCCTTGTGAGTTGTGGAACAATAGGAAACCCAAAGTAAGTTATTTTAAAGTGTTTGGACGTAAATTTTATATTATGAACACTTATGTCAATTTAGATAAATTTTCCCCCGAAAGATATAAAGGAATATTTATTTGATATTCCACATCAAGAAAATCCTATATAGTTTTTAATATGGAAAAAGTGTGTGGAGGAATCTGTACATGTTATGTTTGATGAAAAAAATCCACATGACCTAATACCTAACAAGAATATATTGAGGAGGATAGGTCTAATCTGAATATTAATGATAAAAGAACAAATCATTATATGAAGTAATTTGTTAAAACTCTCAGTTCTGAAAATTCTCCAGATCCAAGCCATAATGAACCATATTAAAATAACGAACCTGAAATAACTAGTCTTTCTTTTACTATACCAACTAAAACAATTAAAATTCATCTTTTAAAAGTTGTTGTGGGATATTTAGATAGAGGAAAAAATATTAGAGTATCCTTGAGAAAGAAGGTGGATCATCAAGAATTCTTGTCACATTATGAACCAAAAAATATCATTGATCCAATAAATGATGAATTTTGGAGAAATGTCCATGCATGAAGAACATAACTAGTTTAAGAGAAATAATTTTTGTAAACATGTAGATAGAACCAATATTATTTTGACCATATGAACCAAATGGGTGATTAGAAATAAAGTGGATGAAGACGGAAATATAGTTAGAAAAAAAATATAGGATTGATGCACAATGATATTATCAAGAAGGAGGAATTGATTATGATGAAACCTTTTCACCAGTATCTAATCATAAAACCATTAGAATCTTACATTCCTAGGCAGCACACATGGGTTTTAAACATTATCAAAAGGATGTCAATTGTGAATTCGTAAATGGTTATATAGTTGATGATGTTTTTTTGAACAAAACCTAGGTTTTAAAATTCCACATTTTCCAAATCATGTGTTCAAATGATATAGAGATTTATATTTGTCGAAAAAAGCTCAAAGATCATGGCATCAAAGATAAGTAATTTTCATATTTATAATGTCATTACAAAAGGACTCACAAATACTACATTTTTTATAAATATATTTTCAAGAGGAGATTTAATATCTCAAATATATTTAGAGGATATTATGCATGGATATTATAAAAATATTTATGTAATGAATTTTATAAAATAATGGAAATTGAGTTTGAAATGAGTTTTATGGGTGAAATTAAATATTTTATTGGATTTAAAAAATTTCAAAATAAAGAAGGCATTGTTTTAAATTAAAATAAGTATACTAACGATATTTTGAAAATATATAGCCTTGATAGCATTAATTCTAGTGAAAAACTATCAGTTGTATATGTAAGTTAGATATTTATTTAAATAGAAAATCCTTTTATCAAACTGCGTATAGAGGAATGATTGGTATTTTTATTTATATAACTACTAGTGGGCTAGATAATATGTTTAGTGTGTGTATGTGTGCAAGACATCAAGAAAACCCAAAAGAACCAAATTTAAAAGTGGTTAAATGAGATTTCAAAAACATTATGTAAACAAGTAATTTAGAACCGCTTTATCATAAATAACAACCTTTTGACTGTGTTAATTATTCAGATGCTGAATTTGGTGGATGTTAGTTAGATAATAATATTACCTCTAGATCATTTCACTTTTTGGGAAAGTCTCTAATATCATGGTGTACTAAAAAGAAAATTTTTGCTTCATTATCATCTACTGAAGCAGAGTGCATTGTTGCTGGTAGTTGTTGTCCACAAATTTTATGGATGAAAAACACCTTATTAGACTACGGATTTCAATTTATACATATCCCCATAAACTGTGACTACCCAAATGCTATTAACATTTATAATAATCCAATTTATCATTCTAGAACAAAACATATTGACATAAGACACCACTTTTGGATAAATCATTATCAAAGAGGTCATATAACTCTTGTGTTTGTCAGGACTGAGAATAAACTTGCTAACATATTCACTAAACACTTAAAGTATGAGAGAATGAACTACATCAAACATGAACTAGGAATAATAAATATCTACTTTCCTGTCAAACCTATGTTTCCTTTGAATGTACCTATCGATCTGCGAAACTGATCTCTAAAACCGATCATTGAAACCTATCTATGAAACCGATATGTGAAACCAATCTGTGAAACCAATCTGTGAAACCGATATGTGAAACTGATCTATGAAACTGATCTATAAAACTGATCTTTGAAACTAATCTACGAAACTGATTTGTGAAAATGATATGTTAAATTCATATGTGAAGATGATCTGTAAAATGGATCACATGAATCTGATCATGTGAAACTAATCCTAGGAAACCAATGCCTTAAGGAACCTTTTGCGATTATATCAGTTTTAAGTAAAAGGACTCAATTTGATGTTCCTTACCACTTTTTGATTTTATTGTGCATTAAAATTTACAATCCTTAAATGATATAACAAATTCAATCCATCTCAACCTTTCAACTTCTTCTCTGCCATTGAACATTCATCTCTTCAACATTACGATTATTTACCTTCGACCTTTTAACTCCCTTCGAATCTGAACCCTCACAATGTAAAGGAAAAAGCGTGTGATGGAAGATCCGTCGTAATCTCCATCAGCTAAGATTTAGAAGGCTGAGTCCAGTGGTACTACAATGTCAGGTTTGGGAAGCCGAGTTGTTATAGCCAAGAATGAAGTATTATCAGAATGGATTTTTTCAAGAAGGTCAATTTTTCTATGTGATATTGAATGTCAAGGATGGATATGATGGTTCTCAAACAATGAAATACCATTTTTTCAATATATTGTGCATGCGTTTTATCTCAACATGAAGATATTTATGGATGGATCAAAATAATCAAGAATGAATTATGTAGTGAAGGAAAAAAAATAACTTTTTCATCTATGGAATGGGATGAATATTTGTAAAATCCTAATGAAGGTATATATGATGATTATTAGGGTAACATTCCACCTTCTAATGATTTGTTTTGTATGAGGATGCTCTGAAGGATCTGACTGGAAGTGAAGAATTAAGGAGATCTACTACTGGTGCTTTTGATGGAGATGTAAAATTACATTATATGTTTATTCAACATCAAATTTTCCCAAGGAGGGGAGGTTTATCAACTATGAAATATTAGGATGTATTCCTGATTTACCTACTATAAATGGGATAATTGTGAATCTTTTTTGTTATCTAATGGTTCAAATTTATGATATGATAAAACCATCTAAGAAAGCAATATGTTTGCACTATCCTAGGATGATCTCTGCAATGCTATAGAAGTTGGGATTTGTTGAAGATGAGGATGAAATGATTAGTGCATTTAGTGGTTTTAGCCTTCAAAAAGAGATTTTCTGGAGAATGGATATTTTATGGAACTCGTGGAAAAATACTGGGTAAGATATGAGGAATGACTATAAGAGTAGTTTGATATGATCGAACATACTACCAGACCAACTGATCAAGTTGATATAGGACAAAAACTAGGAGAGGAAGCTCTATATTCAAAAGAGGAAGTTGAGATTGGTTTTCCAGTGGAATAAGGTTATCCTTTTGATGACAATAGTGATCCTCATATTACGAAAAGACAAAATACATGCCTTATTGACCATCTAGTCCACCTTTTGAATTACCCGCATGGGAACCTTTTTTAGGTGATGAGGTTGCGGAAGAGACATATGTCACTAGTGTGGAAGGATATATAACTAAGTTAGATGAGGAGTCTGATGATGATGATTATGATGATGATGATGAGGGAGATGACGAGCATGATAATGATTCTTTAAAAGTGGTACAACAAGTTTTTGAGATATCTACTGAGGAACATGTACATGGAGATGTTGATGGTGATGATAATGTTGGATATGAGGTTGTTGATCATGGGGATTCTATTAATGAAGATATACATCATCTTCATGTTGTTGAAAATTGAGAAATCATTCACAAGTTGAATGAAATTATGGTTGGTGGCCATGATAAAGTGGTTTAGGATCAAGTACCTCAGATTGAATAATTGTGCGGAGAAGTTGAAGTGGATTGAGTACATGTAGAACCTCAAGTTCAGTTGGTACCTATGCACAGAAATGTTATTTTGGACAGAGGATAAGATAATGAAGAAGATGAAGATGATATTGTACCTGATTCTCATGGAAGAAGAGTCAAGATTGACACTGTTGATCCAAGATATTGGACATGTACTCATGAATGGAATGAAAATCCAGGATACATTCTTTTGGCTTTGGAATATAACTCTAATGAGGATATAACAAAACCTCTTACAACTCACCAAGTTCAAGAAGTAACAGAACTAGTTTCACCTCCCATAGTTGATCTAGTAGTATATACAGTGCCTATTTAGTATATCAAAAAGGCTTATTTGGAGCATTTCAAAATTTTCATCTATGAGTCAGTAAAAGACTCAGTTGGATCCAAAAGTGAAGTCTCTACTTCAATGAGTATTTCATATGATGATGATGTAAAAATTTGAAGGATGGTGATATAGGATATTCAACCTAATCTCATTACCACAGCCAGAACCAGTATAAGACATAAAACCATACTGAGAGAAGAATTATGTAATATGAGAAATGTGTTAAATTCTCTAACCACTAATTTCATGACCACTTTTAGTTGTGTGATATAAGTTATAAGGAACTTAGTGACAAATATAGTTATTGTAGATTTGATAAAATTGAAAGAAGAGCTTTGAAACATGATCACTGGTCCATCCAGTTCTAGTGGTGGGAGAGGTGATTTTTCTATTTTGAAATATATCAAGGCTATGATAATAGAAGAACTCAAGAATCGTCAGAGTGAATCAGTCAAAGAATCTTTTGATAAGGTATATATAAATATAGAACTTTTCTATAATATGGTAAGGTAGTGAAAAAATGATTCCACTTCTACATAGAATGTTATTAGAGACAAAGTGGATAAGTTCTTTTCTATTATATATACCAAGAATGATATCATCATTAGTTTCATGTTTTAAGCTGAAAATCACAGAATTACTCCAGTAATTGAAGACTTCAAGAAACAGGTGGCACAATTGAAAGAGTTTACCCCTCTTCTGAATAATTTCATGGAGAATAAGGATTATTTCAAGAAGGCCATGAAATATGGTGGTGAAGTCATTAATGATTTCATCAAGCTCTTCAATCCATATCTGCATTTTCAAGCTAAAGAAATTTTGGTTCATCTTGCTACATCCATTAGCACTACCTCTCAGCCTCCTTCTCTAATGACTTTCACTCAGGCCCTTTCTCAGATTTGACCAGTCATTACTATTCAACCTTAGAGTCAAGTGTTGTTAGAAAGAATACCTAGAATTTCAAAAAATGACTCAATAGGTTTTAACATGCCTAGTTTTGTCTTCATACCACCTCTTCTCACTACCAAACCAAAAACATCTGATCCTACTTCTAATGCTTTATATAATTGAAAAACACCTCAGAATCCAAACCCTTATTGGTTGAATGTGTATTTGATAGGGATTTGTCTTTTTATACTTACGATTATACCCTTTGACCCTTAATGGAAATCCTTTTTGCCGTCACTATGTTCCTAATTTTCATTATGTTATTTCTCTTTCTTCTTTCTCCATCTCTAAACCTTTTTTTGGTAATCCCAAAAGTGGGAGAAAGGTATAGGAATACATTATTAATATCAGGGGAGAAACTCTAGCATTGGAAAAATGGCACGAACTCATCATAATAAATATATATACATATATTTTCATTGATCCAATAATTGAAGGGGAGTTTTGGTTTAAACACAAAAACAAGGGAAAGCCTTAGTTATATTGAAAAATCAATTTCAGTTAGATATGGTAAGTCAGGTAATTATTATTCAATAATATCTCATGTATTTCATAATTTGTGATTATCAAAAGTGGGAAGATTTTTGGACCCTCCATTATATAGTGGTTTTTATTATCACAAAAATGTCAATCTATAGATTCTTTTATTTCATTCGATTTTATATCTCTATGTAAATAAATTATGTCATCTTGTAAAATATATATGAAAAACTCAATAAACTATATTTATGCTTCAATATATTTTCAACTATATGTTTCCATGTATTTATGGATGCCACTTAATTTATTATTTCTCTGTATAAGACAGACACTTCATAAGTTCCTCAAAAGTCCCTTCCACTATTAGTTCAGATTTACTCACCGATGGACGAAACACCGAAGATCGACTCACTGATGGAAAACACAACAATGATGGACTCACCGATGGCTGACACACCAATGATCGACTCACTGATGGAAGACACACCAATGACCGACAAACCAATGATCGAAAAACCAATTGATGAAAAACCGATGATTGAAAAACCGATAGACGACACACTGATGATCAACACACCGTTGGACGACACACCGATGATCGAAAAACCGATGGACAACACACTGATGATCAATTCACCAATGGGGGACACACTGATGATCAATTCACCGATGGATAAATCACCGATGAATGACTCACTAATGGGTGAGATACCGATAGCACAAATAACTCACCGATACTCTGAGACAATGATACTGATGGAAATAACTCACCAATACTCAGAGTTACCAATGCTGATAGACCGATCCTGACAAACCGATGCTGACATACCGATGCTAACAGACTGATGCTGACATACAAAGAATGATATACCAATGCAAATGAATTTCTGATACTTATGACTCACAAAATTCATAAATATAGTATCAAATTTATTAATTCAAATTTATTTCTAGCGCACATATTTAAAAAAATTAATGTTTTTAATATCATTTATTGTTTTCATCAAGACTGTCCATAGATAGTATGAGATACATGCACGTGGGGAGATCTTCATGCCTACTAGACCTTGAAGTATAAAAATATTACAGGATAAAAGGTTCATATTGTAGGTGTGAGATAGACCGGGGGAATGTGATAAATAGTGAAAACCAATGAACATAAAAAAATGTGAATGAACTCAATGTTAGAGTACACAAGGAGTTCAATAAGACAAGAAATAATGTGTTGAATTATCTGAACATTCTAACATTGAAGAGATGAACATTTCACACTGGGAAGCTAGGGTACATAGGCTCAAATACTCTTTTTAGAAGTCATCTTCTAGATGAGGACTCAAATATCATTTTCGATTCATCGATTTAGTCCATAGATTCACTACAAAACATGCAGAGATTTCAAAAGTCCATTCATTATTTATTCCATTTTTTGGTCTTGTGTTTACATTTATGAGTAGTGTGTGCATCTATTTGGTTCACACACACTATCTCATGTGCATAACTGGAGGATACTCAATATCTTCACATTCACTCTCTTTTTGTTCGTGTACTTCATGTAGAATAGTTAAAGTGATCATATTTGATCTGTTTGTTGTTTTCACATGAATTACTATAGTAGAGGTGAACTGTCACCAAGACAACCTTGTGTGTTGTTGTGAACCCCAATCAAGGGTGTGGATCCAAAAGATTATTAATATAAAATGCATTGTGGGATGTGATCACCAAGCGGAGAGGGATAAGTCTCAGCTTGAGATTGAACATCTTATTTTTATCCGCTGTGTATTTATATTTTATTATAACCTGATATGTGTTTATTTAATTTCAAATTTAAATAAATTGAACATTTATAGTTAGTTTATCAAGTTATTATATCTGTTTTTAATCGGTATATTATTTTCAAAAGTTTGACAAATCATTAGGTTGGTAAAGCTGAGAACTAATCAATCTTCTATGAAATTAATTGAACATTAAAGAAAATTATAAATTCACTACAAAATGACATCGATTATACGTTAATTGGGGGATATATTTAAAATAAACTTTTAAAAAAATTTCTATAGATACTCAATTCACCCCCCATTTAGTGATCTACTCCGATCAGAAACAATAAAAATATTTCATGCTCAAAATAGAAATTTAATGGTCCCACAACATATCAATAGTAGAGATGAGAAAACTATAATGACTGGAAACCAACTGTAGCCAATAAAATTCCACCTTCATTAAAATAAGGAAACTCATCCAAAAAAATTTATCTTCATAATTCCCAACTAAAAATCCAAATACTCCCAATACAAGAGGAATGATAACCACCACTATTGATCTATCAAATGCACCATTAGCATAGTCAATGAAACATAAGATTCTACCCTTAATGATTCAAACCAAAGGTTATCACCACCTCCTCTATCTAAATTAATGACATGTGTTCTAAAACTGGTCCATATTACTCTATATAAATTTTTGCTATAACACTCAAAGTTCCCTACTATTATCATTATCCTACACACTAGTGGTAATTTTTTTAAAAATATCGATAAAAATATCGGAATGAAAATGATAGGAAGATCATCCTGGAAAAATTCTTATTAAATAACAAATGTAAGGTAATCGTAACCTAGAAAATATATTATTTTTTAGGTAAATTGTTTCATTTTTAACAATTTAACATTTTTATCTTATTTTAAACATTTTAACATACAAACATGATTCATGATCCTTCTCTATGTTTCTATGAGAAAATAAATCTTTCTTTGGTTTTCATGTCTACTATACTTGAAGTACCCTGTGCCGGGTCATAGGGGAACCTAAAATCTCATTGGGTAATTAGTATCCCTTGTTTATAGAACATTATAATCCCAAATTCTACTATTTCACTACCAACCAATGCATCCTCACTAGTTCCTAACACCAATCTCCATCAAATCCCACAACCATCAACTTTGATACCACTATGTCATAACCCCCTCCCTATAATGGGGTATATAACCTAGTATCTCATATATAGATATTAAATCATTCTAGATAAATATTCCTTAAATTGGGAAAACATGAATTTGAGGATCATATTGTTTTTTTCACATCTGAAACATGGACATATAATAAACTATCCCAAAAGTGAGATAAAAAATCTCTAACTATAATAGTCATAACTAGAACCCTTATTTGGCATATCTTATAGAATACCTTTTATCATAGCCTTGTTATAAGAATCATAAGAAAGGGTGTTCTCAGATTCTTAATATGGTTAAACATGATAGATATCAATATATTATTAGTATAAGCGTATCGTAACATTATAATAGTAATTAAAAAGAAATCCCTACATATCATTTATCATAATCTTGTGTTCAATAATAAATTTAAATAGTTAAAAAGACAAGTATCATATTGGAATAAAAAAATAGGAACCATGAGAACATAATATAGGCATGTGGCATATATTTGTGGCCTAGATATAATAATAGAAAATTATTTTTAAATTATTTCATATCTCATTTGTAATACTGTCATAGTTTAATGGGTAAACTCCTCATACAATTATAGTATTAAACTTTCACTCCTAAGACTATTTTTATGGAAAGAGTCACTTATTGAACTGGGTACATTACCCATTCTAATCTTATTTATCTCCTGATATTTCAAATTATTCACCACTTAACATTAAAGACATACATGCATCACACAACACATAATGATAGTAACATGAGACTGTGCCACAATATAATATGGAATTCATCACATCAAAACCCATGAAAAGAAATGGGACTCATATACATTTTATCATAACAGTAACTATAGAAATGAAATCGGTTTCAAAATCGGTTCATCATTATATCAATGAATCACCCATGGAAAAATAATATAGTTTCATAATAAATTTATCATGATATAATCCAATGAAAAATAATCATGTTTCATATGCATTTTTTCATGGGATAACCTATTAAAAATTCAGGTTTCATAAGCAATTCATCATATTATTACCTGTGGAGGGGAACAGATTTCATAAACATATTGTCTTCATAAAAAATGATCATGTGAAATTAAAGGGCTGCTATCCTTGGATAATATATCCATTAATTAACAATTATCATTGATGGAGGTCATCTTAGATGTGAAATTATTTTCAATGGAAACTTACTTGGAACATTTCTTGAGGGAAAACGTATTTCTTTGAAAATCACCATTTTGTAAAAATGTCAAAATATATTTTGAAAATAAATTTCCATGAAAATATCGATGAAAACATATAATTTAATCATAAAATAAAACTATTTTCATGATAATGGTAAATTCTATTCATTTAGTACCCATTAAAATAAATATTCTTATCAAAAAATTTTAAATTCCAAACTATTAGTATTTAGAAAAAAACATGAAGATTCATATTAAAACAATTTATATAGATAAATTCCTAACAAATTTATTTAATAATTAATTTTTATATTTCGAAAATCATTTTTGAAAACATTTTTAAAATTTAGAGTTTTTCAATAAAAATTGTTTTTGACAGAAGAGATAAATACATATAATTTTCTTGAAAATAATTCCTTTGAAATCATGAATTCATAAAGAACAAAAAATCAATGGAAAATTTTATACCCATGAAAGAATATGAGAAGAATAAATTTCATGTGTTTATTGAGATATACATCACAATTTTTCATCATCTAAAGAATAATCGTAAACAATCTATATAAACAAGGAGCTTGTAACATATAACATTTTAAAGTTTGGAATAATTGAATGATATGACCCATTAAAGAATAACATAAAATGAAAAAATTAATATCCTTAAAATAAAGATATTCTGGATATAAAATTTTATTGTATAAGTATATTAAAATCATTTAGGAAGATATATGCATATGATAAATTATGTCCCAAATAATGCAATTTGAGAAACAAACCCCTTACCTTATGCCTCGACAAACTTTTTACACATTCAAATCAAGATTGTAAAAAATTTAATTTTATTATACATATATTATATAATATATATATATATATATATATATCATACCATAATTTATTTACTTATGGCCTCTTAATACACATTTTTTTTTCAAATTCTATGTTGAAGTCACACTTTGAGAAATGAATGATTTTTTTTGTATGTTTAAATTTTTTATTTTTTTTATTTTAACCTTGATCATGGTTACATAATATACAATATTCTATCCAAGATAAAAATATTTCATGTATTCAGTATATATATGAAAATTGAGTAATCCATAGAAGATATAGATAGAACTGAAATACATTATTCATGAAGATTGTATGTCGTACAAACACCTGAACGTTGATTCTATTTTATTGAAATATTTAATGAAAACAAATATATAATATTTTTTAGTTAAATATTTTATATATTTAATGTATATCACATATGTTCATTAAAAAAAATCTTTTTACCATCCTTGTAAATCGTGAATGAATCACATCACTTCATGAGATGGTTGTTCATCATACACACGGTAAACATTAACATATACTCACGACCCCCTCCCACCATAGATGCCCCTACTGAGCTGGCAATGGTGAAATGGAGATAATGACCCCTGAGTCCCGCCTCTAGTAGGCCCCGGAGTGGTGACTAGCACCAAGGCATTGAGTTTTCACAAATATGGGAGGAATTACCCTTTTATTATTTTAAGATCGGGAAATAGGAAAAGTCAACTATCAAAAGGGAAAAGAACAAGTGTATATAAATAAACCCAAATAAATCCCAAATGCATGTTTAAATAGTTCTGAATCAAGGTACAAGTACATGAAAGCTCAAAAGTACAATACCAAAAGAAACAAGAGTACAACAACTGCAACAACTACAACTGTCCCGACTAGTAGGGTCCTGCACGGCCCTGGTAGTTCTCCTAGAAACCTGAATGTAAATGTAGGGTGAGCATACAAGTATACATAGTAGGGAAACCTAAATCTCTCGTGAATAGGTGGGGAGACATCCTAATGTCCCATGAGAACAACAAAAGAAACCATGTAGGGTAATCTATCCACCCAACCTCACCAGCCACACTCACCAAAAACACAATCACAACAGGAAGTAGTAGTATATAAGAACAAGAGTATTGGGTACCCCCCACCATTTCCCTTTAGTTAGCTTCTCTTCCTAACGACGAACATCCTGACACTACCACACTCTTCCCGCCCGCACACACCTGGGCCTCACCACCACACATCCCGCCCGCACACACCTGGGCCTCACAACCACGCATCTCGCCCACACACACCTCAGCCTCCCAACCACACATCCCGCCCCCACACACCTGGGCCTCACAACCACGTATCCCACTCGAACACACCTGGGCCTCATCCCGAAGGTTCTTGAGAAATAGTTAAACCTGCCCGAAGAGTCTTGGACTCTAACCACCCCAATCAAAACCTACCCGAAGAGTCTTAGGTGTATGGTCACCTCAAGCCATCACAGCCTATGGAAGAAGGAGAAGGAAGGTGCTAGTAACTATGGTAAAACACCCTCTCCCATGAAATGCGAGTGTTCGACACTAAGTGATCAACATGGGTGGGGTGCGTTAAAACACAAAGATACAAACACATATATGTATACCAAACAAACAGCCCAACCTATGGCTTTTAAATAGAGAAATTGAGCACGTGCCTCGGCACTGCTACTACTAAGAATGCATATAACAAACAACCCCAACCCCATTTAGGTTTTCACATTTTAGAAGATTTAGTTTATTTAGTTCCTTATCTACTAGGAAACCAACCACAACCACCCATATCAATCGTTCGTGAAACATATCCCTTCCATCCACAAATCAAGTTAGGAAAACACAAGAAGCACAAAAAATCCATTCTTATTAGCCAACCAACCCAATTGATTTTTAATCCTGTTCCATTACCATGACCCACCATCCATTAACTCTTCAACTTTTATATTTATTATTCACAACCCATAGTTTGTTCACATTCAAGCCCATCCCTGCAGCCCCGCTGCCAACCACCATAACCACAATCACACCGAAACCCATACATCATTATCCCTTTAATACCATTCATTGCAACCCCACTATAACAATCACACCAACCCACAACCAAGCCTACCGTAGCCCCATTGTCACCTGATCCACAACAACCCACCAAACACCCCCAACACATGCCACGTATCCAAGCCAACACCCACATGTTCATTATTCCATTTTGTTCAACCGGGGTGATCACATAAGGGTTCCATATTTTAAATAGCCAACATTACGTGATTATACAATTTCCACATTACAAAATGTTTCCACCCACAAAATGGTCTAGAAAGATAGGGCAATATGTAATTGTGCTAGAAAAGGCCCCTAACGACCGTTATTTTCAGTAGGCAGAAGCCTATTCAATTCACAAGAAAATATGATAGGATATTAATAATGTAACTGCATTCACAAACATCCCACCCCCGTTATATAAGCCAGTTATTATCTTAGTTAAACTGGTTCAAAAGTGTTTCACGTAAACAAGAGGACACCCACCCCGCATGATGCACAATTTAGAGAGACGAAGGTAAGATCCCTCCTTCAACATAATCTGATCACAACGTTCCCTTGGATCGACATTATAAGACGTTCATCAGAGTTCATCACTTATGTCAAGTCGCAGAAAAACCTCCTAGGGTGGATGTTGGAAAGGAAATTCCAAAGGAAAGACAATGGATCCATGCTCAGAAGTTCCGCCTCGTCGTTACGATCCCGTGGCTGCTGACGGATCGTAAATTAGAGCCTAGACGAAGAAGTTATGGAAGAAAAGGAGCCTTCGAGTCTCTTGGGAGAGATTTGCTCAAAGGAATGGGGAGGAGAGGGGTCAGTTGGGATGGAGGAGGGGACCCCTCATTTTATAGGTGAGAAAAACAAAAGTACATGGCGTGTACTTTATGGTACACGACGTGTACTCGGCCATTTCACACGGTCACCACGCAGCTTCAACCACGGTCTTCAATGCGGAATGCATCTGTTGACTGGTCAACACATGGTTTGAAGGGAACACGTACGCGGGTAGGGACTACACGACGTGTAGTATGGGGTACATAGCGTGTACCCATTTATTTCACACGACAAGGACACGACTTCAACATGGAACACGACCCTTGACTGGTCAACACATGGTTTGAAGGTAACATGTATGTGGGGAGGGACTACATGGCATGTAGTATTGGATACATGTCGTGTACTCATTTATTTCACACGACAATGACACTGCCTTCAACACGGGGTATACCCGGCAAGGTGGTACATGGCGTGTACTCACACTACATGGCGTGTAGTTTTAAAATTCTGGAAAGTGTGGGGAAAGTCCATTTTACCCTCCAGAACACTTCGTGACCTTCTTTTTGACAAAGGAATGTGCCGGAGAGTTCCGGGCCATTACATCAGATACCTCTTAAAACATTCTCATCCTCGAGAAATCAAAAACCAACCCAGAGGAAACCCAAAAAGATACCCTTAAGGGTTATTGTTATAACAGGAACCCAACCAATAAACCTAAGCCTATGTGTTAGTAATTCCTTCTCCTATGTCGATATATTATCCGCTTTAGGCCGCACTGACTCGCCTACACGGTTTTAATCACATCCTCATTAATGTGTCTCGATTAAGAATTGGGTCTTCCCACTTTCATACATTATGATTTTTCAACTTGCACTACCCCCAACACCACACAACCAACACACTGTCCGAACATGGGGTTTGGGGAAATTCGTTCTCCTATGTCGAGATATTATCCACTTTAGGCAGCACTGACTCGACCGCACGGGTTAAATCGCATCTGTATTAATGCGTCTTGATTAAGAATCAGGTTTTTCCCTTTTTCCCTTCACATTCGGACATGCTACACACTTCCAGAGAACAAGAAAACCAAAGGTCTCACAACATATAATCCAAGCATTCCATATATCAAAGGTACGGGGTAGAACATCAAAACAAAGATTAGAAGAACAAGGGAAAACAGAAGTCAAAACAACACCGGGTACTGGGTGTGCATCTGGGCCTCCCACTCCCAAGTTCTCTCCTCAAGGCCTCTTTGCCTCCACAACACATGAACCAACGAAATGGTTCATCCACGAAGCACCTTCTCCTTATGATCCTCAATTTTGACTATTCGTTCCTCAAAGGTCACATCATCTCCCATATCTAGCTCTCCCCAGTCGAAAACATGAGAGTCGTCATGTAAGTACCGACGAAGCTGGGAGACGTGGAATACATCATGAACCTTCTCCAACTGAGGTGGCAGGGCCAGCTGTTATGCCACCTCTCCGACTCGCTTCAGCATCTCGAAAGGTCCGATGAATCTAGGGGAGAGTTTACTCCCCTTCCCGAACCTCTGCTACCCCTGTCGAGGGGAAACCATCAAGAACACATGGTCTCCCTCCTCGAACTCCAAAAGCCTCCTCCTACAATCAGCATAAGACTTCTTTCTGTCCTGAGCCGCTTTCATACCCTCACACATAAGCTGAACTTTCTCTATGGTGCTCTGTACTAAATCGGGCCCAAGAGAACCTGTATCACCAACCTCTGCCCGGAAAATGGGTGAACGACATGGTCTTCTATAAAGAGCCTCAAACGGTGCCATTCCAATAATAGAGTGGAAGATATTTTTGTAGGAAAACTCTACTAAAGGAATGTGTAATATCCATGATCCAACGAAATCTAGAGCACATGATCGCAGCATGTCCTCCAACGTCTGGATTGTCCGCTCTGTCTGCCCGTCGGTATGGGGGTGGAAAGTAGTGCTAAGGCATAGCTAGGTGCCAAAATCATGCTCTAACCCCCTCCCGACACATGAGGTAAACTGAGTATCCTGATCAGAGATGATAGTCTTCAGAAATCCATGCAACTGCACAAGCTCGTCTACGTACCTCTGCTGCTAAGGTACTCACTGGGCCTGACACCTTAATTTCTAAGAAGTGAGCTGATTTCGTCATTTGATCCACCACTACCCATATAACATCATAACCACCATCAGATCTGGGTAGTCCTGTGATGAAGTCCATTGAGATGTCATCCAACTTCCACTCGGGGACATCTAAAGGATGTAACAAACCACTGGGAACATGGTGTTCAGCCTTCACTTGCTGACACACTAGTAATTTACCCACAAAATCCACCACTATCCGTTTCACCCCGGGCCTCCAAAACTATTCCCTAAGGCTCGGTACATTTTTTAAACTCCTAGATGTACCACCAAGGATGAGCTATGGAACTCACGGAGAACTCCTACACGCATTATTTCTGGGACAAACATCCTTCCCTGAAAAAGCATCTAATGTCGGCTGTCCTCTGACCATCCTTCTGGAGAATTCACCTAATTGATAAGATCCCGCATCACTTCCGCCTCGGAGTCCACCCATTGAGACTCTTCAACTTTATGAAAAAAGGAGGACTGTACTGTCATCTGAAAAAAAAAATCCTCTTACACCTTATACCCTGTCAGCCAAGTGCAAGGCAGCCAACTATCTCATCGCTTTCCAAGCATCAGAGGATTCCAAAACCACTCCTTATGTGACTTCATGATCAGGGCATCAGATATATTGTTTCCCTTAGCTTCATTGTAAGAGATCAAGAAGTCATAGTCTTAGAGAAACTCGACCCATCTCCACTTCCGTAAGTTCAGGTCACACTGGGAGAAGATATAACGCAGGATCTTGTGATCATAGAAGACCACAAAGTGCTCCCCAAAGAGGTAATATAAGCACAACTTCAGTGAGAACAATACTGCTCCAAGCTTCATGTCATGGGTGGCATAGTTACCCTCGTTAGGGAACAACTACCTTGACCCATAATAGATCACTCCCTTCTTCTGCATCAGTACACATCCCAGACTGAGGCTAGAAGCATCACAAAACCCCTAATACAACAATCCTTACTCTGGAAACCTGAGTACGGGAGCACTGATCAACTTATACTTCAGGTAGTCTAATGCTTTCTGGAACTGCTCACTCCATAGGAAGTCTTGGTTCTTCATAGTCAAAGCTGTCAATGGAGTAGCAACTCGAGAGATGTCTAAAATGAACCTCTGATAGTAACCTGGTAAGCCCAGGAAACTACAAACTTCTTCCAAAATCTTGGCTGCTGCCCAAGAAACAAATTCCTCGACCTTTGACTGGTCCACCGACACTCCATGCTGAGACACCACGTGCCCAAGGAAGTTTACTTCTTGCGTCAAGAACTTACAATTCAAAAATTACCCGTAAAGCTGGTTGTGTCAATGGAATTCTATGAATTCCCTAAGATGCTCAATATGATCTTCCTCTGATATTGAGTAGATCAAGATCTCA
The DNA here is from genome assembly GCA_963277665.1 of Viscum album. NCBI lineage: Eukaryota > Viridiplantae > Streptophyta > Magnoliopsida > Santalales > Viscaceae > Viscum > Viscum album. The sequence continues at coordinate 213,126,681 of OY728138.1, read as the reverse complement.
TCAGTAAACACAATGACGAACCAGTCCAGAAACTCTCGGAAGACAAGGTTCATTAGTCCCATTAACACATCCGGTGCATTCGTAACTCCAAAAAGCATCACTACAAAATTGAAGTGCCCATACCTGCACCTGAAATCTATCTTTGAGTTGTCACTATCCTTTACCCTCAACTAATGATATCCATATCGTAGATAAATCTTAGAAAACCAACATGATACCCTCAGTTGGTCAAAGAGATCATCTATCCTTAGAAGGGGGTAATGGTTCTTGACTGTTACGTGGTTCAACCTTTGGTAGTCTATACATAGCCTGAGACCACCATCTGCCTTCTTCACGAACAAAAATGGAGTACCCCATGGAGATACGTTGGGTTGAATAAAACCCTTCTCCATTAGATCGTTAATCTGAATCTGCAACTCCCGAAACTCTGAAGGTGTCATCCGATAAGGGGTCATCGAAATCTGACAGGAACCACGCTGTATGTCTATCCCAAACTCAACGTCACGTCGGGGGGTGGGGGGGGGGGGGGTAGAGTCACAACCTCCTCAGGAAAAACATCGAGGAACTCCCCAAAAACCTCCGGGGCATCCATCATTTATGTATCAGCTGGAACCACTAATAACCCACCTAATAAGGACAGGAGAGGCTTCACATGCCAGCTTTATACCTAATAGCTCCTCTCGCTGAAAAAAGATACGTGCTTCCAATCCACTTCGAAGAACACGACCGTCCTTCAGAAGCAGTCGATAACAACACTAATAGAAAACAACCAATCGATACCTAGGATGAAATCGTATGGCTACATCTATAATAGAAGAAGTTCCCCAGTAGATCGATGTGGTCCCAACGTTAGCTCACATCCCCAGCAAACACAAGATATGCTGGTCTGGCCTCCAACTAGTGTAATCAACACCAGTGGTATAGAAAGTCTCTCTACATCTAGACCCAAGGCATGGGATAGACCAGGTTCAAAAAATGAGTGTGATGCTCTCGAATCGAACAAGGCAGAAGTTAGAGTGCTGAATAAACTAATCGTACCTCGCACCACCTATAGTCCTGCAAGAGCTGCCAACTCTGATGCGTGCAACTGTCCATGCCCATCTCATCTGCCTCTCTAATGTCCACAAGGTTCCATATCGATAGGGTAAAAAAAGAACGCCATAGCCTGAGTAGTAAAAAAACTTCTCAGGGTTTCATTTTATCATTCTATTTCAATTTTATTCCCAGAACACCCAAAACAAGTAAAACACAATCATGATGATGCATGTACCTTCCCTAGGGTCTCTACCCTGCAATCAATGTAGTCTCACTTGGTCGTTCGGTAGGCTCATAGTCCTTGAATTGGAACACGAGGGCCCTAAAATCCCGTGTCCTAGCCGGTCTTCCCTGTCCTATGTCACACACCAAGATTAACCAACACTGTTGACCTACCATCCCATGAAATCCTCACTGTTCCTAACTCCAAACTCCATCATATCTCTCAACCATCAGCTCTGATACCATTCAGTCATGACTCCCTCCCACCAAAGATTCCCCTCCTAAGCTGGCAACGGTGAAAGGGAGATATTGACCCTTGAGTCCCTCCTCCAGTAGGCCCCGGAGTGGCAACTAGCACCAAGGGTATGAGTTTTCACAAATATGGGAGGCATTACCGTTTTATTATTTTAAGATCAGGAAATATGACAATTCAACTATCAAAAGGGAAAATAACAAGTGTATAGAAATAAACCCAAACCAATCCCACATGCATGTTTAAATAGTTATGAAACAAGGTACAAGTATGAGAAAGCACAAAAGTACAATACCAAAAGAAACAAGAGTACAACAACTGCAAAAACTCCAACTGTCCGGACTAGTAGGGTCCCTCATAGCCCTGGTAATCCTCCTAGAAACCCGAAAGTAAACGTAGGGTTATCATTCAAGTATACTCAGTAGGGAAACCTAAAGCTCTCGTGCATAGGTGGGGAGACATCTTAATGTCTTGTGTGAACAACAGAAGAAACCTAGCAGGGAAATATATCCACCCAACCTCACCAGCCACACTCACCAAAAACACAATCACAACAAGTAGTATTAGTATATAGGAACAAAAGTATTGGGTACCCCGCACCATTTCCCATTAGTTATCTACTCTTCTTAATCTCTAACGTCCTGACGCTACCACACTCTTCCTGCCCGCACACACCTGGGACTCACCACCACACATCCCGCCCGCACACACCTGGGCCTCACAACCACGTATCTCGCCCGCACACACCTAGACCTCACAACCACACCTGCCGCCCGCACACACCTGGGCGTCACAACCACGAATCATGCCCGAACACACCTGGGCCTCATCCTGATGGTTCTTGGGAAATAGTAAAACCTGCCCGAAGAGTCTTGGGCTCTAACAACCCCAATTGAAACCTACCCGAAGAGTCTTGGGTGTAAGGTCGCCTCAAGCCATCACAGCCTATGGAAGAAGGTTCAGGAAGGAGCTAGTAACTATGGGAAAACAACCTCTCCCATGAAATGGGAGTGTTCGACACTAAGTGCTCAACATGGGTGGGGTGCGTCAAAACAGAAAGATACAGACACATATATGTATACCAAACACACAGCCCAACCATTGGCTTCTAAACACATAAACTAAGCATGTGCCTCGGCACTGCTAATATGAATCATGCATACAACAAACAACCTCAAACCCATTTTTGTTTTAACGTTTCAGAAGATTTAGTTCATTTAGTTCCTCATATGCTGGTCAACCAACCTCAACCAACTATATCAATCGTTCGTGAAACATATCCCTATCATCCAAAAATCATGTTAGGAAAACACAAGCAGTACAACAAATCCCTTCTTATTATCCAACCAACCCCATTGATTATTAATCTCATTCCATTACAATGTTTGACCATTCATTAACTCTTCCAATTTTGTATTTATTATTCACAACCCATAGTTCATTCACATTCAAGCCCATCCTTGCAGCCCTGCTGCCAACCACCATAACCACAATCACACCGAAACCCATACATCATTATCCCTTTAATAACATTCATTGCAGCCCCTCTATAACATTCAAACCAACCCACAACGAAGACAACAATGGCCTCATTGCTCACCCAATCCACAAAAACCCACAAAACACCCCCAACAAATGCCATGTATCCAAGCCAACACCGACATGTTTATTATTCCATTTTGTTCAACTGGGGTGATCACACAAGAGTTCTAGATTTTAAACAGCCAAATTTACATGATTAACCAATTTCCACAATCCACAAAGTTTCCACCAACAAAACCGTCTAGAAAGATATGGAAACATTTAATTGCGCAAGAAAAGTCCCCCAACGACTGTCATTTTCAATAGGCAGAATCCTATTCTATTCACAACATACTATCACAAGATATAAATAATGTTACTATATTCAAAAAATTCCCATCCCCATCATATAAGCTAGTAACTATCTTTAATAAACCAGTTAAAAAGGGTTTCATGTAAACAAGAGGACACCCACCCCGCATGGTGCACAATTTAGAGAGACGAAGGTAATATCCCTACCTCAGCAGGTTCTGATCACAACGCTCCCCTGGATCGACTTTAGCAGATGTTCTTCAGCATTCATCAGTTCTGTCGAGTCCCGAAAAAACCTCCTCAGGTGGAAGTTTGAAAGGAAAGGACGAAGGAAGGACAACAGATCAAAGCATAGAAGTTTCACCTCGTCATTACGATCTCATGGCCCTGACGGATCGTAAATCGGAGCTCAGATGAAGAAGTTATGAAAGAAAAGGAGCCTTCAAATCTATTGGGAGAGCTCTACTCATGGGAATGTTGAGTAGAGGGGTGAGTTGAAAATGGGTAGGGGACCCCTCCTTTTATAGGTGAGAAAAACAAAAGTACATGGCATGTACTTTATAGTACACATCGTGTACTCGACCATTTCACACGGTCACCACGTGGCTTCAATCACGACCTTCAACGCGGAACGCGGCCACAACTTGAAGGTAATGCGTGCGTGGGGAGGGACTACACGACGTGTATTATGGGGTACATGGTGTGTACCCATTTATTTCACACATCAAGGACACGGCTTCAACATGACACACGACCATTGACTGGTCAATACATGGGTTGAAGGTAATGCGTACACGGGGAGGGACTACACAGCATGTAGTATTGGATACACGGTGTGTACTCATTTATTTCACATGGAAAGAACACGGCCTTCAACACGGGGTATACCCGGAAAGGTGGTACATGACATGTACTCACACTACACAGCGTGTAGTTTCAATATTCTGAAAAGTGTGGGAAGAGTCCATTTTACCCTCCATAACACTTCATGGCCTTATTTTTGACAAAGGAATATACCGGAGAGGTCTGGTCCATTGCACATATTCCCACTGAATGGAATAAAATTAAATATTGGTATTATAACAATTATAATTAATAAAAATTCAAATAAAAATTTAAAATCTTTAATCATATCCATCCATCAAAAGTTTTATAGAAAACCAATAACATCAGTTTGTGAGACAGTAGTCTACATTATACATGATTGATGATTTCATATCCCATTTGATGGAATATGAGATTGATATAGGGTAGACAATAAACATAATAAAATATTATTACGTGGGGATATTGGTGATATTATATAAGTATAATATAAAAATAATTGGATGAAATGGGTGAATAAATATTATTTAAACACTCGTTGAAGAACGTTATCGATTCGTCCAGTAACCACCTGATGTTTTCACCAACATCCTTTATAGGATTTTCTTATTACCAGAATATTGTTTCTAGGATGATATAATGGGATTGAGGAGTGTATTTGGATAGGTAATTGATGATACCAGGGGGTTTTGAATCATGTGTCACGACTCGACCCATCAGGATTTGACACATGACTTCCCCAATCCCACCTTTAATATGACATGGGATAGTGACTAGTGAAGAATAGGCATATCAAACAAATAGTAGAATTATCCTAGTATAACAATATTAACACACACATTTATATGTCTACATAGGGATGAAATGTAAAATGACTAAATCCAATGAAATCATGCATCCCTTATCCAAAAAATATAGTACGTCAATAATGTACTAAAAAAAGGGAAATAATACAAGACTACACAAAAACTATAGAGAGTACAACTTACTCCAAGTGTTATAAATATGATCAAATGAATAAACAAAAAATCCCCATAGTCTCTCATGTTCTAGCTATGCTCCTCCTATTATGTGTCCTCCTAAGACACTGTCAGAAGGGGTTTCATCTGCAAAAGACATGAAATGTGTGGGAAGAGTCCATGTATTGGTGAGAATAAAAATAACATGTATGGAAACCCCAATAATACTAAACATTAATCATAATGAATATTCACATAATATAATATATTTTGAAATTTATTTATAACATGATAAACCTAGATATACTCAAGAAGGACAGTGTGCAACTAGGTGGTAACAATCAACTACCATCCACATGATTCTAGTCGATGAAATTGTTTTTCAAGTAAAATTTTCCACAAGATCCATTCTATCACCAATTATAGTCATACAAGAGGTCAAGATTATTTTTCCCCAATCATTAATGCTCACTAGTCATATAAGACCATACTAATTAGATAGGGGGTCACACCCAGGACCTTCGTGGGACACTATGAACCCAATCTAGATTAAATCGGTATTACCATGACACCTACTAATGTGACATAATATTTGGTGGATCAATTACCTACATAAGGGGTTATTACTATTCTCCAAACCCCACCAAGGGTCAGTAGATTATATAGGATCACACTCTAGTCTCATGGAGAGAAACCAGAAACTCTACCCAAGACACATCCTCTAGAGGGTATCACAATACTGAGATGTGGACAAAATAATTTATTATACCATCGAGGTAATGGACCAAGGGAACACAATAAATCAAGATTAATATAGGTTAAATTAAATAAGGGATACACATACCCACAAGGGGGGAACATAATGTGTACTTGGTGTACATAGCATGTCCAACCAACAATTATTATTCTTATATGGTTCTACTCAACAAGACATGTAAATATCAATACACAAGACATGTATAAATATTACACGGCATGTAGATATCTCTTATATCATTTCCCATTCCTTCTACCAATGTATTTGTACCAATGGTTGTTCTCATGTACCAATCCTTATAAACATGGATGTTCCAACATATACAATGTTGTGTATGTTCTCATGTACATGTGGGTGCGTACTATGGTTGTGTCTATCTACTTTTACTTCCTATGTCTATGTAACCTTCATGAAACATGAAAACATACCGAGAACATGTCACAAGACATTTGACAGTCCACACATCATGTGATTTTTACTCAAAATAGAAATCCTAGCGACGGACATGGAAATCCCACATATCGTTCAATGCTAGATTACATGTCTTTTAATTTGAGACTTTCCAGATTCACATTTCCATTATATACATCATCAAACACATCACCTGTGCTACAATACCATGATTAAATCATGTATTTAGGGTCATCTGACCATTTTCCTTATCATTCATTTGTATATGGGTTCATATTTGGTTGAGAAACACCAATTTTAACCCATTTGTCACTATCATACATCAAAATTGGGAAAAAACAGAACATACAAACAAATCTAGTTTAACTCATCCCTAAATTACCCAATATATTTACTGATTATAAAATTGGTACCTCTATATAAATATGTACCACATGTATTGATTTGTTTTTCCAAACAATGGTTTCACAGGGATCAAATACTAGGTAATACTTGATCCACGTAACAAATCAAATTCCCACAAAGAACATAGAAAAAAATAAGGGAGAAAACTTGATGACACAATATGTGAGGAACTAACATTATCAAATGTTTATTCATCCATGCTCCATTTTCATAGAATTTTTTAATGAATAAGGATAGATAAAAAAATCCATCAATTTAAATCATCCATCAATGCAGGAATAAAATATTGTTTGTGGAAAAGAACTATGTTCATCATGGCTTAAATAACATGATGAAAGTTAAAAAAATAAGCATCCTACCTAGAGTTTGGATTGGTCCCTAATAAAGAAACATTCTTAATTTCTATCACTATCATGATACATTAACCCCGAGTATAAAACAATCCTTGACCTGAACTTGATTTTTTTCATTCTCCAAGATATCCTTTAACACTCTCTCAATGTATCCTATCAATTTATCATGGTTATGTATAAATACTTGAAAATTTCCAGTAATAGTTTAAAAAAAAATAAACACATAGGTTTTTGTACTAAAAAAATATTTGTATATTTATTCATTTTGTTAATTCTTTCCCATGAACGTTTTTTCCACAAACACTCCATACTATCATTGGTTATGTATTTACTAGGGAAAATCACATGCTCTAGACTCAACGTTTCCCTCATATTTTTAATCGGGTCCCTATTCTGATGTCATTCCAATTTTTCAAGAAAACAGTGTGTATTTGAAGTTATTATATTTAATATATTTCAAATATTTATTCTGATCACATCAGGCTTTGGAATAATTCAATGTGTCAGTGCCCAGTCATGGAAATATTCTATGTAATGTTAAAAAACAATACATAAAAAAATGAGATTCTTTACATTAACTCCACCAAGATAGATTTTCTTCCTCAAAATAGGAATACCATACTCAAAATGTCAAGGGTATTGGCCTCACATCTTGTTTTTCTACTCCTAGGTTCATTCATGAAACTTTGTATATAGACACATGACATGAACTAGGGGTATGGATTACCCATGAAGGTTCCTCTCATGCTGATCCTTAATCTATAATGGGTACCCAAAAAAGTCATCACTATCATCGGATACTATATCCCCCCATTCGATAACATGTGTTGGGTCATGAACATAACTCCTCATAAATTACACAAGAAAGACACCATGAACCCGATATTACTACAGTGGTATTGCTAAGTGGTATACCACATCACACACTCTACGCAATATCTGGAAATGGCTAATGAATCATTGAGATTAATTCCACCAAGGGATAAATCTATGAAATCCACATCATTGTGAGACCTAAAGGAACTCATGGTCACTCTCCTAAAACACAAAGGGTTTCCATTTTTGATCTGTATAAAACTTAGGATAGATCTATAATTTCCTCATCCTCTTGAAGAAGATATTTATCTTCTCTATACATTCTCTCACAAACAATGGCCTCATGAGTGCTGACTCTCCAAGGTCAGTCCAATAATTTTCCGACCTACAGTGTCACCAGTACAAGGCCTCAAATGGTGTTATATAAATAGAGTAATTGGATATATTTTTCTTATTAAAACTCTTCCAAGGGTAGATGATACACCCATCTATCGAATAAAATAAAGAGCACATGTTTAGAACATGATCTCCAAGGCCTAAATTTTCCATTTGGTGGGGCCATCGGTATGTGGGTGAAACACCATGGTCAGGAAAAACTAAATCACAAATGTCTCTAATAATACACTCCATATTAATTATGTGAAATAAGAATACTGCTATGAAACAATATTTATATTAACTCACTGGAGTCGAAGTGTATCTTAAACATACAAGTGACCCAAGCTCCATATTGAACTCTACTATTGAATGTCTAGGATGTGGGTTTACTTGGTGAGTAACTATCCAATCACCTAAATGGAATCATTTCTATTGGATATAGCTAGTAACCCCCATCAATTAGTCTATGTACATCTAATCAAACATATACTCTGTAGCCTCTAGGGTTTGAACTAAACCCACTAGATCCTGGTGCTTAGCCTTCACTTGTCAACAACTGAGGAAGTGAGAGAGAAACTCTACAACACAAGTATTTATTCATTTCCATCAAAACAGAGATCGAACGTCCTTGTACATATTGTGAAAATCTGGATATTCCACCAAATGTCATTTATGAAACACCCAAATCTCCTCCACCAACAACTAAAATGATTCCATCACCTAACCTCTGAAAATGATATCATGCTCCCAAATTCAGAATATAAATCAATAGAATATCTAGTTTATATCTAATTATATAATGTTTCACAATATTTATCTTCACACTAATCATCCCTGACACACTATAAAAGAATATGGGTAACAACCATCAATTGTAGATATGAATAACCACCCTTATCCACTAAGGAAAATTGGAATGAGGTTAATAACTATGACATCTCATATAAAAACAAAAAAAATATCTGTTGTTGAGGGTATATTGCTCAATGTTCCCATTCAAAGGAGAATATAATATATAAAATTACATTCGTAGAGTATCTCTAGTCATATCCTCTATTTATGTTAAATAACATCTAACATAATATATACTTGAGTCTCTTTTGGTCAATGAATAAAAAAATAACATGCCCATCAGGTATTGATGCCACATATTTTTTGTGAGCACAACAAATTTAAACTCATGATCATGGCCCATATATATTTACTCAATAATTTTCAAAAAAATCTAACCATAAAAAATACACTCCTACCATTTCATCAGAACAGAACCAATCCTAATCCCTGACGCATTGCAAAACACTACTTACTAGATACCCTCATTTGAAAATATCATGATGGGAGTTATATGTATCATATTTTATAGCTTATGAAATTTTTTGGTGGCACATTTTTCCATATTAAAGGATTCACCTTTTCCGTACTATTTGTCAAGGGTCATGTCACTCTAGAGTTATCGAGTAAAAAACTCCAATTGTTCCCTTATATCCCAAAGATAAACTATTCCTCACTAACATGAAGGGGTGGATCCAAATATATAACTTACTAAAACTTCATTGGGTCCTCTTTAACTCTTATCACTATGATGATGTGTCCTAGGAGGTTGACCTCGAGAATACAAAACATACACTTAGGGAGCTCTCCATAAATATGGTGCTATCAGAGTTCCCACGGGTCCTTCATCATGTGTTTAACATGATACTCCTTAGAAGATGATTAAATAAGGATATCACTGATAAATACCACCATGAATTGGATTATGAAGTGTTGGAAGATTTGGTTCATGAGTCCAACGATCACCAACAAGTCACTATATATTGAAGCATCTATCCCCAAGTGTCGATCCAAAATCTCAACAAAAATATCTATGTCTTCAAGTAGATATATTTCATGAAAGGAATGATTAAATAAATACTACATTTAAGGTAGAAAAACATAGATCGCACCTCGTATCATACCTATAGCCATGAGGTCACAGTCATCATTAGTTTGAAGCGGAACTCATCCTGGATAACTAGATCTTGGATATTCTCATGGAAAAACTAGGGGTGATGGTGGTAGTGTTTCAACCCTCCGATAACCTAATGCTCCTATAACGGACCTTCTGCCACCTTCAGTTCCTAGAATTCCAATCTAAAATTAACTCTTCCTCTTCGTCAGAGTTCCCTCAACCTCCAATCGATTAGCTATATGACGGGTTAGAAACTCCCATGCTAGATGATGAAAACCATCAAAGGAGAAAGATCGCCTCTCTCACTTCTAATTTAACCCATCTTAAGAGCCATGCACCAATGAACATGTGTCCCTGGATAACATTCTTACGCATCAAATGTGCTTGGATTTATGTTAATATTTTTGGCTAAACACAACTGAGATCTCATCTTTTAGGTTCCCACAACTAGTACCCACAACCTAGGCCTTGTCTTCCATGATTTTTTCAACCACTAAGGCCATCTCAAGAACTCTAGAATTATTGGAAATTAATATGGATATCACTAAGGCCCTAATATCCAAACGTAATCCCCAGTCAAAGGGCTATGATCGGAATAGGATCCCAATCCATTCCCATTTAGTATCATGATAGATCCATAAGCCCTGATGAGTAATCCTACATGGTTAAACTACATTGATGTAGATGCATATAATCATTTATGCACAATGGTCAAAATTTGGCTGGATAAAACACCTCCCACAAGAGATTCTCAAAGTCATACTAAGAGAGAGTTCCCTCATCATGTGAATGAGTAACTAAAATCCACCATCAAATAAAATTTACTTGATGAAGAATGAATGTGAGGACTCTTAAATGGTATGAAATAATTCTCATACGACAAAAATATTTAGTGACTTCACCTAAATAGTTCTCATCCTGGAGGTCTGGGTCTCCCTGATACCAGGGAGGTCACTGCTTCTTGAGCTAGTGTAGTGCACATAGCCTGCGTACAACCTCTTTGGGAAATTCTAAAGTTATCTCATTCTCAACATGTTGTGGTATTGTTTGTAAACCACCCATAAGTTATCTCTCTTGCACATGTCCCTATTCTAAACATCATCACTCGAATAATCATCAATGTGATCATGATTTTCTATTCTCTAATGTTGTCTTCATGGAGTAATGTTGAAATAAAATAGATGTATCAATGTTAAAGGGTATATCTGGGGAACTAACTCAATATGTATATATAAACCACAACTCATTCCTATATGATCAATGTACCCATGTATTCCCTTAAAAGTATTTCTACATGTAACTTGTCAAATGAAAGGAAATCAGAAACATTGTATATAGATATGTTTTCCATTACACAAATACACGATTCCCTAGACTGAAATCCAAACTCGAAACACATAACATTGTAACCGAAAAACAATTTCACATACAGTAGTCCAAATGTTGAATATACTACTTTGATACCAATATTTAATGACCCGACACTCTAGTTTCTAACCCATGACATGCCAAAGACCATATCCAATATGTCAGTGGTTGTAGACCAAAGCTGAGTAGAAATATCAAACAAATGGAAGGCATTATCCTAATATACGTTAATGGACACAAAAATATCAAAATCTATACAATTTTGAAATGTAAAAAAACTAAAACAAATTCTTGCATGCATTCATAGTCCAATAAATATAGTTTAAAAGGAATGTATCAAATGTGAAAAAAACCCAAAATACAAGCCCATCGAAAAAATGTAGAGTGTCCAACCGGATCTAAGCATGTGGAATATTATCAAATGAGATAATGTTGAAATAAATTTATACATTCTTGTTGAAGCTATGGTACACCTACTCCATGTCATCCTATGAAACCATCAAAAGGTCCATCATCTTCATAAGATACGACATGTATGAGTATATTCCAAGCATAGGTGATTATTAGAATACCCAGTCAGACACCCCTAAAAAATTACACATAATGTACCAAGAATAATTATCTAACAATATGGATATTGGAATTGATTCAAATCTAGATAAACTCGGATATACATAGAAATGATACCTTTCCAGAAGACGTCCACATCCACCAGCTAGTCTTAGGGATTTTCTCCTTGAAATGCTTATTCCAGGATAAAATAATCCATAATACATGCCATCACTAGAGAAACTCATCATTGAGGTAAATATAATTTCTCCCCTCCCAATAATGCACATTGGCCTTAGAAGACAATGATACTCAGATCGAGGGTCCTGCCCATGACCACTAAGGAACACCACAGACCCAATCATACTCATCCTAATATGTAAGGGATCATATTCCAATGATAATATGAAACATACTGACATAACCTACTTGAGGGAGGATCAATACCCTACTCAATTAGGTCACTATAATTCCATAAACACATACTAGGTTAAAGAGATGATAGATGGTAAAACTCTAATCTAATGGAGGGACACCGCGAACTCTATCTGAGTCTCATCCTATAAAGAGGATCACACTCATGAGATGTGGATGTAATACCACACTATAGCCTCTAGGGAATGGACCAATTGAACACACTCAACAAATACTAGACCATAATAAAGAAACAAAGGGAAAAACCATTAGTTATGTGGGTACATAGTGTAAACTGGGTGTAAACAGTGTGTCCATTCATCCATTGTATTTTCAGGGTTGTGCTTCCCCACATGAAATGTGAATCTATAAATGCATGGTGTGTCAGAATAGTATACAGTGTTCTAGGACATCTTGACACACTTCCTATTATGTATACACATGCCCATGTACCGTAGGCCATGCCCATGTACTGACCGATGTAAAAAATGTTTTCCCGAGATAAACATAGCCATGTCTATTCCCATGTACACCAGAACATTTAATCTAGCTATGTATATATATTTGGCCTACCCATGTTAGTGTATACCTTGATATACATGCCTAGGTACCGAGCATATGTCCCATAATGTGTGATAGGGTCACACAAAATGTGATATTTAACTCACCATTAAAACCCTAGTACCAAAATGGGGGTCCCATATGGAATGTAACACCATATTACATATCGTTGAACACATGATTTCCCAGATCCACATGTTCTTCATCAACATCATCAATAACTACATCGAAGTACAGATCACAATAGAGAACAATATATTGGGTTTTGTATGAACCTTTACCTCATTGATCAATGGGATACTGTTTCATATCTTCTTAGAAAATACCTCCAACAATCCATTCATCACAAACATGTGTCAAAACTTGATGAATGCATCTCGTGGACCAATCTAGTCTTGTTCCTCCACAAATCAACCGCCATAATCACCAATACTTAAATCACAACATCCATCACAAGACTTTCCCAAATAAGAGATCTATTTCACAAAATAGAAAACATATAATGTTCAAATATTGGGTAATCATTGAACTATACACCAAAGAAATTCCCATGATAAACCCTTGAGGAAAAAAGGGAGAAAATCACAAGACAAAAGATGTGAAGAATGAACTTCATCATTTTTTCATTCCACCATGATATGTTATCATATATTTGATGAATCGTTGAGGATAGATAATCAATGAACAATGAATAAATTCATCAATTTAAATCTACTATTAGTGATAGAATAAATACTTTTCTTTGAATCAGTAAAAATTTTATTTGGATTAATGAACAAGATGGAAATCAAAAAATCATTAACATACATAGAGTTTGGATCGATTGATGATGAATAATAATTCCTAGTTACCATCATGGGAATGATTTATGGACCAAAATTACAAAACAATCCTCAATCCAATCTTGATCCATCATTGTTCTACATGATCTCCCCCAGTGGTCTCTCAATATCTTCTCCTAATGTTTCAGTATTGTGTGGCTAACCCTACAAAGTTGCCATAATAAGATTTTAATATTTGAAACTGTATGTTCCGGTGTTAATGAACTAACTAAATAATTACATTAATTTATTTTTCAAATTCACCCATGTTAAAAAAATTTCACAAACATTATGTGCTAAAAAAATTTATACCACACCAAGGCTAAAACCCCTAATGTGAACACGGAAGTTCCATAAGATTTCAGATCTGGTCCCCCATTCTGATTTTATTCCACATTTCATCAAAATTTATTTGTGTGGTGATAATATATTTAATATGTACCAACCATTTATTTTGGGCTCATTAGGCCTCATAATCATATTCATGTCTAAGCACATAGTCTCAAAAATATTCCTTATAACATCTACAAAATAATGAACTATAAATCCAATTCATTTTAGTTTAATTATGGTAGGGGAGGGTGGTAGTTTATAAGTTGGGGAGAGGAGAAATTTGTTAATTTTTGAAATAATAAACTTCACCCACATTTGAATACTCCAAAAATCTCAAAATTGGATCATTCTAAAACATTTGATGAAATAATGACTATATATGGGTAGAAATGGTTGTTGAAAATTTTTTATGTAATTTTTTACACATATCATTTTAATTTAACAACTCAGTAAACACATTTTTATCATAACCATAGTATATAGTTTTTATAATTTTTACTATTCATAATGGTAAACTATTAATTGTTCCATATTAGAAAATAAAAATTTTATGATATGGAATCCATTTTTCCAAATTCAACTCATATAAGTGGTAAAAAATATTTTCTAATTGAATCCATAGGTTTGACCAAAATATGGGTTTTCAGAGATAAAATTTTCAATTTTTAGATTTTTTTGTATAAAAATCAGTATGAAATTTATTAAAACGAAATATAATGAATTAATAAATATATAATATAATAAATTTTACATTGAAACCCATTTTGAAATAAAATTTAACTTCATAATTTCATTAAGTTTAATGAATGTTTTCATAAAACAACTAGTAATTTCACTAGTAATGGATCAATTATTTTTTTCTAAAAAATCCAAAAAATTAACAATATGATATTCAATACACGATTATTCTTAATTATAATATTATTCTTTCAAATTTATTTTGTATGTGTTTAAAATATATATATTTTTATTTTTCACACAAATAATTAAATGAATTTATCAATTTTTTATAGTATACCATAATTAAAATGAATTATCTCCCTAAAATTTCATCACTATAATTAAATCCATTGAAGATTCATCTAACTCACTTTTTTCTTAGTTACACATATAGATTCATCAAACTTGTGGTTTTTTCACAAAACAATAACCAGGTGAATGGTCATGTTTCATATAAATTTCTCTATTTGATCTAAAATCCCCACTCGTTGTTCCTTATAAGAATGATATTTCATTATTAGTCTGAAATCCAATTTTAGTACATGGGATGGTTCAGGTATTTACTTCCTTTTTAGAGATACATATTTTACTTCATGAACATAAGAAAGGTTTTTGGATGCTCCTACTGAAATGATTCTATCCTAATAATATAATAAATACGAAAGGGGATAATATAACATCATTTTATTTTTCAATTATTTCCAAATCACATTACCATTTTCCATGGAGAAATAGTTAGATGCACATTGTGACCAACATTAGATTCCAGATCAAACTCTTGATTGTCATCATAACATTTTTAATAACATAATTCCACACATATCTATTACTGATTGGATCTGACATTCATTTACATTTCTTTATCCATATATGGTTGAGATATATTTATTTCTCTAACTACATTCTATAATTTTGTTGATCCTCACTTCATTACATTTAGTTCATTATAAGGATCCATATAAATTCTAACGTGAATGGTATTTTTAATGAAAAGTCATTTAGATGAAATTGATGGACCCAATAACATTTAAAATCTAGGGAAAATAAACATATTATATCCTCTTTTATTACAATTTTTCTCTTATATTTTCAATATATCTGAGGAAGATATGAAATGCTGAAAGTCAACTCTATATTGAGATATTGTTGAAAGCTTAACAATAACATCTAGGAAATTTTTGAATCCCGATCAGATACATTTGAATGTTGTACTCCATGAATCCTTTCCACGTACTTAATTTATATTTATGAAAGATAATCTAAATATAAATATTCTCAATTTGTAATAATTTGTGTTGATTTTATAATTCATTGAATTAAAATCAATATATCATTTCTCTCATTATATTTTTGGGGGATTCCAACATCAAAATCCATGACAATGTTTTAGAGTTTCCATTTTATGATGGGAAATGAATGTAACATCCCCATATACTGTTTTCTCTCAATGATAACAAGATGAAATACCAAGCACCAGTATACAAAATATGAGATATCACATTTCATTCAATTTCACTAGAAATTTGGTTACAAATATCTATACATCTTTTCACTTCCAGAATGAATAGATAATTAATTACAATGATACTCATCTAATGAATTGTTCTTTAAATATAGTATTGATGGAACACATACACGGTACATGAACCATATCTTTACATCATGATAAATGTGATACTCAATAACATTTTTATCCATCATTTGGATCTCTATACCGTTCTTTTTCACCTCTCTAACCTTCCCATGGATAGATGGTTTTAAATTTAATTGATTATGAAAATATTTTCCCCCATCATTCATGATTTCCATATTAAACCATTTAATGTCAAGAAAAAATATATCTTTTTAGAAACCCATAGTATATAATCCAACAAGATAATTTTGAAAAAATCATCAGCCAACTTATTTTCTTGCTCAGAGTGGTAATGTATTGAGAAGTCATAATATGTAATCATATCAAACCATATTAATGGAAGAATTCTCAAAAAATTATTGTTTGAATATATTATTTAATCTCTTCTAATATTTATATATATATAACATTTATATATAATTAAAATGTTTAATACTTATAATGTGAAATTTTCCACAGCTAACTCCAAATCACGAGTTAGTAAATTTTTTACCTGAATATTAATTGTTATGAGGAATAAGAAATATATATGAAATTATAATAAAGAACTCATCCTAATCACTTACTGTAAGCATCGCTGTAGATTATAAGCCCTTCTCCATTTTAGGTTAAAATAAGAACATGTGAGATGATTAATCTTATCATCATTTACATGAAAATTTCATACCATTCATATGTCTATAGGAACAGGTATCCATTTTGAGTTTACACGGAGTATTGATTATAAATATAGTGACACAATATTCTCAAAACATTAATATTATAGTTCCTATAATGATATTCATTTCATTATATAAATTAATTCTTGAGGACCATATTGGTTTAATGTATTTTGGGACTACATATAATATATCCTTATTTAATGTAATATCATTAATGACTATAAATGATATTAAAATTAATTATACATCATATAAATTCCCAATTTAAAGATTCATTCATAACCTAGGAAAAACATAAGAAAGGGTGATATTAGAAGCTCAATAAGGGTAATCAAGGGATATAGGTAATAATAACATGAGAGTAATGGAATGAGAACATGAATATAACTGTTGAAAACCATACCCAATATATCAAAAATCATAATAATGTGTCATGTCATAAATATTGGTAGTTCATAAGTCATGAATCCTAAGTAAATCAATGAATGTGATCTATGATATAATAAAATTATCATAAGACATAGAATTATGGCATACACGTACATATAGTATGTCATTTACATAGTTTTCAACACTCACTTACAAGGCTATCATAGTGTAATAGCATTACACCCTAAAGCATCATAGTATTTATGGTTCACTTTTAATACAATTATTGTTGAAAATGTATCTTATTGAATTGGGTTCACTTCCTAGTATAGTATTATTTATCTAATAAGATATAAATCTTTACCCAATTCATGTTAGGGAGATATAGTTCCCACCTATCACATAATGAAATTAATATGTATGTTTTCCACATGATCATATAAATTTTTTCATATAATAACCCATGAAATGAAATTGGTATTATAAATATTTAATAACATCATATATGTTTTTAAAAGATTTAGCTTAAATATAAATTTCATCATCGAATCATAGAATAAACTGTGTATAATGAAATGGGTTTCATTATAATTTTATCACGGTATAAATCATGGAAGATAAATGGTCTCATAAACATAATTCATTCATAAAATCAGCCAATTAAATAATATGAATTGTAAACACAAATCAAATCTATAAATTAAACAATGTTAAAATCAACAGATGTCATTTTAGATGGAAAATTATTTAAATAGATCAATTAAACCCATTAATGATTATAATAACATTTTTATGAAAATATATTTTTAAAACAAAAAATTCATAAATCATATTAGAATTCCATTTCATCAAAAATAATCCTTTAAAAATATAGATGATTCATTTAAAAATGTGAAAATTATTTATTTTAAGGAAAATATCCACTCTATTTAAAAAAAATAAAACATAATTTTTTGCCAAATACTATTCTATAAAAATAATCCTTAAAACATATAATGTATTGATAAATGAAAAGAATGATTTTAAAGAGGGTATTTTCTATCAGGTCATACATGTTAATACAATGATTACTTAAAAAAATTTATAACTAAATCTTCTGTAAAATGTTTTTAATAAATAATTTTAATAATGATAAAAAAACTTCTATAATAAAGTTTTTTTAAAACATAGTTTTGGATGAAAATTATTTTCTGACCGAAGAGATAAATAAATATGATGATTCTTAAAAAAATTTATTTTAAACTAATGAGTATATAATGAGAGTAAAATTAAGTGAAGCACATTTATTATCTTGAAATAACAATAGGATAAAACAAATATTGAGTTTCTTAAGAGATTTATTAAAATAATATATCTTTGGAAGCATAATGATGAGGATTGGGGATAGATGATGAGGTTGTAACAGAAAATATTTACCACTTTTATATATTTTAATTATAATCCTCATTAAGTAATAAAATGAAATAAAACATAAAATATAATTAGAATAAATAATTTCATTACATAATGTTTCAATGGGGTTGTATATACACATAATAAAATAAGATAGTTTTTCAACATAACATATATCTCAAGGATGGAAAATTAAGGCAAAATATCAGTTATCTGTTTCGTAAAATTTGAACAGTAATCCCCATAAAAGATATATCCAAAAAATGAAAATGATAATCGAATTAAATTTCATGATAATAATCATAAAAAAATTTCATGTTCAGTATATAATCAACCAAAAAATGAATAGGTGGTGAATATGGCACGTTACTCACATAAATAAAAAGTGAGACAAAAATCTATGCCCTATTTAGTAATCATTTGAATAATAATCCCAAATAATTAACAACATTAAATAAAACATTAAATATCAATAAAATAATTATAATCATTATGTTAATTTCAATGGATCGATATATAATAACAAAAATAAGAAACTAGGAGGAATTTTCCTTTGTCTCCAAAAATAAAATAGAGATTATAAATACTTTATTTCATGTCTCGACGTCGATAGTACACATTCAAAGGTACAATATAATAAACACAATTTTATTATTAATATTTTATATAATAATAAAAAATATAATATCATAGATGAAAACTTTATAACATTTTAATTCCCATTTATTATCGATTCTTTTATAATGTAGTTATTTATTGGGGTTAATTGTTTCATCTTTCAGGAAAGTTCTGTTATACTGGTTTCATTTCATATAGTTTAAAAATCATTTAATAGTGTTATTAAGTTTAAGAAAAATAATATAAAAAATTTTCAGTTTATCAAAAACTTTGACATAGAAATAAGAATCCAACATTCACAGAGATGACAAGTCATATGTAGGCTTGAAATGTTTTTCTATATTTAGTGGATGGAATGAAACAAAATTATAAAATTATAAAACATTATATCACCAATATGATTTTAAAATTTTAATCTATTTTCATTAACATTATCCTTGTTACCTTACATTTTATGAGTTAGTTAGAAAAAATTACATCACAATGTGAGGAAGTAGTCCTCTGTATTCACAAGCAACCTTAGAATATTCCCAAAATAAGTGAATCTTAAAAATAATAGATCAACTATTATATTTTTAAATTTTAAATTATCTTAAAAATATTGTAAAAATATCCTAAAACCATTATTATTCAAGCCCCAGTTACGTCATGATGGAAATAGATAATGGTTTTTCATGAGATGGAAGTCTATTTTACACATGATCAAAAATTTCATATCCCATTTGAGGGAAATTTATATGGATATAGGACATGAAGTTAAAATAAAAAAATTGAATATTTATTATACAGAGGATATTATATGGGAATAATTTAACAAAAATTGATGAAGTTTGTTGAAGAAATTAATGAAAAAATATAGTTAAAGAATAAACCTCTTCTTTTGGGAATGCCTTTAGATTTACTACAAAAGCTTTCATATTATAGCTTCCAAATCAAAATAAGACCTCTAGTAAGTGGTTAAATAAGAGTGGATGTTTATTGGGATGTTGTTAAGAAAACAGAAATTATATTTCTGAGTATATATAATATTATATGAGATGATATTTTATAAGTGGGGAAATGAACTCACTTGGAAACTACATTGAAATTTACGAAAAGAATCAAAAAATGTAAACTATTTCTCACTAAAAAATAATTAAATTCTCTTATATTATAAAATTTTTGGAATATATGGTGATATGAAAAGAATATATGATTAATAATTTTTCGGGACATTTTTACATTAATCGTTTTAGTTTAACCATTTTAGTAAACCCTTTTTTCTTTAACCCCAAAAAATAATTGTTATGATTTTTAGTAATATTTATGGTAAAAAAATTATTTTAATTAATTATATTAAATAAATCATCATACTTTTTAATATGGTATCCTTTTTTCCAAATTTTTTTCATTTAATTGGAAAAATATGAATTTAAATTGATCATACAGAAGTGATGAGAACGATGGTTTTCAAATAGAAAAAGTTAAAAATTTTAAAAATATTGTATATCAAAATTCCATATGAAAATGAATCTAATGACAAAAAATATATTAATATATATATTATTGAACTAATGATTATTTTTAAACAATCCTAAAACAATTTTTATGTTTTTAAAATCATTAAAAGATATTAAAATTCTAAATAAAAACAATTATTTATTACTAATCATAGGAAAATTCATTTTCTCAGAACATTTTTACAAATTCACAGTAAGATAATTTTTGAATGATGATTTACTATATTAAATTATTATTTTAGAAAATTTTTATATAATTAAAAAAATGGGTTTTAAAATAAGCGTGAAAAATGTATGCAAGGGTCAGGATCCACATACAGCGACCATTAACGTCTTTCTAAAAATCATGGTTCCTAGAAGGGTTCTGGTTTAAGTCTAGAGGTGTTATGATTCTAAAATATATAAATTAGTAGATTACACAAGAATATAATTTTTAAAATTAATGTTTATTCAGGTCGTGTGTGATTTTTTGCATGATGTGTTTTAATTCGGGTATAAACGGTTCGAGGAGAAACATTTTTTGGAGAGATCTGAAACCCGACATTTACAAGACATGTAAGATTTACACTGAATGTAAATTTCTCATTTAGAGAAATTATAAATGGTTATTTGGTTTATGATTTATAAAACCCATTAAAATTTTCTTGAACTATGAATGGAGTGTCCATCTTCTTTTACATTTTGGGATTCCTTAAATGGATATTGATCCTAGAATTTTTCTTTGATTTGTGGTGATCCAAGGTATGTTATTTATTCATTTTATAGTGAGTTATCCCTTATCTGTATCTTGTCCTAATTTTTAATCTTTATAATATATGGAACATGTTTTATTCTATTTTTATGAGGTTTCTTTGTGGTTGTTATTTTATTTATTGAATGGGGACTTCAGGGGATCGTAGTTACCTCATGAGAGCAGTGATCTAAGATCCTTAATATTGGATTGTTCTCAGACAAAGAATTTTTACACCATTTATGTAAAGGTGTAACACCCCAAGATTTTATGAAAAATATTCTTTTAATTTCATTAATGTCTTGTGTTGTATGCTACACCAAGATTACCTTGCGCTATACGCAACACCGTATTAGCTTGCAGTATACGCAACACTATTCTTGGATCGTGTTACACACAATTTTGATAATAGTTATTCTACGCAACATTGCGCATATATATATATATATATATATATATATATATATATTTAATGTATAAATGAAATATGGTTTTATTCTGTTATACAATGCAATGAAGGATTCTTTCACAACACGCAACCCTGACTTGGGTTGCATTACACTCAATCGCGACCTTCCTCGATAGCATGTGTTGTACGCAATACCAGGTGTAACTAAACAACGATATATTATTATAACATTATTATGAACTAGTTTTTTTGAATATTATAAACTAAATTTTGAATTTTATAACATTATTATTCATCTTATACATTTTCTAGAACATGTTATAAGAACAAAATAAATTTTTTCTGGTAAAATAAGTATTTTTCAAAAAATACAGTTTTGGTGGCTTTTGATGGCGCACCCACTTTAAATCTAGTTTTTTAAATGTTTATAAGTTCAATTTGAAAAAATAAAATTATTCTTTGGAATCAAGAAATAAAAATTTACTTTGGATAAATTTTTTCATTTTATTCTGATTACTTTCATATTTTAATGAATAGTAAAAAGAAGCTATATTTTAATTAAAAACAACTTTTTTCATCGGAATATCTTATGTGGTTAAATTATAATATTGAATGGTTTTAAAGTCTAAATAGAATATATTTTTACCATTTAATATAATTTATGTCATTAGCATTGATTTTACCTTGAATTCGTAGTTTAAATCAATTCAATCTTTTGCAATGTTTTAAAAAAAACCCATTTTCTTTCGACAACGGGATTAATATTAATTTAATTTTTGCAAATTTTTTATATTGAATTTTGAAAAATGGTTTCCATATTTCGAATCAGTGGGTCCAAATTATGTTAATAAGCTACTTTTTATTTTTGGGCATTGTGAATAGTAACTACGGTAAATTTTATTTACTATAGTTAAAGGTAAATCGGGTAATTAAGGATAAAAATAAGATAATAAAATTATACTAACACTTGGAAAAATCTTATTGGATGACTAAAAGTCGACCCATATCACCTAAGGGTCAGATTAGATTCATTTAATGGACTTTTGTCCATGAAAATAAGTTAATTATTATTAAAACCAAAGAATGTGACAACATGTCACTTTCTGAAATCTTATAAGTATAATAATTTTAATTTAGTGATAAACATCATAAAAATTCGAACAGGAATAGTATACAGAAATATAATTCAAATATATACATCATAGGAATTTATTTATAATTTTTAGAGATTAAATAATTATCATTTATTATGACACAAAGATGATGCAATAATTATCTTATTAATGAAATATTGACATAATTGATGTTATAAATACCCAAAAAAATGTAATTTAAGACTTTTTATGAATTAAAATAATTTTATAGGTCAATATGAAATGTTAGTATTGATTTAATTAACTTTATTCGAATCAATCATTCTGTTATGATTTTCACAAAAATCAATTACTAAATAGTGTCAAAATTTGCATAAAATAGTTTTTAAAACATATATTATATTATTAATTTTTATTTTATTCCTAAAAATATAAGGTTCGGAAAAATTACTTATATAAGGTTATATATATTAATAATAAACAACTTGGGGTTCGTTTGGCTGCTTATAGTAAGTTTATTAACCTTATAGTATAAGAACACAAGAAGACACGGTAAGAGTAAAATTATTTAACATAATGTTAAATCTAAATGATAAGGTTAAAATAGGAAACTAAACTTGTCTAAATTATATTGGATGAGAGTATTTCGACCCATCCCCACCTTAGCTTCAAAATAAATCAATTTGGAGCTATTTAAAACCGAACATGACTTTATAATAAAATAATATTTTTAGTTTTCCAAAGGAGCCCCTCTCCTCCCTTATAAAAGGGCACCTCCTCCCTCTCTTCCTCACACCACTTTGAGCCTTCAAGCTAGGCCAAAACCTGCCACTTTCTCCTCTCCACTTCCTTAGAGACATATTAAGGGTCCTGGTATTCTTCAAAGACCAAATTTAGTGCCCTAAAAGGAGGTCTCAAAGAAGCATTTCAAAGAAGAGGTACTGTCCGTTACCAATTATTTCATATTTATTTTTTCTTCCACTACTTCTTATTTAGTTGTTTCATTATGAAGTAATAACATAAGTATCACTCATATACAGATATGTTATTATATGTATTAAACAACCCTATTTCACCATCTATCCATCCTACGGAAAATGAAATCACCGCGCGTGCGTATGTACGGAATACCGTCTCCACGCTGTGGTGTAATCTATTTCCCACCACCACCTTACTTGGATGGGTATAATGGTGTAAATAATGACTATATATGACTATTGTAAAGTGATATTGATTCTGAAATATTATACATACACTCCAATACAATTCAACGATCATGAGAACGATATCATCGCTCGTGCGTACGTACGGAATACCGTCTCCACAATGCGATGAGATTCATTCTCCATGTTAACCATTCATGAATGATTATAAAGTATATATAATAAGTAATCATGAAATATATGACATAATAATACTAATGTATTTATGTATATATATATTTATGTCATCTACTTCATTCCACTCAATTCAATAATGAAACGAAAACAGCGTTCATGCGTACGTGCGGCCTACCGTCTCCATGAACGGTGTATTTCTTTCAATTTACTGATCTTTTATATATATGTATATTCTGAGTATATATTATATATAAATCATGTTTTATATTCTTTAATTAAGTAATCATGATCTAAGTAATCATATGAATAATTACAAGTCAAAACACGAATGACAAATGAAACAATTTTACCCAAAAGGCTCTTTAACATGAAATTTATAAAAAATGGATAAAATAAAGTCATTAGTGAACCATATATGATATCATAACAATGAGTATGATTTTGGAATCAGTCAATAACATTATTTAAATAATTATACAGGAGGTTCGGACACGTACAAAGCATATCGGGCCTAAGGTAAGGGAAATATCACAATCTCATTTTTATCCGAGATTGTTTATACTTTGGTATTTACTAGGGTGTATTTTATCATCCATATCCATGTTTCCTCAATTTTAAATATTATTTACATCCACCTAAAATTGTTTAAATACATTTTTACTCTTTGGTGAGTTTATAGTAAAATATATGAAAGAAATCTTTTGTCGTTTTTCGTACGAGGCACTTTTTTGACTTTTCTGACAATAGTACGAGAAGAATGTTTTTTTAACTTATACGGAATGAATGGATTTTTAAAAAAATATTTCCAAGAATCTTCCATTACAAGTTTTCATGTTTATTTTTAATCAACTTCTTTTAGTTTAAAATTGTATGACATGTTAATAAAGGAAAAATGTTTTTGAAGTAGAAAGTATATTTTCCTCAAGAATGGAGTTCAAGTGTTTTATCAAAATTATTTTCCATCTAAGATAATATAGGGTTCTGTTTGTATCCCTATTATTACATGGATTTTATTATGTTGCGATAGAAATATTTTTATTAATTCCATTATCTTATATGAATTTTTTTATGATGTCATGTTGTTTAAGAATCCCATTTTTACTACATGGGTTATGCAATGATGTATGATTTATGATTTTGTGGAAAACATAAGAATGGTATCATTATGAGATGGGTGGGACCTATATCTCCCTCCAACGCATTGGGTAAAGATTTTATATCTCATGAGATAGACATGGCTGGAACGGTAGGTTATACCGGTTCAGAGAAACAGGACTGAAACGAGGAGTGAACTCGGTTTAGAAAGGGACTTTGTCCACTAAGATAGTCTTGGAAATGAGTCTTGACTAACAAGAAATGATTCTCTATGATTATGTGTGTATGCCACAAAGTTTCAGGTTTTATGTTTTGATTATTGGGATTATATTTCACTATATGATTTATCCCATGTTATGAAATTATGGTCTCTTTTGCAGGTTATGATTTCCAAAAGATATGTTCTTATGAATATTACGTGATTGATATTTCTTTTGATTACCCTTACTAAGCATTTGAGCTCACCATTTTATGTTTTATTTTCCCCAGGACATAAAGAAAGGTTTTAGGTAAAAAAAGGAAGATCATTATGGCTGATGTTGAAGATCTTTCACCACGATTAGAAGATTATATTCCGAGTTTCCAAAGACACTAAACTATTACGATCCTTGTGTGTGTGTTTTTGTTATTTACTAAGTATTCTGCAAAAGTAATGTAATGTCCATTTTCTTCAAGCTTCGGGTCTCTACAGTTGGTATCAGAGGGAGGTTTAGTCAACCATTGGAAACTAGGATGCGATAACTTTAGTGAGATCCATAGAGATATTTCTAAGGTATGTCTAGGGATGTCCCTAAGGTTAAGTATAAGTATAGGTTATAGTCCTAGAATTGCGCTAATGATCTTAGAATTAAACCTAAGATGTTTGATATTGAGGGTAATCCCCCTTTTATTATGTTGTTTTCCCTAGCATGATTTTTTCCTCTCACACTATTCTTTTTGGGTTTTAGACGATGGCTAGAACCCGAAGGAATCGTGTTGATCAATGCAATGGACAATTCAATGATTTTCCTCCTGAACAAACAAATGTTATAGGAAATGGAGTAAAAACTATTATTTCTATACTTACACAAGCTATGAATCATTCTGGACTTCCAAATGAGCAGAGAAGGGAACAATATTCTATTGAGTCCTTCATGAGGCAACGTCCACCTTCTTTCAGTGGGTCTTCTGATCAAGTTGTTGCTGAACAATGGATCAGTACAACTGAAAAGATATTTTCAGTTCTTCAATGTTCTGAACATGATAAATTCATCTTAGCAGTATATCGTTTGGAAGGTGAAGCTGATCAATGGTGGAATCTTATCAAGAATACGAGGCAAAGAGATGAAATTGATTCCATGGAATGGGATGTTTTCAAGAACTTATTATTCAATAAGTACTTACCTCGTATTCTTCAAACAAATATGGAGAAGGTGTTTCTTGAAATAAAGCAAAAGGATGATGAATCTGTTGGTATATACGAAGCGAATTTTACAAGGCCTGTAAGGTATGCATCTGGATTTATCATCCAACCTGAAAGTAAAGTTGATCGATTTTTCAGTGTCTTAAAACCAAATCTTCTAAGGGAATTAGCTATAAGAGACTTCAGTAGCTATGAAGAAATTGCGCGTTGTGCTATCAAGGTAGAAATGGAAGTTGGTGTTACTTATCCATCTCATAGTTTTGACAAGAAACGAAAAGTGGATTTCGAGGAGAAATTTTAGAATAATTGTGAAAAGAAGATGAATGTTTCCTTATGCTCAAAGTGTGGAAAGAAGCATGGTGGAGATTGTCTTAAAGGGACAAGTAAATGTTTCAAATGTGGAAAGGAAGGTCATCAGTCATTTGAATGCCGCAATGATGGGAAGAAGATGCCTAATGATACAAACAAAGGAATGGATACACAGAATGATCCTACTACACTTCAATGCTTCAAGTGCAAGGAAATGGGGAATTTTGCTCATAAATTCCCTAAATCAAGGGTTAGTGATGATCGACATGAGAAACAACTTAAGGCAAAGGACAACGGGAAGTCACATGCGATCACCATTGGCGATGTTGAATATGAAAATGATGTGGTGTAATGATTAAGTGTTTATGTAATGGGATTCCAGAATAATGTGGTATATAGTATCGTGGAATATTGGAATATTTATTATTTGGTCTATTGTGGTTTTCAATAATTTTATGGCATCAGTAACCATGAAAAGTGATTGAAATATTTTTGGAAAGCAGATGATATTCACTTAATGAAGGGATAAAGAGAATCTAATATGTTTGATATTATTCATGAGCTCATGATTGATATAAGGACTAAGTGATATCATGGTTTGAGGATATAGAATTTTGAGGATTTTGGTATGTGGAAAGTGTTAACTTTTAACTGCATTCATGTTTTCACTAAGGTTCAATGGATATTCATTCTTCTAGAGAATACATGATTAAGGTATTCACATGTTTTTAATTTGACCAACAAGATATATCTTATGATATATGGGGGATAAATGATGGAATTCACGTGATCATTTTCTTTATACTATGAGCTTGAACCGAAGTATTTTAGTTAAGCCTAAAGATTGGAATGGATTATGTTGGAAAAAAGTTAGTATTGTTTAAGGATAAAACTTTTTTCGATATTATTGATGGTATGTTATAGTAATATAGCATTAGAAAAAGGACAACCTGCAGGACGGGCGATAACCCATCGCGTCGGACAAGGCTATGGGAAGCGAAACCACAACCGAAGTGTGACTGGCCTTTATCGCCTACCACTGGCCTACAGGAAGTCCCTGTTTAGTAGAAACTAGTTTTATTATATTAAGCAGTATGATATATGATGTATAAGTCCTTTTTAGGAACCATATATGATTAATCTCACTATAGACGGACTTATGTATTTTTGATAACTTTTATAACCTTTTGTTTGAGATAGATAGAATGACCCATCATTATATCACATGATCTGCTAACACATCATGAATAACAAATTAAACTTCATTTCATTAAGGGATGAAGTGGAAATTGTTCAATTAACGAACAACAATGATATTGTACCAAAATCATGTAAGTATTTATTTTAATTCATCAACATTATGGAAATGATCTTGAAAACCAAAAATGTTGTCCTAGTGCCCTTATATCCAATGAATCAGATGGTACCTTAGATCATCACAAATATATGTATTTGTGATTGCTGGCTTTTCCATTGCCATGTTCTCTACCACTCTCCATCAGAACATGATGGTTAGATTTTTCTTCAATATCCATATTTTCACCTATGTTCTCTTACGTGGAAACCCAGTGATGAGTTAATTTGGGTAACCATTACATTTCATACTTTAGTTTTTAAAGCCATGTTTTGGTATTCCTTTTTTACGATGTGGGTTTCTATTAAACAAACTTTCGAATAGTAAACCATTTATAACCCCGACGAATTTCGAGGGTGAAATTCATTTTAAGGGGGGTAGAATGTAACACCCCCAGATTTTATGAAAAATATTCTTTTAATTTCATTAATGTCTTCTATTGTATGCTACACCAAGATTACCTTGCGCTATACGCAACACCGTTTTAGCTTGCAGTATACGCAACACTATTCTTGGATCGTGTTACACACAATTTTGATAATAGTTATTCTACGCAACATTGAGTATATATATATATATATTTAATGTATAAATGAAATATGGTTGGATTCTATTATACAAAAAAACGAAGGATTTTTGCGCAACACGCAGCCCTGACTTGGCTTGCATTACACACAATCGGGACCTTCCTCGATAGTGTGTGTTGTACGCAATACCGGGTGTTACTAAACAACGATATATTATTATAAAATTATTATGAACTAGCTTTTATGAATAGTATAAACTAAATTATGAATTTTATAACATTATTATTCATCTTACACATTTTATAGTACATGTTATAAGAACAAAATAAATGTTTTTGGGTAAAATAAGTATTTTTCAAAAAATACAGTTTTGCTGCCTTTTGATGGCGCACCCACTTTAAATATAGTTTTTGAAATGTTTATAAGTTCCATTTGACAAAATAAAATTATTCTTTGGAATCAAGAAATAAAAATTTACTTTGGATAAATTTTTTCATTTTATTCTGATGACTTTCATATTTTAATGAATAGTAAAAACACACTATATTTTAATTAAAAACAACTTCTTTCATCGTAATATCTTATGTGGTTAAATTATAATATTGAATGGTTTTAAAGTATAAATACAATATATTTTTACCATTTAATATAATTTATGTCATTATCATTGATTTTACCTTGAATTTGTAGGTTAAATCAATTCAATCTTTTGCAATGTTTTAAAGAAAAACCCGTTTTCTTTCGACAACGGGATTAATATTAATTTAATTTCTGAATATTTTTTATATTGAATTTGGAAAAATGGATTCCATATTTGGAATCAGTGGGTCTAAATTATGTTAATAAGCTACTTTTTATTTTTGGGCATTGTGAATAGTAACTACGGTAAATTTTATTTACTATAGTTAAAGGTAAATCGGGTAATTAAGGGTAAAAAGAAGATTATAAATTTACCCTAAGACTTAGAAAAATCCTATTGTATGACAAAAAGTCGACCCATATCACCTAAGGGTCAGATTAGATTCATTTAATGGACTTTTTTCCATGAACATAAGTTAATTATTATTAAAACCAAAGAATGTGACAACATGTCACTTTCTGAAATCTTATAAGTATAATAATTTTAATTTAGTCATAAACTTCATGAAAATTCTAAAATGAATATTCTCCAGAAATATAATTAAATTATAGACATTATAAGAATTTATTTAGAATTTTTAGAGATTAAATAATTATCAATTATTATTACACAAAGATGATGCAGTAATTATCTTATTAATTAAATATTGACATAATTGATGTTATAAATACCCAAATAAATGTAATTTAAGACTTTTTATGAATTAAACTAATTTTATTGGTTACTATGACATGTTATTATTGATTTAAGTAACTTCATTCGAACTAATCATTCTGTTATGAGTTTCACAAAAATCGATTACTAAATAGTGTCAAAATTGACATAAAATAGTTTTTAAAACATATATTATATTATTAATTGTTATTTTATTCCTAAAAATCTAATGTTCGTCCAAATTACTTATATAAGGTTATATATATTAATAATAACCAACTTGGGGTTCTTTTGGCTGCTTATAGTATGTTTATTAACCTTATAGTATAAGAACACAAGAAGACACGGTAAAAGTAAAATTATTTAACATAATGTTAAATCTAAATGATAAGGTTAAAATAGGAAACTAAACTTGTCTAAATTCTATTGGATGAGAGTATTTCGACCCATCCCCACCTTAGCTTCTAAATAAATCAATTTTGAGTTATTTAAAACTGAACGTGACTTTATAATAAAATAATAATTTTAGTTTTCCAAAGGAGCCCCTCTCCTCCCTTATAAAAGGGCACCTCCTCCCTCTCTTCCTCACACCACTTTGAGCCTTAAAGCTCGGACAACCCCTACCACTTTCTCCTCTCCACTTCCCTAGAGACATCCTAGAGGTCCTGGTCTTCTTCAAAGACCAAATTTAGTGCCCTAAAAGGAGGTCTCAAAGAAGCACTTCAAAGAAGAGGTAATGTCTGTTACCAATGCATTCATCTTTATTTCTTCTTCCACTTCTTATTATTTAGTTGTTTCATTATGAACTAATAACATCAGTATAAAAAATATACTGATATGTTATTATATGTATTAAACAACCCTATTTCACTATCTATCCATCCTATGGAAAATGAAATCACCGCGCATGCGTACGTACGGAATACCGTCTCCACGCCGTGGTGTAATCTATTTCCCACCACCACCTTACTTGGATGGGTATAATGGTGTAAATAATGACTATATATGACTATTTTAAAGTGATATTGATTTTGAAATAGTATACATACACTCCAATACAATTCAACGATCATGAGAACGATATCATCGCTCGTTCGTACGTACGGAATACCGTCTCCACGACGCGATGAGATTCATTCTCCACGTTAACCATTCATGAATGATTATAAAGTATTTATAATAAGTAATCATGAAATATATGAAATAATAATACTAATGTATTTATTTATATATATATTTATGTCATCTACTTCATTCCACTCAATTCTATAATGAAATGAAATCACCGTTCATGCGTACGTACGGCCTACCGTCTCTATGAACGTTGTATTTCATTCAATTTACTGATCTATTATATATATGTATATTCTGAGTATATATTATATATAAATCATGTTTTATATTCTGTAATTAAGTAATCATGATCTAATTAATCATATGAATAATTAAAATTCAAAACACGAATGACAAATGAAACGATTTTACCCAAAACGCTCTTTAACATGGAATTTACAATAAACGGGTAAAATAAAGGCATAAGTGAACCATATATGATATCATAACAATGAGTATGATTCTGGAATAAGTCAATAACATTATATAAATAATTATACAGGAGGTTCGGACACGTACAAAGCATATCGGACCTAAGGTAAGCGAAATATCACAATCTCATTTTCATCCGAGATTGTTTATACTTTGGTATTTACAGGGGTGTATTTTATAATACCCATCCATGTTTCCTCAATTTTCAATATTATTTCCATCCACCTACAATTTTTTAAATCCATTTTTACCCTTTGGTGAGTTTATAGTAAAATATATGAAAGTAATCTTTTGTCGTTTTTCGTACGAGGTACTTTTTTGTATTTTCCGACAAAAGTACGAGAAGAATGTTTTTTTAACTTATAAGACATTAATGGATTTTTAAAACAATATTTCCAAGAATCTTCCTTTACAAGTTTTCATGTTTATTTTTAATCAACTTATTTTAGTTTAAAATTTTATAACATGTTAAGAAAGGAAAAATGTTTTTGAAGTAGAAAGGATATTTTCCTCAAGAATGGTGTTCAAGTGTTTTATCAAAATTATTTTCCATCTAAGATAATATAGGGTTCTGTTTCTATCCCTATTATTACATGGATTTTATTATGTTGTGATGTAAATATTTTTATGAATTCCATTATCTTATATGAATTGTTTTATGAGGTCATGTTGTTTAAGAATCCCATTTTTACTACATGGGTTAGGCAATGATGTATGATTTATGATTTTGTGGCAAACATAAGAATGGTATCATTATGAGATGGGTGGGACCTATATCTCCCTCCTATGCATTGGGTAAAGATTTTATATCTCATTAGATAGACATGTATGGAATGGTAGGTTATACCAGTTCAGAGAAACAGGATTGAAACGAGGAGTGAACTCGGTTCAGAAAGGGACTTTGTCCACTAAGATAGTCTTGGAAATGAGTCTTGACTAAAAAAATGATTCTCTATGATTATGTGTGTATGCCAAAAAGTTTCAGGTTTTATGTTATGATTATTGCGATTACATTTCACTACTATGATTTATCCCATGTTATGAAATTATAATCTCTTTTGTAGGTTAAGATTTCCAAAAGATATGCTCTTATGAATATGACGTGATTGATATTTCTTTTGTTTACCCTTACTGAGCATTTGAGCTCACCCTTTTATGTTTTATTTTCCCCAGGACATAAATAAAGGTTTTAGGTAAAAAAAGGAAGAACTTAATGGGAGATGTTGAAGATCTTTCACCACTATTAGAAGATTATATTCCGAGTTTCCAAAGACAATAAACTATTACGATCCTTGTGTGTGTGTTTTTGTTATTTACTAAGTATTATGCAAAAGCAATGTAATGTCCATGTACATCAAGCTTCGGGTCTCTACAAAAGGACTCATATATTAACATATTTTAATTACATGTAATCATAAATTTACATGTTTCCCCATTTTTATGTAAATCTAATTAACCTAATAAATACTAATCTGTATTAAATTATAAATTTTTGAGATCACATATAAATATTGGTGATTTTTATCATTATGACGGGTGGCCTCTTCAATTATAGAGAGTGTGATATCTATGATATAATTTTTTATAATTTTATTATTCTTATATTATCATGATGAAATTTATTAAGAACATAAATCCATAATTAGTGGAAAATTAGTTATCTTAAGAGTAATTAAAGAAGGGGAATATTTCAATATGGTGTTTGATGTAATTTTATGATGATAAAATTGTTGAAATGTGTTTTTAAAATTAAATGTGATCTTAAATTTTATTAATAGAATTGATAAAAATATATGAGGAATGTGTATTCTTTATGATAATAAGAAAATGCTTTTTATTCAATAATGGTTAGTTGCTTGGAAGAATTTATAAATTATTTATTTAATTAATTTGGTATCTTGATGAATCTAAATAACTTATGTTTCCCATATTTAGAAACTGTGGTTATTGAATTAGCTAATTTATGATGAAATAAAAAAATTTATCTGAAAAATATAGTTTTATAGGGCCTGAGCATCTTATCTTCATCAGAATGCTATGTGCCTTGTTTTGGATCTGTTAGAGCTCGTCTACTAAAGAAGGTTGTATGGCTTATTTTTAGGGACTATTTACCCTATTTATATGTGTGTTGTTTATTGTTTATATTTTTATGTGATCTAGATAAAGTCCTAGTGACATGAGCCTAATATAATTAAGGCCAGTATGCATGATTTTATGAGGGTCGGGTAGGCCTAGATCTGATATAAGATGAATACGACTAATCTTGGGATGAATAATATGATTTGGGAGTGGAGGCTTAGATGATGTGGTAGGAAATGATGCCTATGATTGAAATATGGATTTGTATATGCATGTTGGTGTTGATAATGGCACTATATAATATGGAATGGGTGTAAGATGGTCGTACTTGTTGATGTAATGTTGAGAGCTAGGATTCTCACTTTTGAATATGTTCAATGGCATGGTTGGTTTTAATATTTTTATCTAAATTCCTTTGTCCACTACTTCAGGTAGATATATGTGATTGGTTTCATGTTTCGTCTTAGTGGTATCTTATTTGGTCTTTCCTAGAGTACCTAGAATATGGAATAATAGTATGTATGAAAAAATAAATCATAACCCAGAGGATGTGTGTTGTTGGAATTAAATGATAGAAGATGTTAATCATGATAAACCATGGACCCCATTTGGATTATTCCTAAAGGGAAAAGTAATTACTCTATTGATTAATATAGTCCACCTTATAAAAATGATGAAGGATAATTTTTTTATAAACAATAATTAACATAAACGGAATTGTTTAATTAAAATATGTAATTAATTGTTGTTCGTTAAAATTCATCTGTTCTTATAAGTTATCTGTTCTTATTATTGGTAGTTTGGAGTTTGAGTGATGTTTTTTATAATCAAGTCTAAGACTATGTTATCACCATAATGTTGGTTTGATCTATACTATATCATGTATTTTCTGTTAATCCATATCCCATGCCACCCATGCCTATTATAGAAACTAACACACTATAGACCCATGTACGTTGTTTTCCAAAACATACTATTGGTAGGATGGATGGATGAGTACCCCCTATTTCCCAATATAATCACTTTGTAGTTAATTGTGCTAGTATGTATGGTGATTAGTTTTACCATATATTTTTCTAGATGGATTTCATGGATTGTGGTTATTTCACACACATGTATTATAAGGAATAGTATACCAATGATTATTATATGTATGACATGTATAGGATGATATGGTCGGAGGTACACACTTGGTGTTTGTTCAATAATGGATAGAGGTTCAACAATCAATGTATGATACATGTCATACAACATGTCATGAAACATGGAAACTACATGGTTATTAAATATTGTATGTGATATGGAATGATATTATGCACATGGTGTATGTTTTGATGAAATCCTATGTGCCCCAAAATGGCATGTATTATAGAGAGATGGATTGGGACATGAAATATTGTGGAAACGTGGAAAATCATTGGGCAAGAGGGAGAAGTGTAGACCTAATGTTTTTTTATAATATTATATTTTCTCTTTTGTGTGACACTTGGTTAGTTTTAGCCATTGTGAGGATGGGAAATTAGTATACCAATTTTTTTATGGGTTAGTTTTGTTTTTGTTGAATATGGTTTAAAATGATTTAATTGTCTTTTCCATAAGAGGATCCAAGGAGCATCCAAAATATTATAATGTTATGATCATTCTTTTTATTTTTGAACTAATTTTCTGGTCAGTTAATGCAGATTAGAGATCAGGATGGAAATTAATAGTAGCTCCTGGTTTTTAAGGAGCTATTAGGACATTATGTTCACTTCTATATTTAACTTTTTTGGTACTTATTGTTTCCTTTCAGTTTCTGTAGTATTTTACATCATTTAATGTATGCACGTGGGATTATATATATATATATACATATATTTACAAGAAGGTTTTTTTGGTTTATCACTCTTATCTCTCTCTTATGAATGTTTCTATTATAGGAAAATACCTCCCATATATATGTCTATAATAAAATTAGTGCCCGTTTCTAAACCAAGGCCTACAAGATGCTAGACAAGGGTAGTCACAATCACTTTCCCCTCTTTATGGTATCTTTATGGGGAGGGGTGTGACCTAGTGGTATTAATGGTTCAAGTTGTCAGATGGGATGTATTTTTGTATAAGGCACAGGTGAGGTTTTATGGCTTAGTAACGAATAATTTTAGGCTATGTTTAGTGATTAATTTAAATACTAGATACTAGATATTTCATGGGTATTTAGGGACCCCAATGATCTAATTAATGGGTCATTATGTTTACTGATCTTATTGAGTGAAGTTGTAGTTGTTTTAGTTTGATAAACTAGGAATGGATCTTGTATCATTCTTACTTGTTATAATGTTGGAAATCAGTTGACACTAGGAAATGTTAAAAATAGATATATGATATTAAAATAATAGATTAATTAATTTTAAATATTTTATAGTCTTGGTCTAGGATGTCTCATAGTTTTTTCATTCTTGTCGGCATGGATCTGGGTCAAATTCATCATTAGGTTTGTGATGAACACGTTCATAAGGCTATTCCATCTTGTCACTATAGAGTGGAGATCAATGCTAGATATACATAGAGGGTTTCACTTCAAGACATTCTCATCCATATTACATTAAAGTATGTGGTAACCATTTCTTATCCAATCATAGAAGTAGGGTTTTATGAAGTTGAGATAGCTTTTAGTTTGACCTATGCTCCGAAGTAGCTCTGGGTGTCATTTGATGTGATGATTCTTTCTAGATTAGTGAGGACATTAGGTTCTTATTCCATTGGGATTTAGATTATTCATTAGTCTCATGAGATGATTTACAAGAAATTTTTTGGGGAGAGTTTCTTTCTCTTACTGAGAAGGAAGAAAGTCGGTAGGAGTTTCATAGCCTTAGGCAAGGGACATCCAATATCTGATAGTTCAGTATCCATTTTAGAGCCCTTTTGCGATATCCTTCATACCTATTTCTAAATGATGATGTAGGAGAGGAATTTTAAGGTTGAATTGAATCTAGAGATCCATGTCCATGTCACCCCATTTATGTTGAATATATTTAAAGAGGTGATGGAGAAAATAGATGTTATTGAGAGGATGTTGTGTAAGAACAAATCATCACAAGATTAAAGTCATCAAGATTCCTAGATAATAAGATCTATGGTCTGAGGTTTATATTTTTTCATTATAAATAGATTTAGTTAACCACAACCTATTCCCATCACCCATCAAATCCTTTCTCTAGTGTAAGTGAGTATAAAAAATATACCAAGGGAATTTTACATTTTTTTCTTATAGTGGATGAGTTCATCAACGACAAGAGTTCCAAGATATTCTATGAATCTATCGTCTACTGGGTGTTCTTCTTTAGGTTCTGCCTTTGTGGATATTTCGATAAAAGAAGAAGTAGAAGGGTTATCTTGTCTTTGATTAGAAGAGGGGAGATGGGGCTGGAAGAGTACATACATGAGATACTCCTCATCCTCAATGAGCAGAGAACAATCAAAGGGGTGGTCCTAAGTAAGGTCAGAGAGTTCATAGAGTAGGTCATGGTTAGCTCCATGCTTTAGATTTTCTAATGCAAGGTTATCCAACTATTATTCAAGGTACCATTTGACTATTTTCAACTTGGGTTCATTGCTATTTTGATTATGGAGTTTCATGCTCCATTATATCAACAACCATCATCCATGCTTTAGGATATTAGGTAGAGAGGATTCTAGTGACCATGGAATTGACTACAATATTTGGATGTCGAGATGAATAGTATGATTTATATATAGTTTGGAAGTTAGTGATGGAGTAGAACTAATATTAGGGAGAATTCCTATTTTTATTGATACAACCATATGAAAACATCCATGGAATGTATTGGTTGTGTTATGTGTAGGAAATCATAGATTAATTTAGGAGGAATTTTTTATTACATGATACTAATAGAGATCCCATACTGTTTATTAGTGAGTGAGATCCCATATGGGTATGAGGAATGTTATTACCTTTTATTATTTGATGGTCATGTTTTTGATAATCTCATCAGATGTTTAGAAGTCTGTTTTTTCACAGGATTGTGAATGATTACCCTGATATCATTATAGATAAGGTTTTATCATTACCCCCTTGATGGGAGAAAGAGTTTGGTACCATATTACTGCATGGTGTGTCTCCCATCAAAATTTATACGCATATCATGGATTTTTTTTAGGTGAGATATCATCAATTATAGATCTATGATTTTTTACAATGAGGTTTATTTGGAGTATTGTGTAACCTTTGAGTGAACTAATTTCATTTGTGATGAAGGTTGATGAAATTTTATTATTTTTATCGATTATCATTGCATGAACCATGTAATTGAAAAGATCTTTCTATCAACTTACATGGATATATTAATTATTAGATTAGCTAATGGGAGAATGTGGGTACTCCAAGATTGATTAGAAACCATGATATCATTAGATATGGGCAAACAAATACTATATTTAGACGACTATAACAACCCTGATTTTTATTAAATACATAACATAATTTATTACATAAAATCTTCATTTGATACAACATAGAATATCGAGAGGTATACTGTATTTGGGGATTAGGAACATTTCAAATCAAATTAAAACATAAAAAGCAACATCTTATTGAAAACATCCTTTAGATGACCACTACATTCCCGCATACTTAGCATTGCTGGGATAACCTGAGGATTTGCATAAGAAAAGGGTGAGCTATAAAGCCTAGTAAGTGAGTAAAAAAGGCATAACGTGAAAATAATAAAACCTTTTATGAATTATGAATATCAATGGATCTAAAAAGAAACAAGAACATTAATGCATGATATAGCCTGATTATCATAACATGGAAATGTGGCAACAACACATAACACGGTATTAGCATGAGCCAAGGCTCATTGCCCATGGTGCAAGAGTAAACCCTAATTGAACATGAACTATAATGAGTTAACACACATTGAACTTGAATTATCATGAGTAAACCCTCATTTCAAAGGACGTATCATTATACTAATCTTTACCCAATGCATTGGAACACTATCAGGGCACACCCTTCTTAAACATTTAATTTCATGCATAAGTGTGCCACATGGATCATACAATATGGATTCATTAAAAATAATCCTTAATTCCATGATAATGGAATGTGTAGTCAATTCATTTAATCAATAATAAATAATTAAATTTTCATAAAGGTGAATTGCCTTCATACAGAAATGGGTAAGGTATTCACTAAACAATTACTTGGGATTTGAAAATCATGGTCCAATTTTGGCAGCATAACGACATCAAATAGAAATTCATAAAGATGGATGATGAGAGATAAATGGGTATCTATTAATATGTACATGAAATGGACAGTAAGAGGGTCATATAGAAACATTTCCTAGAAAATGTAATGGAAGTTATATTCATAATACAAAATAATTTCTTGAATGTGAATGTGGAGAGTGAAATTTCATACGGAAGTTTGGTATGCTAACAGGTGTACATGGGAGGAATTAATGAGAGGTAAAGGAGTATATCATCATTAAAACATACATATAGAAGTATGGGGGAGTGTTAAAGTCATACCCTAACATATATAATTGAAAATAAAAGTACATAACAATATTAAGAAACCTGGATAAAATGAGAAAGGAAGGAATCCCTTACATGAATGTGTGATCACAAAGTCTTGGGAGGGGATTGAGAGAGGCTTCTTGGGAGCATGGGGTGAATTGGGAGGATTATATATAGAGGACGGTATAGAATGGATGAACTCAAAATTCATTAAGTGAAGAGTTAGTGAGATATTGGGTGTGTTTATATAGGAATGGTGATGGAATTATTTATTATTTAGGTTCAGGACACCACTCATTAAACTAATCAAAACCACAAACCAGACCATGGTTTATCCCATAGTTTATTCCAAATCCGAGGGGAAAATAATATTTTATATGTCCAATGTTTTAACTTCATAAAATAATAGGGTTTCCTATTTGGATTTGAGTCACACTTTCAAGGATATCAATTCAATAAGAAAAAATGTTTTATAAGTCTTGGAGAGTCCACTAAGGCTTTTTAAAATAGATCAAACAAACCTAAAATAAAATTATTTTAATTTGAAAACATATATTGTCCAAACATAATTTTTGTTGTGTTTTTTTACATCACTATTGGGTCATTATGATGTCATAAAACACATTTTATATTTAAATGATATTTAATTTTTACCAAAAAATCGATTGTCTTAGAAAATCATGAAAAATTTACCATTGGATAATTTCAACATCCTGATAGCAATAATAATATTCATTTTATATAATTAATTATCTAAATATGTGAATTTTTTCTTTTAAAATAAAAATCGACATTTATCAAAAATTCATGGGTTTTGAAAAAAAATGCTTTCAAACCTTATTAAAAATCACAATTATATTCATAATAATTTTACAGTCACATATATTTAAAAAAAGAAATTTAGTGTTAATATTTTATTAAAATATTATTTAATTCAAAAATCCATTAATTCATCAAAATAGTTTTCTTAATTAAATATTAACTAAAAATAATATTTTTCATTTAAAAACTATTTACAAAGTAAAATTAATAAAAAGAATTTATATTTTATATAACAAATTAGTCTACATTATCATAGTTCTAGGGACTTGTTAAATATAACCTTATAACACATGCACAAGGAAAAATGGTAAGGGGTGTGATGGTGACAGACTATTGGAGTGGCTCAAAGAACATCGCTCAGGTGGTAATCTCTATCATCATCCACTTCTCCCATAGGTGACTTCACTCATGCTTAATAAGATGAAGCTTGGATTGGGATTGGTAAAGTATGAAGCACAATGGTGCCACCTAATTTTTGAGCTCCAAAAAATGGGCTTCATATGTGGAAATTCTACTCGATGGGGCCATCACTTCCTTTGTCTATGTAAAATGAATTTGTTAAAGCCCGATATTTATACTAATCACGTGATCACTATTTAATGACTATATTAGCAACAATCATAAGGCTTAATGTTATTTTAAAATCAGAAAACATAAATCCAAATATGTTCCCGTGTTATATAACCATTTCACATAGTAAGACCTGTAATTAGATCAAGATGAATTTCTATTATCAAAAATTTGTGTTGTTACAATCTTCCCCCATTAAGAAATTTTACCCAAAAAATTTAATTTTCCAATAATAAAACATATGTTGGTAACTCTACTTCATCACTTCCTTTTATTCCCACATCGCTTCTTCAAAATGGTGGTTTTACCACAACATGTTGACAAGGGGAATTATCTTATTTCATAGAACCTTTTCTCTACGATCTAAGAACTTCACTAGTTGGTCCTCGTAAGAAATATCATCCTCTAACTATACTACCTATGAAGAGAGTACATGTGAAGTGTCTAGTATTTACTTCATTAAGAGGGATACATGAAAGACATCATGCATTTTGGTCATGGTAGGAGGAAGTGCTAGTTGATAGGCCATAGCCCTAACACGATAAAGAATATCAAAGTGGATGATTTACCTAGGGATTAAATTCCTTTTCATTCCAAACCTCAAGAACTTATTCCACATAGATATTCATAGAAATAATATGTCTCCATATTTGAAATCAAGGTCTCATCGATAGTTATCTTTGTAACTCTTCTGTTGATTTTGGATACCTTGATATGTTTCTGAATGGTTTTCACCTTCTCCACTATTTCTTCAACCATTTAAAGTCCTAGAAGAATACTCTCACTAACATCATCCCAACGCACATGTTCGCTGCACCTTTTCCCAAAAAATTATTTATATGGTGTCAATCAGATACTCGATTAGAAACTTTTATTGTAGTAGAATTCAACTAGTGGATGATATTGGTCCCATACTGCTTTGATTTCTATAAAACATGATCTTAACATATATTCTAGATTATGAATAGTTTTTTATAGATTGGCCATCAATATGAGGATGATAAACCATACTGATGTTTAGTTCAATGATTAGATCAAGTTGGAGACT
The DNA here is from genome assembly GCA_963277665.1 of Viscum album. Taxonomy (NCBI): domain Eukaryota; kingdom Viridiplantae; phylum Streptophyta; class Magnoliopsida; order Santalales; family Viscaceae; genus Viscum; species Viscum album. The sequence continues at coordinate 213,084,403 of OY728138.1, read as the reverse complement.
TTTCCAAAACATTGAGGGGAATCTCATATCATAATCAGATACAATAGTTTTTGGTACTCCATGTATACTTACCACTACTATGATGTAAATCCATTGCATGTTTATCCAATGATAAGTCCCCTCAAATCGTGATAATGTGAGTTGTCTTCATAATATGATCCACAAAGACCCATATAACATTGTTTCCACTGTATTTCCTTGGATGTCTAGTGAAAAAGTCCATGGTAATGTTGTTCCACTACCATTTTGGTATGGGTAGTGGTTTCATCACCCCATTAAACTTTTGGCTCTCATCCTCCACTTGCTGACATACAACGCAATTTGATGTATATTAAACAATATCCATTTTCATATTGTCCCACCAAATTTTTTCTAAGAGATCTCAATATATCATTGTGCTCCCCTAGTGAATTTGGAATGTTGATCTATGTGCATCATTCAGAAGATCCTTCATTAACTCTGGATCACATGGTACATATAATCGTGACCCAAGTCTCACAATTCCATCCTTGGAAACCACAAACTCTGAGGATTTACCATTTCTGATAACTTCCATCCTTTTAAAAATTTCCACATCATTTCTTTGAACATTCTTTATTTTCTATATGAGGGACGATTGAGTAGTAATTTGAGAAAGGATTGATGATGTTCCTACCTTAATAATTCCGATGTCTATCCACTACAATTATTATTTGATTATATCCATTTCAATTCTATTTCGTTGATAAATATAAAGGATCATTTCTACATATAGCATCCTCCACATTGTTTTATTTATTGGGATGATAGTGGATTGAGAATTCATAATCCTTGATGAGTTCAATCCATCCTCATTGATGCATATTAATTTCTTTTTCTGTGAATATATACTTGAGGCTATTGTGATCAGTATATATCTCACACTTCTCCCAATAAATATAATGCTGCCAGATTTTCAAAGCAAAGATCACGATCGCCCACTCCTGATCCTATGTGGGGTAGTTTTTCTCATGGATTTTAAGCTACCATGAGGATTAAGCTATCACTTTATCATTCTTCATCAACAAAAAACCCGATCCATTCACCAAAGCATCAATAAATACCTCAAAATGATATATACTCATGGGTAATATGATAACGAGCGTAGTGATATTCCACCTTTTCAAAACATTTATGATCTCTTCGCATTCATCATTCCAAGAAAAAATTTACTCCCTTATGAGTTAGATTGGATAGAGGGTTGGAAAATTGTGAGAAATTTCTCACAAATTGGTGATAATATCTAGTTATCCCCAAGAATCTCTGGATATAGTTTTCCGATATTGGCCTCATCCATCCCTCAATTGAAACTTTAATGGAGGGATCCATAGATATCTCATTACTTGTGATGATATGACCTATGAGTGAGATCTCCTTCAACCATAACTCACACTTGATGTACATTTAATAGTGATTCTCATTTTGCAAGGTCACTAGTACAGTCCTTAGAAGCTCTTAATAATCCTCCTTAGTTTTGGAGTATATTATAATATCATTTATTATGACTACCACCAATTTGTCGAGGTAATCTATAAAGACTCTATTCATCAAGTCCATTATGATTCTTGGAGAATTAGTGAGTCTGAAAGGAATTACTATGAATTTATAATGCTATTTTCTTGTACGAAAATTAGTCTTGGGGATATCTCTCTTTTTCAAACTTACTTGGTAATATCCTGATAGCAAATAAACCTTGGAAAAGTATTTGGTCCACATAGCTAATCAAACAAGTAATAAATTCATGGCAGATGATACTTGTTCATTATCATGATTTTTTGGATCTCATTATAATCAATGAAGAGGAGAATTGACCCATACTTATTCATGACAATGATGACTGGTACACCCCATGGTGAAGCACATGTGCATATAGACACTTTATCTAGATTCTCCGGTAGTTGTTTCTTCAGTTCCACCTGATCTACAATATCCATTCTATATAGAGTCACGGATATTGGCGACTCCCCATGTATAAGGTCAATTGAGAATTCAACATCTCTTATAGGAGGAATACTAGGAAAATCCTTGGAAACACTTCAAATAATTCCATCACAATTGGTATGTTCTCAAGTATGGTTGTCTCCTTAGACTCAATCGTATGATCTAGATACATGTTCTCATAGGTTAGTAATATCCATGCTTGATATTATGGTGAAAAAAATGTTTCACCCTCATCCTTGTACTTGTATAGGATTGGGGGTCGATTATCCATAAGAAGAGTGATTTCCCTCTCAAATGTTTTTGTTTTCCTATATGAAAAGAAATACAATCTATGCCGAGAATTGGATCAAATTCCACTTGAGGGAGTATGATGAGGTTTTCTGGAAAGTTTAATCCAAAAATTATGAAAGTGGAGAGTTATATTAATGGGATTAAATGATTTCCCCATTTTCTATACTCCCCATCATCTTTACATCTATGATTTTTGGGGGTGTTGAGATTGTTCTAAAAAACTTTAGGGATCCAAAAGAATGCATAGAACAAGAATAAAATAGTATATTTTCTATTCATGAATGAATAACTACCTTACTTGTCACCACTTCATTGTTGGGGATCAATTCAGGTGTATTTTTGGAAAAAAAAATCTTCCATGATTCCATGGAGGTTGTTGGATGCCTCAAAAAACACTTACCTTAGGGAAATGATTTGCAAGGTGCCCTGGTTCATTGCAGTTGAAGCAATGAACAATGTGTTGAGAGTCGAACATATAGCTACTCTCCACTATCGTAGCTTGATTTTTTTCTTGTCAGAAGCTAATATCTAGGTTCCCTTCTCTTTTACACCTAAAGAATTTCCTTATCCCCCTTCGGGAAATTTCCGGGGTGCTTCTTTCAACACCTTATTCAAGTGGGGTGATGGATTTTATTAGCACCATCGGATTTATCCATTGGACTAGAAGAATTGAATTCCACCTTATGCTTTATATCCTCAAGATACCCTTGAGAATATTCGATCTCCATTTTGACCTTGAAGGCACATCATGCAATTTAATCATATATTTCAATGTCATGAATCACCAGGGATTTCTGAAGGCTAGGTTTCATCCCACTAAAGAAGAAGTTAGCCTTGCATACAGGGTTAAGGAAAAATCTATATGCCTTTCGTGCAAGACATGCGATTTTTTCCTCATATGCTCCGATGGATTCATCATTTTTTTCTTTAGGTAAAGGTAGTCCCATTCTATATTAAGTACGAGGGTGCGAGGAAAATATTTAACAAAAAACATTATCTGTAAATCATACCATTCCAATGCCTCGATCTCCTCATTGGGATTCATATTTTTTATCAACATCCGACATTGATCGTCTTCAACATCCCTATAATAAGAAGCCATATGATCCTTCTCTTGTTCAAATTATTAAAGGATGGAGAAGATATTATCAATGGAGTTAATCCATTGTTTGGTGATTGAGGGATCAGATGATCCATTAAAAATTGTAGTCCATTGTCTCATAATGATCTCGATAGTGACTAGTTATTTTTTATGGGGGGTTGAAAATTCTTCTTGGCCCATGTTTCTATTCAATTCCTGAAATAAATGTGATATTATTGTGACAAAGTTCACGATTCATGCTCCCATAGGATTGGGCATCACATTAGAAGAGTCATAAAATTGGTCTTCACATAAGTTGTTAGCTCGAGTCCTCATAATACCGGCCATTGGATGGAATAAAAGAAATGTTATGGGTAACACATTAAGGTTAATCCATGAAAAAATGGTTGACATATAAATAACTTTTATTTCCATACTTTATGAATCTATAGGCTTCAACATATGTTATCCATGATCTACTTTCTAATATATATTCATAGGGGAATTTTATTTAATTCAATTACTAACGGTTCACAATATGCTTCTGAATTTACAAAAGCATATCACCCAGGAGTGTGGTTACCAACAGTGCAGCAAGGCCTATTGTCGTGTACTAGGATACCCTGGGTCAAGCTCGAAACTCCTTCTCAGAGTTTTCACTCCTAGGTACATCTGTACCAGAGAATCCTCTACCTACCTGTATCCAGACATGGATGTATTTTATTGACAAACTACCTAATCAATACTCTCCAAAATTTAGAAATTTTATTATTATACACAGTCTGGTCTCTAAAGCTTCACTAGGGTTTTCAAATCCAAATCCCAAAAATAACTAAAACTATCCTCTCATACTAACTATATCAAACCCACTTTTTTATTACATACTTAAAATAATTTATTACATAAAACCATCATTTGATTAAACATAGAATATCTATATTTTTAGTGTCTTTGGGGATTATGAACATTTCATACCCACATAAAATATAAAATTCAACATCTTATTGAAAACATCTTTTACATGACCACTATATTCCTTTGTACTTAGCATTGAATGGGATAACCTTAGGAAATGACTATGAAAAGGGTGAGATATAATTCCCAGTAAGGGAGTAAACAAGGAATAACATAAAGAATACAATATTTTTTATGCAATAAAAATATCAATGGATCATAAGGGAAACAATAAAATAAAGGCATGATATAGCATGATTATCATTACATGGAAATGTGGAATCAACACTTAACATTTTAATAGCATGAGCCAAGGCTCATTGCACATGGATCATGAGTAAAACCTCATTGAACATGAATTATCATGAGTAAACACTCATTAGTTTTGAAATAGCATGACTAAACCCTCATTTCACTTGAATTATATTGATACTGATCATACCCAATGCATTGGAGCGCTATCAATGCCCACCCTTCTTAATCATTTCACTTCATGAATATGTGTTCCACATGGATCGTACAACATGAATTCATTAAACATAATACATTATTACAAGATGAAGTAATGTGTAATTAATACATTGAAAACTATAATAAATATGTAAACGTGAATAATGTTGAATATCCTTGATAGGGAAATGTGCATGGTACTAACTACACAATAACATCGGCTTGGAAAACCGTGGTGCAATTTCTACAGCATAACGATGTGACATATGAATTCATAAAAATGGTTTATGAGAGATAAATTGGTGTCTCATCATATTTACATGAAATTGATAGTAATGGGGTCACATATATTCATGTCCCAACAAATTTAATGTAAATTAGATTCATAAAACAAAATAATTTCTTGAATGTAAATGAGGATAGAGAGACTCCTTAGGGAATTTCGATATGGTAACAAGTGTACATGGAAGGTATTACTGAGAGAGAAAGGGGCCTCTCATCATTAAAAAATAAATAGGAAAAATATGTTGGAGTTTTTAAGTCATACCCCATCATTTATAATTGACAATAAAAGGAAATAAAAATATTAAGAAACACTGATAACTTGAGAAATGAATGAATATTTTACTTCGAAATGAGTTCCCAAAGGCTTGGGAGGGGCATGAGAGAGGATTTTTGGGATCTTGGGGCTCCTTGGGAGGATTATTTAGAAAGGAGTGTAGATGTTTTATGAACTCAAATGGCTTTTATTTAAGAAGATATCAGTTCTTGGGTGGGTTTATATAGGAAATGAGAGGGAATTTGTTATTATTTTGTTTTGGGACACCACAAATTAAACTAATCAATACTAAAAACCAAAAAATGGTTGTTTCCCATAGTTTCATCCAAAGGGAAGTGAAATAAATATTTTATAAGTAAAATGGAATAAATTCTTAAAATAATAGGTTTTCTTATGTGAAGGTGAGTCACACTCTGATGAAAATAAATTTAAAAAGTTAAAATGTTTTATAAGCCTTGAAGGGTCCTCTAAGGCTTTTTAAAATAAATAAAAAAACCAAAAAACACATTTTTCAATGGTAAAACATATATTGGACTAACATCAAATATATATTATTTTATTACATCATTATTGGGTCATTATGATGTCATAAAACACATTATATATTTAAACAGTATTTAATATTTTTGGAAATAATTTACTATCTCGAAAAATTAATAAAAATTCCCTATTGGATATTTTCAACGTCCTAACTCAAATGATATTTTCCATTTTATATAATTAATTTTCTAAATATTTGAATTTTTAATTATAAAATAAAAACCGACATTTATAAAAAATTCATGGGTTTTGACAAAAACGAATTTCAAAACTTAATAAAAATCACAATTGGATTCATAATAATTATATGGTCATTTATATATAATAAAATTAATTTAGTGATAATATTTTATTAAGTTATTATTTCATTTAAAAATTCATCAATTCATCAAAATATATTTATTAGTTGAATATTAACTAAAAATACTATTATTTTCTTTAAAAACCATTTACCAAGTAACAATAATAAATAGAATGAATATTATCTATAAAAAACTAATGTACATAATCATAGTGCTAGGGTCATGTAGTATATCCCCTTATAACATTGGCATAAGACTGAATGGTATGGTGTGTGATGGTGAAACAATCTTGGGGTGGCTCTGATAACATCTCCCATGTGGTAATCTCTATCAACATCCAATTCTCCCGTATGTGGTTCTGCTCGAGCTTAACGTGTTGAAGCTCCGATTGGGATTCATCAAGAGCGATTCCCAATAATGCCACCTCTTTTCCGAGCTATGAAAACTGTGCTTCATATGAGGAAATTATATTGGATGAGGCAATCACTTCATTTTTATGTGTAAATTGGATTTGTTAAAGCCCTATATTTTTACTAATCATGTGATCACTATTTAACATATATTTTAGAAACAATCCCAATGTTTAACGGTATTTTAAAATTAAAAAAAAACATAAAATCAAAGAAGTTCATATGTTATATAACCATGTCACATAATAAGACATTTAATTAGATCAAGAGGAATTTCCATTAATAATATTTTGGGTCATTACCAAGACTACTTTTGGTTGTCTTCATGGGAAATATGTGATATTTGTGATGTTTTTATTTGTGAAAAATTCCCTATCCTGGTTCATGTGGTTGATTAAATTAGTATTCACGGGGTTTCTAGATATGTTCATGCTGGTTTTCATCAGTGATATACTTTCCTAATATATGTCCAAGGAGGATAATGGAGGGAATTTGTGGGTAAGTATTTTAGTTTGTCGTCATGATAATCTATTCATGATATTGTCAAAGTGTGTGTTATAGGATTTTTATTCCCAATTCATTGAGATTTTTTTGTCCCTACATGGAGGATACATTTAATCCATGAATATATATGGGGTTGTGTCTTGGGAATACTAAACGAAAGTGGTAGAAGTGAGTAGTTTGCATGGTCATGTCGGAAATTACATGTGGTTTGTAGCAGATTTCATTTCAGGTTTAAATCATCTGAAAGCCTCGAACCTGAAAAATAATGGATTTTTATGGTCTGACCAGTGGCATAGATATTTTTTTTACCTAATGGAGATCTTTTACAATGCTCTATTACTTTTATTTCGATCAGTGGTAATTTAGTTTTAGGTTTTTTTTTGATTCTTCACATCATTGGTTATGAAATATTCTGATACTGTAGAGTCCAGTTGTTTAATATGAATCTCTAGAGTTACATCCACGTGAACATAAGAATTACACCAATGATATAGGGTTATCATTTTTTGTTTTTGATTCGATGTTATTGTAAAACTACTTCATCAGTGATCATTTTTTTTTGTTTTTACTGATCATAATTTTTTTAGGAATGTCTTCACTTAGGGTGGCATGAACATGCATTAGAATTGGTGGATAAAATTTTATTAGGATTAAAACATCAAGATTTTATGTAATATATGAATGTAAAATGTTTTATGTTAAATTCCTAGCAGAAAGGCATGTAGTGATTTCATGTATGAACCTTGAGATACCTTGTTATTGATAGAAGAACACTCTATAACAAATCTAGATGTGGGAGATGTTGGTCTAGGATATCCATTACAGATGATGGTATAATAATATTCAGTTCATTAGGAGGAGTATTACTATTTAGGAGATCTATTTTAATGTTATGTATATAAAAAGTTGTTTTTGGTGAATCCTCTAATCGTTGGATTGAGGATGGAAAACACATGGTGTGGTTCTTGGGAACGCATTTAATTTCATTTGAAATGCATGATATAGTTCTCCATGAGTCTAATTAATAATGTTTATAAGTATATCCTAGCATGAAAAATATATTAAAATCATTGAGAGGAAATTTTTAGAGTCCTGTATTGAAGCTTGTAATTTTAAATTTTCTTTCTCAATGTTTTGTTATCCAGATGGTGAAGGACATGCACTATATTCCTTGAGTTTTTCTCCAATTGCACGATGTTCTCTAATGGATGTGTTGAAAAATATTGATTTAATTTGATGCCATTTTAATTAAATATCAGGGAGGCTATGATGCTATATCAGTGATAGGTGATCGTTTAACAAAATCAGCTCACATTAATGTAATCCGGGAGTTGATAATATTAGAGGCTTTATCAAGGTTGTATCTAGAGAATGTGGTGAGGCTCCATGGATTTCTATGGATTGTCATCTTAGATCCGGACCCCCATTTAACCACAAGGGTTTGGAGATGTCTCTAGTATGATTATGGATCTATGTAATTCCATAGAACTACTTTTCATCTACAGAAATACATTCAGACATAGAAGGCCATCTTAACTGTTGAAGACATGATTCACTCTTGTGTCCATGGTTTTGGAGGTTCATGGATGATAATAATTAACTAGGTCATGTTTTTTGACAATAATAGTTTTTAATCAATATTTGTTATGGCCCCATTTAAAGCTATATATGGTCATCCATGTCATTTATATTGTGATTAAATGGGGTAGGAGAGGTAGAAAATTGAGTTCCATAACATGTATATAACACAATTGAGATGGTTCAGCTAATTCATGAGAGGATGAAGCCATTATTTTATTTTCAGAAGTCCTATGTCTATAATATGATGACAACTATAGAGTTCAACAAAGGAGATCACATGTTCATGAAGGTCACTTCATATCATAGGAAACAAATGATTACTCATGGGAGTATTCTCTCCCCCATGATTGTTGGGATTTCAAATTGATGGCTTGGGTTGGATCTATGGAATATTGAATTGAACATCCGGAAATGATTTGTCAGGTAGGCCATAGTTTTCAAATTTAATATCATTATCATTATATCCATGAAAAAATCATTTTATCGAATGGGGAAATATTGATGTTACTAATGATGAGACCATTGAGGAGTGGTTAGTTGAGATCCAAGACTGCCATGACAAGGTGTTTTCTGGGTATGAAATTCCCTAGGTTGATATATTTTGGAGGAATAATGGTATGTTGGAGAGTTTCTCGGATCATTGGTCATGTATTCACACTTATTACCCTAATCAATTTAATATTTATCGCTTCTGTTCTAAAATTTTTACCTTGTGAATGCTTTAATTTTTTATATATGATATAGTTTTTTCTTATTACTTGTGTATTTACTCTCATTTTTTAGGTATCTCTCTTGGGAGAGTATATAATAATATATTGTTGTTATATTTTTTTAAATTTTTTTCTTCAATAAGTGAGGTGGTTTAGATCATATGATGGTGATATATTTGATTGGTATCATTTGAGGTGGATGTTAGGGTGACCCCTTCTAATTTTCTCTCTATGTTAGGTTTTGGATTCATGAGGATTATATTTTTTATAGAGGTTTATGATGTAAGGGTATGAATTTATTTTTACAAACCATTTATTTGATTACAAAGATTATAGTGTTGGGGGAGGGGTCCTGTAAATCTATAGTGGTTCATATATTGAAATATAGGAATTGGGATGTTACACTCAATGTATATGAGTTTCATTGGCTGTTTAAGTCTTGTTAAAATCATTATAAATTTATGGTTAAATATTTCATGGAGATTCATTTTTTAGATGGATAAGAAACTCAAAATTTATCTGACATGTAAGATTTAGGTGAAGTTTAAATTTTAAGATCAACATTGTTTTAAAAGTTTAACTAGGTTGTGAGTTCTCAAAACCAACACCCCTCTCTCCCATTTTTTGGCATCTTGTGACCCTCTTCCACATAATTTTGGATACCTTCTATTGATATTAGCTATTAGGTTATGTCTTCAATCTGTGGTGATATGTGGGGTGTTATTTCATCATTTTCAGGAAGGTTCTCCCATATAGATGAAATTTATTTATGCTTTCTCATTCCATTCTATAGATCTATATATTTGACATTATAATGAGGTTTCTCATTTTCCACTATGTTTGTGGAATGCTAAATTTAGGAGATCATAGTTCCCTCATGGGAGAGGTGAATATAGATCTATAATGCTAGTGTGTTCCCATTAAAAGAATTTTGAATACGTTGAGGATAGATATTCATTTTATCAATTATTTAATTTATGTGAAATGATAAATTGATTATGGTTTAGGAATTCGAATAGAAATTAATGTAACCTAATAAACAATGAATTAGATTAAAGGAATTGTATAGTGATCACATGCCGATGTTGATGCAGTATACTATTATGATTTTTTGCCTCTAAATTTTAATGATATTTTTATATCTTTTCTATACTTTTTATAATGTTTTATGCTTGGAGTAGCATGTTAAAATTCATTAATAACACAACTCTAAAATCAATTTATAATTAATTTCATTAATATTAATTTAATATGTTCAATGATTTAATATGATTATTGATGTAATTTATAATGAAAAAATTGTTGAAATGTGATTGTAAAATGAAATTAGATCATCAAGGTGATTAATTTACAAATAAAAAATTTGAAATACGTTTAATCTGAATGATAATAAAAAAACACATAAGAATATAGAATGGTTGGTTTCTTTGAATTATGTTTAAAATAATTTTTTAATTAATTTGTGGCCTCATATAGCTTGATGCTATAGTTTTCCCATACATTGAAACTATGATTAGTGAATTAGTTTTTTAAATATGAAATAAGAAATAGTTTATTTAAAAAAATAATTTTATAGTTCATGATTTTCCCATCTTCATGAGAATCCAACTACCTTGTTTTGGATCCAAGAGAGAATGTATGTATGTGAATGATAAATTCATTGTATTGATGGCCAAATTTCCATGTTTTTTATGATATTTTATTCCTTTTCCCTTTATAATGTGATCTAATTATCGGCATTTATATATGAGACTGATATGACTGAGTCATGGGTGGCTGATGTGATATAGAGCGGGGAGGCCCAGATGTGATTTGGTATGAATACGAATGAGTCTATGATAGATGATGTGATGTGGGAATGGAGGATCTAGTTATGTGGAATCATTTGATGAGTGTGATGGAGAGATGCATCGAGATATGCATGAGGGTGTTTGGGTTGGAACCAGAGTTGTTGGAATGGGTTGAAGATGGGATTTCCAATTAATGTGATATTGAGAGATGTAATGATTGATTTTGAATCTCATTAATGGTTGATGATTGGGTTGCTTGTTTTTTCATCATTCTATTCCCCACTAAATGAGTAAGACGGATGTCCTTAGTTTCATGTTTTCTCTTGGTGGTTTCTTCATATTTTTTTTCTAGAGTTCCAATATTATGGAATGATGGTAATAATAATAGATACATCTTAAACCATGTGGTGGGTGGTATTATAAGGAAAATTATAAATTATTTTTATGTTGACAAACTGTGTAATAATATTTAATTTTCATTGGATGAAATGGAATATTGTCTATTTATTAATTATGTGTTATATGGACTAATGCTAAAGGATAATTAATAGATAATTAATAAATAAATTTAAAGACAAATATTTGGTGAATATAAGTAATTTAATGTATGTTTTTAAAAATATTCTGTGATTATAAGACATCTTATCATAGCAGTGTCAACTGGGATTCTTAGAAAAGTTATCTATAGTAGAGTCCATGACTCCACTATGAACATATTATGGTTGTGATCTATATTATATATTCTTTTTCTAAGTCATATTCTACCCCACCCATTATATTTATGTAAGCTGACATCCAATAGACTCTTGGATGGTGTTTTCACCAACATCTCAGTGGGATGACGGACATTTGACTACATACTCTGTAACTACTCACTTTTCATAGTAGTTACTTGTGCTGGTATGCATGGTGGATAGTTTTCCAATATATTTTTGTAGAGTAATGTGATATATTATGGTTATTTAATAAAGACATATTATTGGATATAGAATCCAAATTATTATTATAGTGATGGTGTGTATTGGCTATGAGAGATGGAGTTATTTACTTGGTGTATGGGTTGTATTGGATTGATGTATAATACATGATGTATGATATTTTTATTTATGAGATGTGGAGGATCCAGAAAACTACACAGTTACTATATATGGTGATGTGATATGTGATAATTTGATGATATGATGCATAACGTTCGTATTGTTATGCCATGACCATGTGTCATTGGGTATCCTATTTCATAGAAAGATTTATCAGGATATGTGATATATGGGAAAAGTAATAATATAGTGGGGAATTTTGAGCGGGGTTCCCTTAATGATTTTTTATTATATTGTATCTTGTATTGTGTGTGAACCTTGGAGATATTTATCCATGTTAAGGTTCGGAACACAGTATATCTATTTATGTGATGTATTAGTATCACTGCTTTTCCTTGTGGTTTAGAAATATTTCATTATGATATTCATTAGAAGATCTTGTGAGGATCCTACTTACAATACTATTATGCCCAACCTACCTATTTATGAACAATTTTTCAGGTCAGGCGATGATTGTTGGAGATCGTGCTGGATGTTACTAGCTTGTGGTTTTTCATGATCTGTTTTGGAATTGTATTCATTATGCTCTTTACAATTTTGGTACTTGTAGTTTACTTTCAGTTGTTATAGTACTTTATAAAATTGCTTGTATTCCATTGGGATTTCTTTTTAATACTTTTAGAAGTAGTTTTTTTGTATACTTCTTATCTCCATTCGATATTTTTTTATTAAATGGTAACCCCACACATATGAATGTTTATTATACCCTCTGTGATAGATTCCAACCCAAGTCCAAATAGAGGAAGGACTTAGGTAGTCTCTATACCTCTCCAATCATTGGGGTTTCTTTGTGGGGTGGGGCTATGAAATATTGGAATTAATGCTGCAGGTTGAGGGATAAGATAGGGATTGGAGTTCAGCATATGTGAGGTTTCATGGGAAGGTAGGGAAATAGTTTTAGAGAAGTTTAGTGAGTAATACAAACACAGGGTACTAAATGAGACAAGATTATATAGGTACCCTTGTGATCTGATGCATTTAACATTTTTCTACTAAGTCTACTAAGTGGTTGGATATTGGTATCAGTGTAAAGATCTAGGAAATAATCATGCATCATTCTTCATTACACCAATTTTTGAAATGGGAAGTGCATTAGATATTTTCCAACTACAAACTATGTAATAAAATAATTAGTTAATTAATATTAATCAATCCACATCTCTTGATTATGATATCTATCCATGTTCTAATTTGATAGGCATGGATCTAGGACAACATGTTCATCGGGTTAATTCTGAATATGTTCTAAAGGATGTTATAGTAGATTTCCACATAGTGGAGGGAAGTTATGATGACACATATAGGAGGAAGCATAATGAGTTTTAGCATCATATTTTAAATAATTATGAGTGGTCTATTTTAGCTTTATCTATAGAATAATGGTTGGGATGGTTGATATAACTTTCAGTTAAAACAATGCCTGGAAGAAGCACTGGGTTTCATTATCTATGAATATACAATATTTTGTAGTGAGGTATGTTGGTTCTTGTTCCTCAGGGATCATAAGGAATAGGTGGTCTCATTGGAGGAGTTTTTGTACTAGTTCTAACAAGAGTTTGTTTAATAAAACTCAATGGCTGCTTATCGGAAAGAGTTTTTTACCCCTCAATAGGGGTGTTGTAGTATGATAGGGTTTGGGATCCATTATAGGACCCTTATTCAATATTATTTAGACCTATTTTCAAATGAGGAGGACATAGAGTGGCATTTGGAGGAGGCATTGATTTTACAAATCTAGTTATAGGCCACTTAATTTATTCTAAATGTGTATCTAGAGGTGCAAGAGAGAGTATATGTTATTGAGAAGAAACATTCTAGAACTAGATATTCATGAGATTGGATTCATTATGATTCATCATGAAGTAGAGATATAGTATGGGGTTCCCAGTTTTTAAGAAATAAGAGTCTCCAATTATCCGTGGGTAGGTCTCATCACTCTTTATCTCATTTCATCTTGGGAAAGTAGACCTATATCCTATTCCAACGGATCAAATTATTGTTTTCTTATATAGTTCATTTTCATTAGTATTTAGGGTTATTAGCCATCCTATGTAGTTAAACTTTTCAAAGTGTTTAGCTTCAGGTTCCTCCATTGAGGAAAATGTTGTTGAGGAAGCTGTAATAGGGTTCTCTAGTAAAGGGTCAGCAATGTCAAAATGGGATAGGAAAAGTATATCCTTTATATGCTAGTCATTCTATGATAACATTAAAACCCCATGGATGTGGTTATCAAAAGGGAAAGAGATTTCATAGATAAAGTCATGGGCAGCTTCATGCTTTTGCATTTCTAGTAACAAGTGATCCATACATTGTTTGAGGTACCCTTTTATTATTTTATACTTGGTTAAATGATTTTTTTGATGCATGAGTGATGCGCTCGTTTGTATCTCCTCCCCTTTTCCATGATTTATAACTTGTGGTAGAGAGGGTTCCAGTACAATTATAATTAATATTCTAGTTGGAGGTCCAACTAACTTGTATAGTGTTTTTAGGGACTGTGATCTAGTGTTGGGGAAGACCAAATCATGGGATTATTGTAACACCCCAACCCCAGTTACCCAGAGTCGGTGAATTATTACATAACATTGGCATTATCAAAAAAGATCAAGTGTCGAATGACCGATTAGTTTAGTATACTTGGAATCACTAGAAACATTCATAAATTTTACATTACATCATAAAGTTAAAAATTACAACAACATCTTGGGTCCATATACCACACTCATATCCCCTCATACTATCCCTTCAGGTCATTCATAAAATACTTTTTTACATCCTGGGAAAAATAAAACATATTAAGGGGTGAGCTTATATGCCCAGTAAGGATAAAAATATAGCGGAAACATTCTTAAATAAGAATAAACATTTAAGGAAATGTATAAATAAAACAAAAGAATTTTAAACATGAACTTAAGCATAATATGACAGAAATAAAATGAAATAATTCCATTTACATATTCACATAGATATTCCACTAATCGAATAATCACATGAAATATCAATAACCACATTCATAATTATGGAATGCAAAATGACAGACTATCATAACAAAATAGTCAAGGCCTTGTACCAAGACTACAAATAAGATTTTGTCAAGGCCTTGTTCCATGACACTAGTTTCTGTAATGAGACCTACCGATGCATCGAGGATCTATAGCGGGCTCCAACTGTCACTTATTAAGTCCAATTCATTCCTTATATGAACATGTTTAAAAATAATATAAATATTCATATTAAAAATAGCATATGAAATGTCAATACATTATCCATAAACCATGAATGGTATAAAAATAACACATCCACAATCAACCATATCACAAAACCTTCAATACAATATAGAAGTTTTGTATAATAATAAACCAACTTCAAATAAACTTAAAGCCCATCAAAGGACGTTAAAATAGATGAAATCAAAACAAATTGAGAGAAATATCTCTTTTTTTAAATAATTTAAAAGTCAAATAATTAAAACAGAAAATATTTACATTGAAAATATTCTTATAAACTTTAATGGGAAGATTCGACAATTTTATAATGGCAGAAAATAGCTTCACCTGCTGTATAAGTTAAAAAACATTCTTACCTTAATTCTTTAGAAAAGGTTAAAAATGACCTTGTTTGGAAAACTATGGAAGGGTTCCTTTATAAAAATCTTATATAAAGTCAAACAAGGTTATAAATGACTTTAACACATATTCTGTAAAATAGTAAGAATGTTTTGAAATACATTTTTAAGAAACATGGATGTGGATGACAAAGAGGTCCCAATAGATAATTACGTATAAACAACCTCAGATAATGAAGAGATTGTGAAATAAACCCTTACCATGTAAATTTACTTGGATAAAGGTAGGTTAAAATCTTGTATAATGGTGAAATAATTGTTATTAAATTATTCATGAATCATATACATTAATATGATATCATATATGATCTTTTAACATTGATTTGTTAGTAATATCTTTGTATTATCGTTGTTTCAGGTGTTAACTGATTCATTTTCCTTTATATACTATGTTGTGTAAGTCATGTTTGTTGTGGATATTTTTTATCTTATTCATATCCATAATGATATTAAGTCTTTAATCATTATTTTTAACCATAAAATGAAAATTATTCTTGAATGGATACGATGGGGAATGAATCTCATCGCGTCCGTGGAGACGGTTGTCTGTACGTACTAACGAGCAACAATATCATTATTTTCATATTAAAATAATATATAATTGGGTGTTGAATCATATATAAAGAATAATTATCATGTTATATTTATTATTTATATGAATTACACATCATTATTATACCCATACAAATAATAATGTAATGAATAACAATTACACCACAACGTGGAGATGGTAAGCCGTACGTACACACATATGGTAAAATTTCATTAAAGGGATAGATATAATACTGAATATGGTTATACCATATTTATAATAACATCATAGTATATAGGGGATACAAGTGTTACTATTTTAGAATGGAAATAACAATAACATAAAAAGATGAAGAAGAAAGGAACTTGAAAGAGGGTGGTGAAAATATTACCTCTTCTTCAGGTTATTCGTTTTGATTTGATCAAATGGGCTCTATAGGTCGTCTTTATGATCAAAATAAGGCCACTAGGTTAAATTTATGGAAGTTGAATGAATATATGGGTAGGTTTTGGCCAAGAAAAAAAGGCTTTGAAGGTGTGAATTTGAGAGAATGCGGAGTTCCCTTTTATAAGAGGGGTGAGGGGCACCTTAGGAAAAGCTAGAAAGAAGATTTTATAATAAATTAATCTTCAGTTTATAATGGCTAAAAATTGACCTATTTCGAGGATAAGGTGGGTATGAACCGAAAACTACCCAACCAATATGTTTTAGACAGGTTTGGGTCACTATATTAACCTTATATTTTATTTTTAACTCTTAGTTAATTAGTTTCACATTTACCATGTCTCTTTGTATTTTTATATTATATGGTTAATAAACGTACTATATACATCCAAAAGAACCCCATGTTATTCATTAATTATACACTTATCATTATATAAGTCCCATAGACGAACCTTAGATTTTGAGGAATTTAATATCAATTAATAATATAATACTTGTTTTAAAAATTCCTTTATGTCAATTTTGACACTATTTGGTATTTGATTTATGTGAAAATCATAAAAGAATGATTACTTAGAAAAAACTTAATTAAATAAATACTAAAATGTCCTATGAACCTATGAAATTATTTTAATTCCTAAAAAGTCTCAAATTTCATTTATTTTGATATTTATAATATCAATTATTTTATTATTTTATTAACTAGGTAATTACTGAATCACCATTGTGTCCAAAATAAATTAAATTATTTAATTTTTAAAAATTATAAATAATATACCATTATGTAGGAAAGCTTTTTAGTTTTCTAATGAATATTTATAATCGAATTTATCTTATATATAACACTCTGTTAAAAATGTTTTAGTAATTAAACATTGATTTTTACTCTTTTAACTCTTCTTTGAATTAAATAATAATAAATGTCCTAATCTAATCCAAGTAGACCTAAATGATAATATATTATTAATAAGGTTTTTTTGGTCGAGATACACCTGTCCAATATAATTAGGACATGTGTCAGGGTAATATTAATATCATTTTTACCCTTAATTACCCTATTTACTTTTAACCGTGGTAAAAAAAAGTAAATAGTTACTATTCACCAAAAAATATTTTTATCTTATTGAACCACATATTACTCCTTGATATTATCCATGTATCTCGGATTTTTTAAATTCCACTCATAGAAGAGGTAAAATTTTGTTTTATGTGAATTACCAAATTCTCCTAGGAGGTGGGTAAAAGATGGTGAAATGTTCAATAAAATTTTTATATATCTAAAATTATTCTAAACTAACTCCAATGGATTGCATTGAAATTTCATAGGAATTATGTATCTATTTTGAACTTAATTAAATTAAAATAAAATAAATAATTATTTAAAGAAAAATTTGTTTTTAAACTATAACTCAGTATTTTTTCACTATTCATCAAAAATTGAATGTTTTCAGAAAAATACAAAAAAAGCACCCTAGCCTAATTTTGATTTTCCGAATCCAAATATGAAGTTCATTTTGAATGATAAAAATTATAAAATTTCAACTAGTTGGCATTACTATTCATAACATCTAGGTTGATTGGTTGTGTTTTGTGTTAGAACTCGAAGTTGCGTACAACACACACTATTGTATTATTCAAAGAGAAGTGTACCGTAGAAGCTGGGGGTGTTACATTATCCCCTCCATAAAATAATTTCATCCTTGAAATTTATAGAATATTACTACATAAAAAGACTTGGGTGATTCTTCATCATAAGTTCCTCAGGTTCCCACATTGCCTCTTCTATTTTATGATTTCTCGAAAGAACTTTTACCAGATGAGTCGTCCGGTTTCTCAACACTTGTTCTCTGGAATCATGAATCTTGATGGGCTCTTCGCAATAAGAAATATCGGGTTCCAGTTCTAATTCCCCATAGGTGAGTACATGCGTTGGGTCAGGCATGTATTTTCTCAACAGTGATATGTGAAACACATCGTGAACTTTGGAGAAATTTTGCGGCATTGCCAAATGGTAAGCTATAACCCCAATTCGTTCTAGAATTTCGAAAGTTCCAATGTACATGGGACTCAATTTACAATTCTTACGGAAACATATGACTCCCTTCCATGGAGATACCTTTAAGAAAAAATGATCTCCTACTTGAAATTCCAAATCCTTCCTTCAGTTATTGGCATAGCTCTTCTTCCCACTTTGAGCTGCTTCGATGTGGTTTTGGATTACCTTAACCTTTTTCATCGTTTCCTCCACTAGTTCTGGGCCTACGAGTTTTCTTTCAGCAACTTCATCCCAAATAGGTTGGTGTGCGACATCTCTTTCTGTATAATGCTTCATATGATGCATCTGAATACCTGAATGAAAGCTATTGTTATATGAAAATTCTACCAAAGGTAAATATTTATCCAACATACCCTAAAAGTCATGTGAGCAACATCTCAGCATGTCTTTTAAGGTTTGAATAGTCTGTTCTGGTTTTCCATCTGTTTGAGAGTGGTAGGGAGTGGTCAAATGAAGTTCTGTATCCAAGGCATTCTAAAGACACTTCCAAAATCTTGATGTAAAACGTGGATCATGATTAGAAACAATCGATAGGGTTACCCCATTAAATCTTAAAACTTCATTAATATATAGTCTTTCTAGATGTTCAAGTGGTAAATATTCCTTTATAGAAAGAAAATGTGCTGACTTGGTAAGACGATAAACAATGATCCTTATTGCATTATTCATTCTAGGAGTCTTTGGTAGTCCCATGACAAAGTCCATCGTGATATTATCCCATTTCCACTCAGGTATGGGAAGAGGTTGCATGACTCCTCAAGGCTGTTTCCTTCCAGCATTCACTTGATGAATAACCATACATATTGACACAAAATCAGTAATCTACCTCTTCATGTTGTCCCACAAAAAATGTCCCTTAAAATCCCTATACATTTTGGTGCTCCTAGGGTGTATAGAGAAATTTGAACTATGAGCATCGTACAACAATTACATTTTTAGATCAGGTATATTGGGAACACAAAGTCTCTTACCAAATTTCAAAATTCCATCTTCATACACAAATTCACTCAATCTCCCATCATTCATAGCTTTAATATTCTTTTTAAATTATTTATCATCAATCTGAGAACTCTTAAACCTTTCTAGTAAAGATGGTTTGACATCTATTTGAAAAAGAATTGATGTTTCACCTTCCATGGTTATTCCCATATCCATCATTACTAGATCCATGAAAATAAGATCCCTCTCAATTCTCATATTCTTCAAAACTCCATGATCTTTTCTACTCAAAGCATCTGCAACCTTATTTTCCTTCCCCGGGTGGTAGTGTATCGTGCAATCATAATCCTTGAGTAGTTCCAGCCATCTCCTTTGCCTCATTTTGAGTTCTCTCTATGAGAAGATATACTTCAAACTCTTGTGATCAGTATAAATCTCACATTTCTCACCATAGAGATAGTGTCTCCAAATATTCAATGTAATGATTGCAGCAGCTAACTCAAGATCATTAGTAAGATAGTTCTGCTCATGAATATTTAGCCGTCGTGATTCATAGGCAATAACCCTATAATACTGCATAAGGACACAACAAAGTCCTTTCTTTAAAGCATCGCTATAAATAACAAACCCATCATTCCTCAATGGTAGAGTCAATATATGATCATTGAATAATATTATCATCAGTTTTTCGATACATTCTTTACATTCTTTTGTCCAAACTAATTTAATCCCTTTAAGGGTGAGATTTGTTAATGGGTGAGCCAATCAGGCAAAATTCTGGACGAAACGTCGATAAGAACCTGCTAAAAAATAAAACTATGTGCCTAAGTTATAGTCTATGGTGCTGGAAATTCTTGGATTGTCTTGGTCTTAGAAGGATCAACAAAGATTCCATACTTAGAGACAATATGGCTAAGAAATAAAATCTCTTGAAGCCAAAATTTACACTTGCTAAACTTTTTATATAATTCATGCCTTCTCAGAGTCTTCGGGATAATGCATAAGTGATTTTCATGATCTTCATGGATTTTTGAGTATACCAATATATCATCAATAAATACCAGTACAAAGTAATCAAGATATTCCTTTAAAACTCTATTCATTAGATAGATGAAAATAGAGGGTGCATTAGTCAGCCCAAAAGGCATTACTGTAAACTCATAATGCCCATACCTGGTTCGAAATGCTGTCTTTGGAATGTCTTCCTCCTTCACACACAACTGATGATATCCAGATCGAATTTCAATCTTTGGAAAGTATTTTTCTCCATGTAGTTTTTGAAAAAAAATCATCAATGCGATGTAAGGGATACATTTTATTTATTTTTATAGCATTGATCTCTCTGTATTCGATACATAACCTCAAAGATCTATCTTTATTTTAATCACAAGGACAGGGGCTCCCCAATGTGAAACACTAGGGTAAATAAATCCCTTATTACTCAATTCCTATAGTTCTTCATTTTTTCCACTAATTACATAGTTTCAATTCTATAAGGGGTCTTCGAAATGGGCCTTGATATAGGAATTAAATCAATGGAAAACTCAATTTCTCGTTCTGGAGTATGCCCAAGTAAATCCTCTGGAAAAACATCAACATATTATTTCACAATACATACATCCTCTATTTGGACATTCCTTTCCTCACCAACAGTTATTTAATTCTTTTCCTCCCCAATAATTGAATTTAGTTGAGATACTGGGTGTGGATCTAGATATGAATTAGGTGGTGATGATTCTGCTCTAAAGATAAGGTGTTCCTGGTCATCATCATAAAAAATCGTAACCTCCTTCTTCTTACAATAAATATTCACATCATACTCTAAAATCCAATCAATACCAAGGATTATATCAACCTCAATCATAGGTATGATGATGAGATCAGTAGATAAAAAAAATTTATGTGCTCTAATGGGAACTGATTCACAGAACATTGTAGCAATGATACTTCCCTTAGAGGGTTTTAACTGAAAACTCCCTTGTTAAATCAAATTAGAAATATATAATTTTCTTAGAAAACTGGGAAGATATGAAACAATGCGATGATCTAGAATCAAATAATGAATTTCCTATACTTGAGGAACCCATTAAATTACCTCCCACTACGTCTTTCAGAGATTCTACCTCAACAGTAGTGATAGCATAAGATTGTCATTGATCCCTTGGCTTTTTCTGAGGTTAGTTTCTTTGATGCTTAGGAAATTCATTTGTATAATATCCCATCTCCCTGCAATTGTATCATTGAACATCGGTAGCTTATTTTTTCCCCTTGCAATAACGAGATTGGTGGCCTTTTTCACCACACTTGTAATAGACTCCCATTCCGTTCAAGAATGTACCGGGGAGTTTCTTCCCACATTTACTATAGGATGGATATTCTAAATTTCCCTTCTTCCCCTAAATTCTATTCCCAGAGTGATCAGTAGATCTCTTCTTCTCTTTCATTGATTTAAAGTCGTAAGACATAGAGAATTACTTTTCTGTATTGATAGCACATGAGAGAATGTCTTCGTACGAGGAGAAGGATTGTGAGACTAATGCTCAACAAAGAAATGGTTTTATCCCATCAAAGAAATTATCAATATTAATCCTTGAGTTATGTATATAATCTGCTACATGCCTTGATAACCTTGTAATGTTAGCATCATACTTTGTGACATTCTCATCCTCCTTTTGTCTCAGACTCAAAAATTGTATTTCAATATCTGCTCGATGGTCATGAAGAAAGTATTTATCTAAAAAATATCATTAAACACCCTCTATTAAATATTTGATACTTCATCATCTTTCTTCGTATTTTTAATCAATGACCACCATTGATCAGCATCTCCAGTGAGGTGATAAACTTCAATGACAAATTTTTCCTTTTCACTACTCCCCAAGGCCTGAAATATTTTCTCTAGGTATCTTATCCATTGCTCGGCTACCAATGGATTTGTACCTCCATTGAATGTTTTTTGTTTTTTCCTCATGAAGTGATCTAACATTCATCCTCCACGCTGCGGATCAGTGTGCTCCATCCAGGTAAGGCTATTACTCATAA
Source organism: Viscum album (assembly GCA_963277665.1). NCBI lineage: Eukaryota > Viridiplantae > Streptophyta > Magnoliopsida > Santalales > Viscaceae > Viscum > Viscum album. The sequence goes on along the minus strand of OY728138.1, from coordinate 213,061,537 downwards.
CCTGAGTGAGTTTTCCTAATATAGGGATAAGCTGATCAGCACCAGTTGCATCACCAGCTCCACTATAATTATCTTGAATAGAAGGTAAATCCCTACATGGAGTGCATGAATTGATACGGTTTCCATTTCTTCCACCAGGTTCCATTTCTAAACAATGGAATAAACTAGATCACTTTATGAATCAAAATACATAATTCCAAAATTGTAAAACACATAACATAAATTGAACAGTTTATGGATATAATCCATAATCATAAAAATGTTTTCTTTGATAATTTATATACTCATAAACCCTTCATAATGGTTTGTAAATAAAATGAGAATTATCCAAAGCATATACCCGAGAGTGTCGTAACCAAGAGTGAAGCAAGGCCTATTGTCCTGCACCAGTTCCCGTTCGAGTGTAGCTCAGAGCGGTGTTTTTTGGTTTTACCTCTAGGTACATCTGTGACAGAGCCACCTCTACCTGCTCGTATCCAGATAGGGATGTATTTCATGGAAAACTCACAAAATCTCTACAATACCAAAATTCTAAGAAATTATTCTATACTAATCCTCATATCTATCTTAGGGATTTGTGCTCTAATTAGAGTTTATCTAAATCTAGCTTCCATGGTTTGTACTAAACACCCTTTGATACCAAATATAACACCCCGACCCCAGTTACCCATAGTCGGTGAATTATTACATAACATTGGCATGATCAAAAAAGGCAATGTCTCGAAAGACCGATTAGTTTAGTAGACTTGGAATTACTAGATACATTCATAAAGTTTACATTACATCATAAAGTGAAAAACTACAAAAACATATTGTGTCCATAGACCACAATCATATCCCCTCATACTATCCTTGCATGTCATTCATAAAATAAATTTTCAAATCTTGGAAAAAATAAAACATAGAAAGGGGTGAGCTCAGATGCCCAGTAAGGATAACAATATAGCGGAAACCTTCATAGAAAATCATAAATATTTAAGGAAATGTATAACTAAAACAAAAGACTTTCAAACTAGAAAATAAGCATAATATGGAAAAAATAAAATGAAATAATGTCATTTACTTATTCACATACATATTCTACTGATATAATAATCACATGTAATATCAATAACCACTTTCATAATAATGGAACTCATAATTCCAGACTATCATAACCACATAGTTCTGGCCCCGTTCCAAGACTACAAAAAATATTTCATCAAGGCCTTGTTCCAAGACACTAGTTTGTCTCATGAGACCAACCGATGCATCGATGAGCTATAGCGGGCTCCACCCATAACCTATTAAGTCCAATGCATTCCTCATATGAACAAGTTTAAATATAACAAAACATTTGTATTAAAACTAGCATACAAAATGTCAACACTTTCTCCATAAACCATGAATGGTATAAAAATAACATATCCATAGTAAAACATTTCACAAAACCTTCCATACAATATATAAGTTTTTTATCATATATAATTAACACCAAATAAATTTAAAATCCATCAAAGGATGTTGACATTGATGAAATCAAAATAATTTGAGAGAAATATCTCTTTTTTATAAATCATTTATAAGTCAAATAATTATAGAATAAAAAATTTACTTTTAAAATATTCTTAAAAGATTTTAAGATAAGGTTCGATGATTTTATAATGTGGTATAATAGCCGCACCTACCGTATAAGTTGAAAAAACATTCTTACCATAATTCTATCGAAAAGTTTAAATGGACCTTGTTTGGAAAACGACAGAAAGATTCCTTTATAAACATATTATAAAAAGTCAAACAAGGGTATAAATGACATTAACCCATATTATGTAAAATAGTAAGAATGTTCTGAAATAAATTTTTAAGAAACATGGATTTGGATGATAAAGAGGTCCCAGTAGATAATTACGTATAAACAACCTCGGATAATGAAGAGATTGTGAAGTAAACCCTTACATTGTACATTTCCTTGGTTGAGGGTAGGTTGAACTCCTGTATAATGGTGAAATAATTGTTATTAAATTATTCAATAATCATATACATTAATATGATATCATATATGATCTTTTATCATTGATTTGTTAGTAATATCATTGTATTATCGTTGTTTCAGGTGTTATTGGATTCATTTTACTTTATATACTTTGTTATGTATGTCGTTTTTTATGGATAGGTTGTATCTTATTCATATGCAGAATGATATTAAGTCTTTAAACATTATTTTTAACCATCAAATGAAAATTATTCTTGAATTGATACGATTGGGAATTAATATCATCGTGTTTGTGGAGACGGTTGTCTATACGTACGCACGAGAGACAATATCATTCTTTTGATATTAAAATAATATATAATTTGGTGGTGTATCATATATAAAGAATAATTATCATGTTATATTTATTATTTTCATGAATTACACATCATTATTATACCCATACAAATAATAATGTATTGAATAACAATTACACCACGACGTGGAGACGATAAGCCGTACGTACGCACGTATGGTGACATGTCATTCAACGGATGGATAGAATACTGAAAATGGTTGTACCATATTTATAATAACATCATAGTATATATTAGATACTGGAGTTGTTTTTTTAGAATGGAAATAACAAATAAAGAAGAAGTATAAGAAGAATGGATCTTGAAAGAGGGCGGTGAAAACATTACCTCTTTTTCGGGTTCTTCCTTTTGATTTGATCAAAATGGCTCCATAGGTTGGATTTATGATCAAACTAAGGCCTCAAGGATTAATTTAGAGATGTTTAGAGAATATTATGGGACGGGATGGCAGATCCAAAAGGCTTTGACGGTGTGAATTAGAGTGAAGGAGTAGTTCCCTTTTATAAGAGGGGTGAGGGGCACCTTAGGAAAAGCTAGAAATATTATTTTATAATAAATTCATATTCGGTTTATAATGGCTCCAAAGTGACTTATTTCTAGAATAAGGTGGGTATTGGTCACAAAACATCCAACCAATATGTTTTAGAGAGGTTGGGTCAATATATTAACCTTATCTTTTAGTTTTAACTCTTAGTTAATTAGTTTCACATTTACAATGTCTCTTTGTATTTTTAAATTATATGGTTAATAAACTTACTATATACATCCAAGAGAACCCCAAGTGGTTAATTAATGATAAAAATATCATTATATAAGTCTCTTGGACGATCCTTAGATTTTTATAAAATTAATATCAATTAATAATATAATATTTGTTATAAAAACACTTTTATGTCAATTTTGACACTATTTGGTATTTGATTTTTTTGAAAATGATAACAACATTATTAATTAGAAATAAACATAATTAAATCAATACCAAAATGTAATATTAACCTATAAAATTTGTGTAATTCATAAAAAATCACAAATTACATCTAGTTTGATATTTATAATATCAATAATTTTAATATTTCATTAATTAGGTAATTACTGCATCACCATTGTGTCATTAATAAATTTAATTACTTAATGTCTAAAAATTATAAATAAAATATCATTATTTAGTAAATAGCTTTATATTTCTAATGAAAATTTATAATCTAATTTATCTTATGTATAACCCTATATGAAAAATGTTTTAGTAAGTAAAAGCTGATTTTAACACTTAACTCTTCTTTGTATTAAATAATAATAAAATTCATAATCTAATACAAGTGGACATAAATGATAATATATTATACCTAAGGTTATTTTTGGACTAGATACTCTTTTCCAATAGAATTAGTACATATTTTAGAGTATTATTAATATAATTTTCACCTTTAATTACTCTATTTACTTTTAACAGTGTTAAATAAAATTACAAAAGTTATTATTCACCAAAAAATATTTTTATCTTATTGAACCACATTTTACGACTTGATATTAACCATGTCTATTGGATGTTCTAAATTACACTCACAGAAGCAGTAAAATTATGTTTTACGTGAGTTTCCAAATTTTCCTAGGAGATGGGTAAAAGAGGGTGAAAAGATCAACAAAATCTTTAAATATCTAAAATTATTCTAAACTAACTTCAATGAATTAAAATGAACTTATATAGGTATTATGTATCCATTTTGACCATAATTAAATTTAAAAAAATAATGAATTATTTAAATAAAATTTCGTTTTTAAACAATAACTCAGTGTTTTTTCACTATTCATAAAAAATTTAATGTTTTTAAGAAAATACAAGAAATTCACCCTAGGCTAATTTCGATATTACGAATCCAAATATAAAGTCCATTATGATAGATAAAATTTATAAAATTTCAAAAAGTGGGTATTACTATTCATAATAGCTAATTTGATTGGTTGTGGAATGTGTTAGAACTCGATGTTGCGTACAACACACGCTATTGTATTATTTAAAGAGAAGCGTAACGTAGAAGCTTGGGGTGATACATTCTACCCTCCTTAAAATAAATTTTCCATCGAAATTTCTAGAATAGTACAGTATAAAAAGACTTGGGTGATTCTTCATCATAAGTTCCTTGGGTTCCCACATTGCCTCTTCCATTTTATGGTTTCTCCATAGAACTTTTACCAGACGAGTTGTCCGGTTTCTCAACACGTGTTCTCTGGTATCAAGAATACAAATGGTCTCTTTGCAATAAGGCAAATCAGGTTCCAGTTCTAATTCCTCATAGGTGAGTATATGCGTTGGGTCATGCATGTATTTTCTCAATAGTGATACATGGAACACATCGTGAACTTTGGATAGATTTGGCAGCATTGCCAAATGGTAATCTACAACCCCAATTCGTTCTAGAATTTCGAATGTTCCGATGTACCTGGGACACAATTTACCTTTCTTACTGAAACATATGACTCCCTTCCATAGAGATACCTACAAGAAAACATGATCTCCTTCCAGAAATTCCAAATCCTTCCTTCAGTTATCGACATAGAACTTCTACCCACTTTGAGATGTTTTGATGTGATTTTGGATTAACTTCACCTTTTTCATTGTTTCCTCTACCAGTTCTGGGCCTATAAGCTTTCTTTCACCAATGTCATCCCAACAGGTTGGTGTGCAATATCTCATTCTGTAAAACGATTCATGTAGTGCCATCTGAATAATTGAATGAAAGCTATTGTTATAGGAAAATGATACCGTAGGTAAATATTGATCCTACATACCCTTAAAGTCAAGTGAGAAAGATCTCAACATGTCTTCTAAGGTTTGAATAGTCTGTTATGATTTTCCATCTATTTTAGGGTTGTAGGTAGTGCTCAAATGAAGTTCTGTATCCAAAACCTTCTAAATACTCCACCAAAATCTTGATTTAAACCGTGGATCACGATCAGAAACAATCAATAGGGGTACTCCATGAAGTATTACAAATTCATTTATATATAGTCTTGCTAGACATTAAGTGTGAGATCTTCCCTTATAGCTAGAAAATGTGCTGACTTGGTAATATGGTCAACAATGACCCATATTGCATCGTCCTTTCTAAGAGTATTTGGTAGTCCCATGACAATGTCCATCATTATATTATCCCATTTACACTTAGGTATGGGAAGAAGTTGCATGACTACACCAGGTTGTTGCATTCCAGCTTTCACTTGTTGACAAACCATACATCTTGACACAAAATTAGAAATCTACCTCTTCATGTTGTCCCACAGAAAATGTTCCTTCAAATGGTTACACATTTCGGTGCTCCTAGGGTTTATAGAGAAATTTGAACTATAACCATCATCCAAAAATTCCCTTTTTAGATCAGGTATATTGGGAACACAAATTCTCCTCCCAAATTTCAAAATTACATCTTCATATACGAAGTCACTCAATCTCCCATCATTCACAGCTTTAATCTTATTTATAAATTCTTCATATTGGTCTGAGAACTCTTAATCCTTTCTAGTGAATATGGTTTTACACCCATTTGAAAAAGTATCGATGTTTCACATTCCATGGTGATTCCCATATCAATATTTACTAGATCGATGAAAATAGGATCCCTCTCAACTCTTATCTTGTTCAAAACTCCATGATATTTTCTACTCAAATAATCTACAACCTTATTTTATTTCCCCGTGTGGTAGTGTATCATGCAATCATAATCCTTGAGTAGTTCAAGCCATCTCTTCTGCCTTAAGGTGAGTTCTTTCTATGAGATGATATAATTCAAACTCTTGTGATCAGTATAAATCTCACATTTCTCACCATAGAGATACTGTCTCCAAATCTTCCAACAAAGATTACAGCTTCTAACTCAATATCATGACAAGGTTCGTTCTGATCATGAATTTTTAGCTGTCATGATGCATAGGAAATAACCGTATCATTCTGCATAAGGACACAACGAAGTCATTTCATTGAAGAATCACTATAAATAACAGACCCATTATTCCCCAATGATATAGTCAATATAGGATCATTGACGAATCTTCTCTATAGTTCATTGAAACATTCTTCAGACTCTTTCTTCCAAACAATGTCAACCCCTTTACGTGTGAGCATTGTTAATGGGTTATCCAACTGGGAGAAATTCTAGACGAAACATCGATAATAACCTACAAAACAAATAAAACCGCGTACCTCAGTTATACTCGTCGGTGCTGGCCATTATTTGAATGCCTTGGTCTTAGAAGGATCAACATAGATTCCATCCTTAGAGACAATATGTCCAAGAAAAGAAATCTCTTGAAGCCAGAATTTACACTTTCTAAACATCCGATATAATTCATGACTACTCGGAGTCTTCGGGATAATTCATAAGTGAATTTCATGATTTTCATGGATTTTGGAGTATACCAAGATTTCATCAATAAAATCTACTACAAATTCATCAAGATACTCCTTGAAAACACTATTCATTAGATCCATGAAAGCAGAGGGTTCATTAGTCAGCCCAAAATGAATTACTGTAAACTCGTAATGCCCGTACATGGTTCGAATTGCTGTCTTCGAAATGTCTTCCTTCTTCACACACTACTGATGTTATCCAGATCGAAGGTCAATCTTTGAAAAGTATTGATCTCCATGCATTTGGTCAAATAAATCATCAATGCAGGGTAGGGGTACCTGTTCATTATTGTTATAGCATTGATCTCCCAGTAGTCAATACATAACCTCATAGATCCATCTTTATTCTTAAAAAAAGGAATGGGGTTCCCCATGGAGAAACACTAGGGTGAATAAATCCCTTATTACTAAATTCCTCTAGTTGTTTCTTTAGTTACACTAATTCAACATTTTCCATTCGATAAGGGGTCTTCGATATGGGCCTTGATCTTGGAATTAAATCAATGGAAAACTCAATTTCTCGTTCTGGAGGATGTCCACGTAAATCCTCTGAAAAAACATCTACATATTCTTTCACAATTGTTACATCCACTATTAGGTCATTCCTTTCCTCACCAACAGTTATTTCATTCTATTCCTCCCCAATAATAAAATTTAGTTGAGCTACTATGAGTGGATTTAGATAAGAATTAGGTGGTGATGATTCTTCTCTAAAGATAAGGTGTTCCTTGTCATCATCATCAAAAATAATAACCTCCTTCTTACAATTAATATTCGCATCATAGTCTGAAAGACAATCCATACCAAGGATTATATCCAACACAATCATAGGTATGACAGCGATATCAGCAGATAAAGTACATGTGTGTTCTCTAATGGGAACTAATTCATAGAACTTTATAGCAATGATACTTCCCTTATAAGTTTTAACTAACAACTCCCTTGTTAAGTCAAATTGAAAATATAAAATTTTCTTAGATAACTGGGAAGATATGAAACAATTCGATGATCCAGAATCAAATGATGCATTTTCTAAACTTGAGGATCCCATTATATTACCTGCCACCACATCTTTCGGAGCTTCTACCTCAGTAGTAGTGATGGCATATTCTTAGCCTTGACCCCATGGCCTTTTCTGAGGTATGTTCCCCTGACTCATGGGACATTTATTTGCATAATTTCTCATGTCCCTGCAATTTTATCATTGAACATCGTTAGCTTCTTTCTTCCCCTTTCAATCACGAGCTTGGTGGCCTTTTTCACCACACTTGTAACAAAGTCCCATTCCCTTCAAGAACGTTCTAGGGTGTTTCTTCCAACATTTATTGCAGGATGGATATTCAAATTCTCTTTTCTTCCCCTTATTTCTATTCCCAGAGTGATCAGCATATCTATTCTTCTCTTGCATTGCTTCAAAATCATAAGACATTGATAATTGCTTTTCTATCTTGATAGCACATGAGAAAAAGTATTTGTACGATGAGAAGGATTGTGAGACTAATGCTCGACGAAGAAATGGTTTTAACTCATCAATGAAATGATCAATATAACTCCTCAGGTTATGTATATAATCTTCTGCCTACCTCGCAATCCTTGTAAAGTTAGCTTTATACATCGTTACATTCTCAACCTCTATTTGTCTCAGACTGAGAAATTGCCTTTCCATATCTGCTCGATTGTCAGGAGGAATATATTTTTCTATGAAAATATCTTTAAACTCCAGCCATTCCATATTTGATACTTTATAATCATCCTTCGTATTTTGAATCAATGACCACAATTGATCAACATCTTCCATGAGGCGGTAACCTGCCATGACAACTTTTTCCCTTTCACTACTCCCCAAGGCCTGAAATATTTTATCTAAGGAACTTATCCATTTCGCATATACCAATATATTTGTACTCTCATTAAATTTTGGTGTTTTTTTCCTCATGAAGAAATCTAACATTGATCCTCCACATTTCAGATCAGTGTGCTCCATACGGGTAAGGTTATTATTCATAACCTGAGTGAGTTCTCCTAATATCGTGATAAGAAGACCAGAACCAATTGCATCACCAGCTCCACTATAATTATCTTGGGAAGGAGGGAAATCCCTACATGGAGTGTGTGAAATGATACAGTTTTCATTTCTTCCACTAGGAACCATTTCTAAACAATGTCACAAACTATATCAGTTTATGAATCAAAATACATAATTCCAAAATTGTAAAACACTTAACATAAATTGAATAGTATATGGATATAATCCATAATGATAAAAATGATTTGTTTGAGGAAATATATATTCATAAACCCTTTATAATAGTTTGTAAAGAAAATGAGAATTATCCTAAGCATATACCCCAGGAGTGTCGTAACCAAGAGTGCAGCAAGACCCGTTGTCATGCACGAGTTCCCGTTCGAGTCTAGATCTAAGCGGTATCTTGGATTTTACCTCTAGGTACATCTGTTCCAGAGCCACCTCTACCTCCTCGTATCCATACATGGATGTATTTCTCAGAAAACTCACAAAATCTCTACAATACTAAAATTATAGGAAAATATTCTATACTAAGTCTCATAGTCTATTTAGGGCTGTGTGATCTAATCAGAGTTTATCTAAATATAGCTTCCAAGGTTTGTACTAAACATCCTGTGATACATACGGTAACACCCCGACCCCAGTTACTCAGAGTTGTTGAATTGTTACATAACATTTGGATGATCACAAAAGATCAAGTCTCGAAAGACCGATTAGTTTAGTATCCTTGGAATCACTAGATACATTCATAAAGTTTACATTACATCATAAAGTGAAAACCTACAAAAACATCTTGTGTCTATAGACCACACTCATATCCCCTCATACAACCCATGCAGGTTATTCATAAAATAATTCTTCACATCCTGGGAAAAATAAAACATAGAAAGGGGTTTGCTCAAATTCCCAGTAAGCATAACAATATAGCGGAAACTTTCTTAAATAAGCATAAACATTTAAGGCAATGTATAACTAAAAAAAGCCTTTTAAACTTGAACTTTAGAATAATATGGCCTAAATAAAATGAAATAATCCATTTACTTATTCACATGGATATTATACTAATCGAATAATCATATGTTACATCAATAACCACTTTCATAATGATGGAATGCTTAATGCCGGACTATCATAACCACATAGTCAAGGCCTTGTGCCAAGACTACAAATAAAATTTTGTCAAGGCCTTGTGCCAAGACACTAGTTTGTCTCATGATACCTACCTATGCATCAAGGAGCTATAGTGGGATCCACCTATCACTTATTAAGTCCAATGCATTCCTCATATAAACAGTTTTAAACATAACATAAACATTCGTATTAAAACTAGCATACAAAATGTCAATAATTTCTCTATAAACCATGAATGGTATAAAAATAACACATCAACTATCAAAAATATCACAAAACATTCAATATAATATAGAAGTTTTGAATGATAATAAATCAACTTCAAATAATCTTAAAATCCATCAAAGGATGTTGACATAGATGAAATAAAAACTATTTGAGAGAAATACCTCTTTTTTTGAAATAATTTAAAAGTCAGATAATTATAAAAGAAAATATTTACATTGAAAATATTCTTATAAGCATGTAAGGGAAGCTATGATAATTTTATAATGGCAGAAAATAGCCACACCTACCGTATATGTTAAAAAAACATTCTTACCTTAATTCTGTTGAAAATGATAAAAAGGACCTTGATTGGAAAACAACTGAAATATTTCTTTATAAATATATTATAAAATGTCAAAAAATGGTATAAATTACTTAAAACCATATTATGTCAAATTGTAAGAATTTTTTGAGATACATTTTTAAGAAACATGAATGTGGATTATAAAGATGTCCCAGTGGATAATTATGTATAAACAACCCCAGATAATGAAGAGATCGTGAAATAAACCATTACCTTGTAATTTTACTAGGTTGAGGGTAGGTTAACCTTATGTATAATGGTGAAATAATTGTTATTAAATTATTAAAGAATCATATACATTAATATGATATCATATATGATCTTTTCTCATTGCTTTGTTAGTAATATTTTTGTATTATCGTTGATTCGGGTGTTAACTGATTCGTTTTCCTTTATCTACTTTGTTATGTAAGCCATGTTTATTATCAATAGGTTTTATCTTAATCATATCCAGAATGATATTAAGTCTTTATACATTATTTTTAACCATCAAGTGAAAATTATTCTTGAATGAATACGATGGGGAATGAATCTCATCATGTTTGTTGAGACGGCAGTCCGTACACACGCACGATCGACAATATCATTCTTTTGATATTAAAATAATATATAATTGGGTGGTGTATCATATATACAGAATCATTATCATGTTATATTTATAATTTACATGAATTACACATAATTATTCTACCAATCCAAATAATAATGTATTGAATAACAATTACAGTATGATGTGGAGACGGTAAGTCGTACGTACGCACGTATGGTGACATGTCATTAATGGGATGGATAGAATACTGAATATGGTAGTACCATATTTATAATAACATCATAGTATATAAGAGATACTGGAGTTATAATTTTAGAATGGAAATAACAAATAAAGAAGAAGTTGAATAAGAAAGGAACTTGAAATAGTGGTGAAAACATTACCTCTTTTTCGGGTTCTTCCTTTTGATTTGATCAAAAGGGCTCCTAAGGGTGGCTTTATGATCAAAATAAGGCCTCTAGGTTGAATTGAGGAAAGGTGAGAGAATATTTGGTCAGGTTTTGGCTGATCCAAAATGCTTTGATGGTGTGAATTAGAGAGACGGGGAGTGCCTTTTTATAAGAGGGGTGAGGGGCACCTTAGGAAAAGCTAGAAATATTATTTTATAATAAATACATATTCTGTTTATAATGGATTTAAAGTGACTTATTTCTAGGAAAAGGTGTGTATGGGTCCAAAACCACCCAACCAATATATTTTAGGCAGTTTTGGGTCACTATATTAGCCTTATCTTTTTGTTTTAACTCTTAGTTAATTAGTTTCACATTTACCATGTCTCTTTGTATTTTTATATTATATGGTTAATAAACATAGTATATACATCCAAGAGAGACCCAAGTGGTTCATTAATGATAAAAAATCATTATATGAGTCTCTTGGGTGAACCTTAGATTTTTAAGAATTTAATATTAATTAATAATATAATATTTGTTTTAAAAACTCTTTTTTGTAAATTTTGACACTGTTTGGTATTTTATTTTCGTGAAAATTATAACAGCATGATTATTTCAAAAAAACTTAATTAAATTAATATAAAATTTTCATATTAACCTATAAAATTAGTTTAATTCATAAAAAGTTTCTAATTTAATTTATTTTGATATTTATAATATCAATTATTTTATTATTTCATTAATTAGGTAATTACTGCATCACTATTGTGTCATTAATAAATTAAATTATATAATGTATAAAAATTATAAATCAAATTCAATAATGTAGAAAATATATATATATTTATAATGATTATTTATAATAGAATTTATATTATGTATATCCCTATATTAAAAATGTATTAGTAATTAAACATTGATTCTAACTCTTTTAACTATTCTTTGAATTAAATAATAATAAATGTCCAAATCTAATCCAAGTGGACCAAAATGATATTATTTTATTCATAAGGTTGTATTTTGTCGAGATAAACTTTTCTAATAGAATTTGTACAAGTGTTAGGGTATTATTAATATCATTTTTACCCTTAATTACACTATTTACTTTTAAAAGTGGTAAATAAAAATAAAAAGTTTCTATTCACCAAAAAAAATATTTTTATCTTATTGAACAACATTTTACTCCTTGATATTGACCGTGTCTCTTGGATTTTCGAAACTCCACTCACATAAGCGGTAAATTTATGTTTTACGTGAATTTCCAAATTCTCCTAGGAGGTGAGTAAAAGATGGTGGAAAGTTCAATAAAAATTTTATATATCTAAAATAATTCTAAACTAACTCTAATAGATTACATTGAAAATATATAAATAATATATATCTATTTTTACCTTAATTAAATTTAAATAAAATAAAAAAATATTTAAATATAAATTCGTTTTTAAACTATAACTCAGTGTTTTTCACTATTCATCAAATATTGAATATTTTCAGAAATATTCCAAAAATTCACCCTAGCATAATTTCAATATTCAAAATCCAAATATGAAGTCCATTTTGAAAGATAAAATTTATAAAATTTCAAAAGGTGGGTATTATCATTCATAACGCTTACTTTGATTGGTTGTGGTGTGTGTTAGAACTCGAAGTTGCATACAACTCATGCTATTGTATTATTCAAAGAGAAGAGTACTGTTGAAGCTTGGGGTATTACAATTATTTTCTATTTATGTGGTTACATACATATGATATCATCATTCACATGGACTAGTTGTGTTTGGTGTAGGATATCATAGATTTCGTTAGGAGGTGGGATGTGTTCAATAAAGATGATGGGGAGACATCAGTGTTTATTAGTGAGAGAGACCCTCATATGGGTTAGAGGCAATTTACATCCTTGTATTCATTAACATTCAAGTTGATCCTGAGCTCGTTGGAGGATCAATGGTTAGTGTTTCGCAGGGTTTTGGAAAAGTACCCCATTGTCTAGAGGAGGTTGTAGTTTTACAATCTTAACAATAGATATGTTTTATGATTGATCTATAACTAATAATTTTCCCAATCTTAAGGCCTTTATATAGGATGTCACCTTATAATTTATGGGATCCTTGTGTGTATCTCGATAATATATTAATGTGACATTTTGTATGATTGAGTGTGTCAGATTGGGTTGCACCCACTTTTTTTGTGAATATGGATGATGGTAGTTTGAAGCTATGCATCAATTATCTACACATAACCCGGGTGAAAATGAAGTACCATAATTCTGTTCATTGGATTGATGACATATTTGATCAGCTAAAAGGATTAATTTTGTTCTCAAAGACCGATTTTCGGTCAATATATCATTATAAGAGGGAAAATGATGGGGATATCAGGAAGAGTTATCTTCATTATAGTCAAGTGAATTAATTGTTTTTATATAATTTGGTGTGAATAATGATCCATTCATGTTTCTGGTGTTTATGATTGAAATATTGAGACATATCCTAGATAATTTCATGGTGGTTTCCATTGATGATATTATTTTGTACTCCATATATAAGGAGGAGAATGCAGAGAATCTACTGCCCATTTTGGGATTTCATTATCATGAGGAGTATTTTGAGAAGTTTTAGAGTTGTTATTTCTTGGATCATGAGGTCTGTTTATTAGGTTTTTTGGTGTCCCAACAAGGAGAATATGTGGAACCTTTGATGATAGAGGTGGTTGTCTCTTCAAATCCCACACGATAGTGGTAGAGGTGGGGAGTTTTCATTATTTTTAGGAAATTATAGGAGATTCATGGCTGATTCCTCTCAGATTTCAACTTCTAAAATAGCCTTGTACCAGAAAATAGGTGTTCTTATGGTTTTTACAGTATAAGGCATAATTTGAGTAATTAAAATGAGAAATTGGTCAGTGTTCCAATATATTTTCTGTATAGTGTTTTCAGTTTTTGTTTTTCCATTATGCTTCAGGTTTTCTCTTAGACCTTCATCGGATAAAAAAGATATATGTTTATTCTTATATAACTTGTAAATTATTTCCACATTAGGGTAACTATTCCACCTAAGAAATTTATGTAGAGAAAGTGGTGTTTTCTTTGAAATTTTGTTGAAACTAACTAATTAGTTATTGTTTTTTGTTTTTTACCAATCATAAGAGAATCAGTTATGTATTCTCCCAGAATGATATGAACATACATTAGAATCTGGGGATAAAATTTTCATAAGATTAAAATTTTTTATTTCATAATCTCTATGAAATATAAATATAGTATCTGGTGTTCTGAGTATGAACTCGCGTAGTGATACAATGTTTGAATATGATTATTCATGGAGAGTGATGGATGAACTCTTAGAAATGTATCTATATATGGGAGATGTTGGAGGCAGATTCTGTATTTTCTATATGATGGTGTAGTAGTCTTTAATGCATGAGGTGGAGGAGTCCATCTAGTGGCTTTTGAGGTAGAGGTCGAGAGAGACCATATTGTTTTTGGTGATTCCATTTATGGTTGGAATGATGGTGGGTAACACTAACTGTATTTCTGGAGAATTATTTTAGTTATTCCAGGGATTCATGATATGATTCTCCATGAATTTCATCATTCACCTTTGGCTATAGATCATGATGTAAAAAATATATATCATGCATTGAGTGGTCAGTTTTGGTGGAATGGGTTAGAGTGTGATGTTTTTGAGTTTGATTCTGGATGTTTGTTCTACCAGATGGTGAAGGCCATGGATAGTTTTCCCAATGTTTTTATATAGCTATTAGATGTTCCTTAATGGATTTGGGAGGACATATCAACGGTATTCATTACTATTTTACCTAGATATCAGGGAGGCTATGATCCTATATAGAAAATAGTATCTTATTTGATTATATAATACATATTTATTAGAGATTAGTGATTAGAGAATAGTTGATATTTTTTATATAGAATCTAGAGGAGGTGGTACAACTCCATGTATTCCAAAGGATGATCATATATTATCATGATCATAATTTTACCTATAGGGTGTTCAGTAGTGTCCATCATTCATTTTTCACTCAAATATTCCATGGCACTTCATTTCATCTATAGATAGATGGTCATATAGAGCATATTATATAAACTATTGAAAATTTACTTTCTTCTTATGCATTTAATTTTAGAAGTTCTTGGATAAGTTACATGCCATTTTTCTGGATTAATTACAATAATAGTTTTGACTACACCATTGGTATGGTGCCAGCTACTGTTCTATATGCCTGAATTTTCTATTCACCATTATCCTAGAAAGGGGTCAAAGAGGTAGAAATTCCCAGGCTACATCTGATATAGTAAATGTAAATATTGGTTTTGGAAATTTTGGAGAGCATGAGGAGTCATAGGAGCATCATAAACCCAATTTCAATCATAGGAGGATACCAGTTGATTTCGATGGATCACGTCCCCCATATAGTGAAATCTCTTCATGAGAAGAAACTGCATGGATGTGGGAGTAGGATTTCTCCTTTTTTTGTTAGGCGTTTTATGGTATTGTATCATTATGGACCCATGGAATATCAAAAATGGCATCCCCCAACAAATGCGTTGAATAAAAAATGTTTTTCACATGTCATATCTCAATCTTTATATTCATGATGAATCTCATTTCATCGATTTGGAAATGATTGATGTAAAAAAAATATGAGACCATCAAGGAGTGGAATGTGGATATCTAGGACCACTAAGAGATGGTTTTCATTGTATTTATATTACCCTAGATTTTTTAATATGATAAACAGTGGCATAAAGTAGATTAACTAGAAATATGATTTGTAGATTCCAACTAAGTACAGAGAGCTGTTTAATGATTAAATATTCTCTAATAATGTTGATCTCATATTGATCTTGACATTTTTGGTTAATGTAGTTGTTTCTTAAAGTTTCATATTGTGTATTTTCTCCCATTTTAGATATATATTCATAGAGAGAGTTCTTAGGCGATTTATATTATAGTTTCATGTGTTTTATAATGTTTTCTATAAGTATGATATTTGAGCTCCAGTGATGGAGAGAACATTGAGAGGTATCTCACGAGGTGGCACTTCAGATTACCTCAATCCATGGTTTCTCTAGGTTGTGTTCTAGATTCGTGAGGATGAGATTTTTTGTATGTATCAAATATAAGTGTTTGGATCCATATAGACCCACCATATAGGTGTTTTCGATGTTCATAGTGCTCTGAAGAGGTATAATGTATGTCTCAAGGAGTTCAGTATGTAAAAGACGGAAATATAGAGATTACAAGTTTTTCAAAATATACACACCATTTTCGTGGGTTTAATATATTTTATGAGGATTTTCATGACATGTATTAATTAGGGGTTAAAAGTCTTGAGGAGATGAACGTTTTAATAAAATATGAAAATTTAAATTTACAGGATGTGAAAAATTTACATTCCATTTAAATGTTATGGTATGTGTTATTATAAAATGTGTAGTGGGTTATGATTTCTCAAACCCTACTATGCTATCTCAAATTTTTAGTGTCTAGTGAAAATATTACTTGTTTTTTTGAATCCATTCAGCAGGGATTTATCCATGGCCTCTATCAGCAATCTATGGTGATCCATGTTGTGATCATTCATCATTTTCTATCATGTTATCCGTGATCAGTCTCACATTCTCATTTTTTATATCTTTTTTATAATGATTGATATCATTTATTCAAAGGTTGTTTAAAATTTTTAGTGAATTATTGAAATGGAGTCTTTAGAAGATCACAATTTCTTCATGGGAGAGTTGATCTAAGAATTGTTTTATTGGTCTCTTATCATTCAATGAACGTTGACACCTTTGAGACCAGGGTTTCATTTATTCTTTTATTTTGTTTACATGAAATCAAACATTTTTTTTAGGTTTATCCCTTTTAACGAAATGAAATTAGAATAATAAATACTGAACTTTATAAATGTTATTAGATAGATATGACATGTCAATGTTAATGCTTTATACAGTTATGGTTGATTGCCTCTGGATTTTATATATATTCTGATAACAATGAAATATTTTGAAATCATGTTCTTATTATTTATGTATGCTTTAGAAATTTATGATATATTTATACATAGAAGTAATTGATAATTAATTGGATTATGTTACATGTATAAGTAGAATGTTTGAATTTAGTGTTTTATGTATTTTGATTATGATCAAATTGATACAATTTACATGTTTAATTAAATTCCATCCTCTATGTAATTAATGTATTTTATAAACAATGTGAAGGATGATTATGATTGCTGATAATAATAAAAATTCACATGAATTTAGAATGGATTGTTGCATGGAATAATTATTAAATTAATTATCAAATTAACTTGGCATCTTGACATAGATTAATGACATAGGTTAACCATAGTTAGAATCTATAATAAATTAATTGGTTAATTCAAGGTGGAATAAGAACTAGATATTTTATAAAGATAATATTATTGGGCCTGAGTTTTCCATCTTCATGAGATGTTTGAGTTCCATGTTTTGGAGCCGTGATATCTCGTTCTCATATGAAGGCTAGATTCATTGTTTGGAGATCCATTTTAAATATTAATTAATATTATTTGTTCCTAGTTATTTTGTGATGTGGTATTGAAACATGTCCTCAGATATATGCCTGATATAGATGATCATGGGATGGGAGAGTAATATATGTTTGGGAGGCTTGCATGTGGTATGAGAATGATACGACAGACCCTAGTATGGTTGATGTGATGTCGGCGGGGAGGCCCATATGATTTGATAGCAGTTGGTTCTTATCATGTGGAGATGCATCGGGATAAGAACACTCGTTTGGGGTATATCCCTATAAATGATACAATATGTTGATTTTGGGCATTTTTGTTGATGTGATATTGATTTTTTGGGTTCTTCCTTATGAATCTGTTTAATATCAATTTGTTAGATTGAATGTTTTTTTATCTTAATTACAATCCCCTATGATTGAGGAATGTGGATGTTCATAGTTTCATGTTTTCTGGTAGTGGGTTATTTGGATTGTTTTCATAGGGTATTAGGGTTATGGAATTATTATAATAATTAATTAATAATTCTTAACCCATGAGGTGGGTGTTTTAAGAATAAAAATGGAAAAATAAGTTAATCTTGATAAACAATGGACTTTTTTTGGGTTGTGCCTGGAGGGAATAGACTTTACTATACTGAATAATGCTGTATAATTTTGAATAATTACAAAGGTTATTTAATGAAAAATTAATTAATTAACATAATTTTATTTATTTAATGTATCTATTAAAAAAATTTCTTTTTATAGAATATAATGTCTTAGTAGTTGGATTCTAGAGTCTGACTATCATTAACTATAGTTTTGGATATTACTAGGATATACCATTTTTTTGGTTGTGTTCTATATTATATCATGTATATTATATGACTTTATATTCTACCTGAGCAATGACTATTATGGAAATTGAAACCTAGTGGACATTGGGATGGTGTTTTCCCCATCATCTTTATAGTAGGGTAAATGACTGACTACCACATATTGCCCCACACTCTTGTCTTGTTATTTACGTGTGATTTTATGAACACTATTTCATTTTCCCATATATTTTGGAATATTATTTGGATGGCTTGCCTTATTTTTTGATACATGTATTACCAGATATTATATCTAAATAATTATTTTTGGTATGATGTGTATAGGCTATGATGGATTGAGGTACATACTTAGTGTAAGTGCTATAATGACTTGAGGTATAATACTCTATGTATGATACATGTCATTAATGATTTAGCGGCTCATACAAACTACATGTTTAATATTTATGGTGATGTGATATGGGAATATGTCAGGATGTGATGTATGAGGTACATGGTGGGATTCTATGCCAAGGTATATTTTGGATGGCCAATTTTGGAGGGAGAAGGCACAACACATGAAATATTGGGGTTGAGTGGAAACGTAATAGTTATGTTGGAGGGGTTATCCAAGATTTTTTTGTTATATTATAACCTCTTTTGGGTGTGATGATCAGTGAGATTTTTCCGTGTTGATGTTGGGAACATAGTATATTTGTTTATGTGACGAGTTAATTTCACTATTGTTCATTGTGCATTATTATAAATTCTATATGGTTTTCATGAGAGGCTCTACAGAGAATCATACTACGTACATTATTATATTCAACCCTATGTATTTATGAACTATATTTTAGGTCATCCAAAGTAGGTAGGATATTGGACCAGATATTAATAAATTTTTGTTTTCCACGATATGTTTGGTCCTCATGGTCACTTCTATATTTACCTTTTTGGATGTTTTATTTTCCTTTCTATTGATATAGTACTTTATGAATTTTCATGTATGGACAATGGATTTCATTATATATTTTTTTTGAGTAGATCTGGTTTGGCATATCCTTCTCTCCCACATGTTTCTCATAGTGGGTAATGTCTCCCATATACATGTTTATTATACCCTCATTTCAAGTCACTATCATGGGGAGTACTGAAGGTGGGACTCAAGAAATCACAATCCCTCTCCCCTCATTATGGTATCTTTTTGAGGAAGGTGTCATGAAAAGGTAAATGAACCAATTTTTTAAAAAATAATTCATTTAATAATAAAATTGGATTTATTCTTATCTCAATTATTGAAAACACAGAATATGAATGTTAAAATTTTGATAGAATACATGATATATTCAGTTAAATTAAATCTTTAAGTAAAATTGATATTCTTAAATTTTTTATGAAAAACACATTGTTGGACATAATAATATATTTTCAGAAAAAATATCATTTATTTCAAATTTTTTTATTTAAAATTATATTTAATTAGTCAATATAGAAATCACATTATATACACGTATAAAAAATAGGTTTTCATAAATTGGTTATTCATATTTACACATGCTATTAAAATTTCCAGGCGATAACTATCATATTAAATAGTAATATTTAAATAGTTTTCAATGTTCCATTTATAATTTATGTTTTTCTAACACAAGAATACATCAGTGTTTATTATTACATAAGATAAACATTTTGTATCATGTAATTAAAAAAATCAAACTTAATAAATTTATTTCAAAAATATATATTTATAAAATTCATTGGGTGTTACATTATACCATTGTTTCAATGATTTTTTCCATCCCAATTCATCACATTAGTACTAAAAAATGAGGATACTTCTCCCTCATTACATCCTTAGGTTCCCACATTGCTTCCTCAAGCTGGTGGTTTTGCAAAAAAACATTTTATAAGTAATTAGCCTTGTTTCATTAAATATTTGATATATAATCTAGATACTCTACGTGTTTTTCATCATAATAAATATCATGTTCTATCAATATGGAATTTCATTTTTCTACATGTGGTGGATCAAGTATGTACTTCCTTAGAAGATATATATGGAACACATCTTGAACATCACTGAGGATTAGTGGAAGTGAAAATCAATATGGAAGCATCCTGATATGATCACGTATTTCAACGATAGTTATATACCAATGGCATACATTTCGTTTTTATCATAAGAAAAATTTCATCCTTTGGTTGTGAATATATAAATTACAATTCATCTATGACATCAATAAATGATAAATAATTTTTTATTCCTGAAGTACTAACGGATCAAAAATAAATAATATAATGATAATTAATTCATTCTATCTCCATATATAACAAAATGGTAAGAAATAGTTATCAAATATGGATGAATCGTTATATGGTTAAGTAGTATGTTAATCTCTAAAAACTCATAAAATTTTCAACTTCAGCCATTTCTTAATTTGTTAACCTTATAAACCATCCAAATGAATAACATCTAATAAATTAAAATAAATTTTACTAAATTTATAAAATAAAAAAAATCAATCCACCAATTATAATAAAGGATCTATTGATTATCTCATTTTAAATATGTTAATAACTTAGTCATATTTTCTAATGATTTTAACAACTAGAATTCCCAAAAACATTTAATAAAAAATAAATACTTCCACATTCCCAAAATAAAGCTAAAAATTAAAGAATATATTTGATAAATAAAAAATATATGTAAACTCCATCAATGATAACCTAAAACACATTGTCCACAAATCATTTATTATTTCCAAGGTCATTAATACTATCCAATTTAAATAATTCATATCAATAATCTCACTAAAAAAGTAAACACAATTTACTCAACATCAAGAACATGTTAAAGGTTATCATACCTAAATAAAAATATAAAAATACCATTAAATTAAATTTATAAGGCATCAGTACCATTTAATATTTAACAAAAATGCATAACGAAAAACATAAATTGAATAATACTTATATATTTCATGATTAATAAATATAATAATTGAATAAAAATGTATAAGCACTACAATTTTTCCACTTGCATATCAAACCATTAACTATTCTTCATTATCATATTCCATAACAAATATTTCGGAAAATATGGATTATGTCAATAACTATAACAACAGGGCTTGACCCGTGACTCTCCAAATCTGCCTCCACAGTATAGGAGATGAAATCTAAATTTTTTTTAGCATATCACACATATGTGAGGTCTTAGGATATCGTACCTATACAGTCTATGCAACAATCACCCTAGTCAAATAGTTTTGATATATAAAAGAGAATATTTAAAAAATAATGCTTACATATATCCCAAAACTGGAGTACAAAAAAATTATACATTGGGAAAAAAAAGGCCCACCAAAAGAAACAACAAAAGATTCAAATATTCTTGATATAGAGGGGTGCATTGTCAAATTCAACTTTCGGTATGCACCTCGACCATTCTTCTGTCATCACTTTGATCATTTAGGTCCATTCAAATCCACCCCCCTCAGCTCCCCCGAGAAATCCATCCAAAAATAATTTGTAATGTAAATACACATGATGTTTTAGAAATTCACATACAGGGGTGCATATAAAAATTCTCAGTATGTGGTTCAAATACCCAAAATAAAATAGAGAAGATAAAAGGAAATAATCTGATTGACCATGCCAGGGGAACCCAAATGAGAGATAGTACATCTCGGAAAACATCGATTATAAATGACTGGTCATCTTAGTCATTAAGGGGTGTCAATTTGGATGTGACCACACTGAAATGACTCCCATAATATATAATAACCTAGATATAATCCTCTCGGACTCCATGTCTTAGGATGATTCAATATTAGAGCCATTGATTGAATTTTATTCAAGGTTTTAGAGTAAAAAAACAACCTGAATAACATAATCATTGAGATCAGACTTTCTAGAAGAAACATGTTTGAGAGATACACTCCATCATGTATCCAAAATTTTATGGAATAACTCTACCAGCCCAAGTGGCATACATTTGAGAGGGAATTCTCTTTAGATCTCGCCACGAGGAAAACCACACTAGAACCCATTGGATTTGCTGCTTAGATGGGGATTCTATGATATCCTAGATGGGGGATTCTACTAACCATATTGGAGCCATGAAATGCTTCATCTATAATAAATAATATCACTCCATGGATTCCCTAGGTGATACTATGAACACAATCTAGAATATTAAATAGAATAACTCTTTGGATAGGGGATCACACCCAAAATCCAGTAGGGGAAACCACAAACCCAATCTACTAACCAAGGGATATCACTTATAATGGGTATCACTCTTTAGACTATCATGGGGTCATCAAAAAACTAATATCACAATAGAGTGATCATATATCCCAAATAAGGGGTTTCTACCTTTTTGGTGTTTGCCACTGTGATACCAAGAACCCGATCTAGGGAGTTGACATGTTAGGAGATTACACCCTAGACATTAAAGTGGGATGTAATAACTAAAATGATATAATATAGGATCCTGCCCAGAACTATCAGGGGGTATAAAAAAATTAAATCCAATCCCGTCTTACCAAGGGTAAAATATCATGTACCATGGATATGTTGAAAAATCGTACCCTCGTAGGTATAGGCTATGGGAACTCTATCAACCACTATTGATCCAAACATCCAAAACCATTGAAACCCACAAAAGTTATCACCTAACATATTAGAGGCCCAAACATTAGCCACCCTCACATTTTATGCATAAATATTCTCCTGATAGGCTACTCACAAGTTAGAATATAAGCCCCAAAGAAAGAGATATGAAAGGTGGAAGGCCCTCACAAAAGGAAAAAATGATATATAAGGGTATTTTCATTGAATTATACCATACCTAAATTCCCATCCATTTCCTCTGCTGCATGTCTTTCCTGGCCATCTATGATCACATGGTGTGTATGGCTAATACACAACATGTCTCACCTCACCCAGGCCCTCAGCTATGTATTACCCTCACAAATCTTTCCCAACTATTCATGGAAAACATTTTTAACCCTTGGAAGATTCACTTTCCTAGATACATTGTCCCTCACCATTTCATTAGCTTCTATCTGTGTTCGGCACCCCATGCCCTTTTACTCTGGCTGTGTATTTTCACACAGTTTTGTACATTCACACGAATTCCCCGACCATGTCCTCTGGCCTCAAAACATGGGGTCACTACATGGTGTGTAACCATTGTACATGAGTATTAGTCAACAAAATTCATCTTCCCCATGTTGGAAGAACAAAGATAATGATCCACATCACTACACATTGTATTGTCAGTAAATCTGTCAGGAATTTCCCTACGAGTGGCCTGAATCACCACTATTTCCCCCAAAACACACTGATCATCCCCCAGAAGGATCCCTAGGATGCATCTATGGGACTTAAAATAGTAAAATGAATCCTTAAAATGGGATTAGTACTTAAAATGAAAATTTCCTTCCATAGGGTGAAACGCTAAAGCTTTAGGTGTGGAACGACACCCGAAACACGCTGATCCATGATATGCGGATGATCATTGTCAAAAATGAGATATAATGGAACCTCCTTACCTTGGATTATTAGACACTCCAAAGGTGGAATAGGGGATTTCAATCATCTTATTCTGTGATTAATGGGGGTGGGAGTGAAGACATATTGTTTTAATTTTCCTAAAATAATATCTTTTATTAAATACACCAGCTATGATTTACCTCTGGATGAACAGCTGGAAATGAATCGGTTTCAACCATGACTTGGGTAAAAATGATGTTTTGAACTCATCCACAGTCTATGTATTCTAATTCAAGAATACACTATGGTGTTACTCCAAAACTACAAAGAAACTATCAACACTTGTTAAAATATATTTAAAATTTTTAATATCACGGTACTATAGCTCTATGGGACACAAACTTATACACCGAGTTAGCATATGAAAGTAGTAATATTCATATAATTATTCCAAAGTCATAAAATTCATAACCTAAGTCACTATATCCTCCCCACCTTAAGTAATTTTGTCTATTAAAAGTGAAAACCTAGAAAGAATGACTAAAACCAAGTTCTCTACTGGGACTCCCATGCTAGCAACTCACAAATTCCATAAAAAAGGCCACCAAGGTAATCTGGTACCACCAACAAGCACACACTTAGGATAACTACAAGGAAAAACTCAACCTAGTTTTCAGCTCAAACCCATTGATATCATGAAACATAATTGTCACATGTCACCTCAGATGCGAAAGGTGAAAAAACACCAAAAACCTAGTCAATATGTATTCATAGTGTATAGTGGAACACAACCTAACTAACTACACACATATACCAACTACAACCTACTATGAATACATCATTCAACGGAATATACCACCACACATTGATACTCTTCTATTTTGGCATCACTAACTGGACTGTAAATTTTAGTATCATGTCTCAATAAGGTATATTTGGGGTAAAGAGGTCTTTAATTTTTGTGTGTATGAATCCACATCAAATAAACCAACTTCCTCCTAAAATGGATCATGTTAAAATATAATGTTTAACATAAAAGGGTACCAAAAAATGGAACAGGGCCAACCATGTGCAAAAACAAGCTCTTACTATGCTCTCTGCATAAACCACCAACACACAACCCCACCACAAACAAACGAGTCATAGTAAATCATCAAACATACCAAGACACTATCTTTTTTTAGTATAAAAATTATATCATGGTCTTAGTCACATCAAATAAATGTGTCTTGATGGGGTCGAGATCAATCTTCCATATTTATTTGAAGCTAAATTGAGGAACAGTAACACTAGATTTTATCGATGCCACATGTCATTCAAAAACAATCTCATGCAAAAAGTAGAAATAAGAGGGTACCACACAGTAGTTTCTATCAATACTATTGAAAAAGAAAAAATTTCATAGAGTTTAGGTTGGCACCATAAAAAGTGTCCGAAAAATATTCTAAATGCTTCAATACATGATCCAATATTGTATCCCATTTCGCAAACATCGATTTGATAGGTCGTAGAGTCTGAAAAGAGTAACATATTCAGGGTTATGGATAATTGATGTTGGGATAGAAAACTAGTTCGCAGAGCTCATTCGCGAAGCTCCCTCCGTGATCATATAGCAGATGAACTTGAATGGAACCTCTGTGAGAGCCACGAAGCTCGATGATGGTCGGCTCCACAGTTACGAAAAACATGAGGGAAATTGACCGGATCCTCCGCATGCGCCGTGAAGCTCGATGATGGTCAGATCCATGGTTACGACGAACATGAGAGGACTTGACCGGAGCTTCCACAAGAATTTCAATGCTCGATGACAGTCGGCTCCATGATTATGAGAAAACATGAGAGAACTCTCTCAAGTTGAGGCGCACAATTTTCTTCACGGCATGCATTTGTTCATCACAGTTATTTCTTCCGACCTCCATCCCCTATAAATACCTGGCTCACCCCACTTCATAAGGATGGTCATGCTGCCCCTTGGGTGGCCACACGCACATTTTGCAGAGCTCCTATGCACCATGTTGTGATTCCCTTCGCAAAGGGCTCCACGAGGGGCTTTGCTCCGTGAGAGGCTTTGCTCTGCAAGAGGCTTTGCTTCACGAGCCGCTTTGCTCTGTGAGTCACTTTGCACCGTGAGACTCTTAGCTCTGTGAGACACATCGCACTAGGATGTGCTTCGCTCCATGATCCCCCTTTCTCTGTTAGTCCATGATCTGTGAGCAGCTTTCATCATGAAGTGGGTTCGCAAGACCACATGCTTCGCAAGCCCCTTTTCTCTGCGAAGATACTTTGTGATGACCTATCATTTGGGAAGCACCTACCTTCGTTCCCACTAGTCCATACTACGGGGCCTTCCCCCCCCCCCCCCCGCACCCCATTTACGATAAGTGACGAGCTATGGTGCTAGCCCTCAGAGTCGGCCCTTTCACTTCCTTCACTGAACACCCTGATAAATTGATAGTTTCACCAAAAATGTTTCGGGTTGGGATGTCGACATTTTCCATTGCAACCTTATGTGCAGCCACCTTCCACCTATTGAATTCCTTGATTTGAAACACTTTTCCACACACCATTAAATACCCCTGGTTCGACATATACCTCTTGGTTCGTTTTTCATGTCATTAGTTGAGATTATCATCATTAATTCCATAAGTACCTTGAGTCGAACCATTCCTCAAGCAACTCATACAAACCCCGTCACCTGAAACCTATGCCACCTTAAACTAGAAGGGGACTCTCTTGCATAATCCCCAACACTTGCCACTGCTAGGAAGCTTATGCCAAATTTTCTTCTCTACATGACTATAAATTTTAGTAATCCCTATGGGCCAAAAATAGGATGCCTCTATCTCCATACAAGATTTGCTTTATGCACCAAGAATAAGATGAAAATAGTAATATCTACATGACTATAAACTATAGTACACCATATGAGCCAAATATAGGATGTCTCATACTCCAAACTGGAGATGCCTTATGCTCCAAGCATAAAATACCAATAGTCCTCTCTAGATGACTATAAATTAAAGTTATCAATATGTTCCAAATATAAGATGCCTCTTTCTCCAAATAATAGACGCCTTATTCTCCACGCATATGATGCCAAAGGGTCCTATATACATGACTGTAAAGTATAGTAATCCATATGTTACAATCATAGGATGACTCTTGCTCCAAATTAGATATTTCTTATGCACCAAACATGAGATGCTAATAGTCCTCTCTACATGACTATAAACTATAGCACACCCTATGTGACATTCATAGGATGCCTCTTGCTCCAAAAAAGAGATTCCATATGCTCCAAGCATAATATGATAATAGTCATATCTACATAAGTTTAAACTATAGCATGACCTATCATTCAATAATAGGATGCCTCTTTTTTCAAATAAGATATGGCTTATGTGTGAATCATAAGATAACTTATTCCATAATTATAGTAGCATAATTTCAAGAGTATTGGAATCCATTTAAAAATTCCATCACTCCACCTCATGATTTCTTTTCCCTTCATTCGGATCTTCATCCTCTTCCATGTCTAAAGGGACCCACTAATAGCCCAAACTCACGTCGCCTCGGCTCACCTACCATCATGGGCCAATGCCTCAGAAGTCTTTGGGCGAAACATCGAGTTAGGTATTTTGTTTCGAACATGGTCAACAGTCGACCCTCATTTGTTTGTCACTAATTCAGGCTAACGCGATATGTATGCTGTGATTCGAACACAATAAAGAGTTATCCTACATCATCAACCCACCCTCACCGCATTCCGAATGTCAGGCATGTGATTCACACTTTTCATATCCCTTGGTTCAGATGGATTCCAATGACCTTGGTGTTGTTACACTTGTGCACTAGTGCATAAGTGTAGAACTCAATTATATGCATCGACCCACTAGCGTGTTGAGATGCCCTCATTACCATACATGAGAAAGACACTTTAGAATCTTCCTTGAAAAATCAAATCAACCATTATTGCTCCTTAGTAGCACCCTGGCTATATCCATGCGTACTAACCATTCAACATTTGTGCTCCATAGTGGAACACGGGTAGCTTCCTTGCGTTAGCCCCATCCACCATTGTCGCCTCATAGAGGCACCCAAGATTCAACAACGGGTAAACCCCATTCACCATTTCTGCTCCATAGCATCACCCAGACAACTTCCATTTTTAAGTCCAATTCACCATTGCTGCTCTATAGAAGCACCCATGAAGCTTCCTTATGTAAGCCTCATTCAACATTGTCAAACCATAGAGGAACCTTGGAAGCATCCTTGCTTGAGCCCCCATTCACCATTTCCTCTCCATAGCGGCATCCAGGCAGCTTCCTTGGGTAAGCCCTATTAACCAGTTTTTTCTACATAGCAGCACTCAGGAAGCATCCTTACATAAGACCTATTCCCCATCATTCATGGATGCTCCTTTGCGTCATGATCATCAGGTCCTTGATGCCTCTTGTTTTTCATAGCGAGCATGATGCACATGGGATTAGTGTACTAAGCGTTCACTATGACACCCTATCTATGCAGCCTAGAGTGTAAGCCCCCAAACCATCCCAAACTATTTGGACATTGATCTTTTCCAAGGAATGATACATAGGAAGCCTCCTAGAGGTTCATTCCCACCATCCATTTGTCCCAAACATCTTCACGTCGGTTCCAACTATCCCATACTCTGTAAACATTGATCCTTTCTAAGTCATGGTATGTAGGAAGCCTCTATAAGGTTTAGGCCCAACAACCATTGGTTCTGACCCCCTTCACATTGGTTCCCACCATTACCGAACAACTCGGACTTTAATCCTTGTCAAGGAAATGTACGTAAGAAGCCTACATGTGGTTCATTACCAAAACCAATTGGTCTTGACCATATTCACGCCAGTTCACCAACCCCTTAAGAACTATGTGGACTTTGATCCTTGTCAAGGAAAGGTACGTAGAAAGCCTCTTTGATTTTCAATCCCAACTGCCATTGGCACCGACCATCTTCACGTTGGTTCACTAACCCCTAATGAACTATGTAGACATTGATCCATTCCAATGCAAGTTATGTAGGAAGCCCCCCTAAGGTTCAAGCCCACAATCCATTGGTTCTGATTCCCTTCATGGAAGTTCACCAACACCATCCCGAACTATGCGGTCTTTGATCCTTGTAAGGAAAAGGCAAGTAGGAAGCCTATATGAAGATCAATATAAACTACCATCAGTCCCGACCACTCCACGTCCGTCCACCACCATCCTTCACGACGTTAAACTGTATGTCTTATTTTTTACTACATGACAATAAATTTTCCCTTATTCAGCAGTAAGCCATTGTCAACCCTATTCAGTGTTATGCCATTGCCGTCCCCATTTAGCGGTAATCCGTTGAAGTCACCCAAACGACAGTAAGACATTGAATTCCCTAATCGATGGTAAGTAGTAATCAGATAAACTACTTGAAATTTGATTCCCAACCACGGGGATATGTAGTAAGCCTCCATGTGGTTCAATCCCATCTCTCATGTCTCATCCTAATCTCTCCCTTGAGCCTAAGTTTTTTGGGATGTTCATTCCCCATCCTGGAGTTTCAACTTCCTCCAGGTCCCATCCTTGCATCCTTCCTCACGGGTCACCTCATTAGGTGTTTCATTTACTCACTTAACTACGCGGAAATTGATTCACTACCTTAGGGATATGAATGATTTCTTTTGGTGTCTGAAGACCAACAGTACCACCACCTTAATGATGGTCCCATCTCATTACCCCTTGACAACACCCAACTCTTCATCATCCATCCTGATTCTCACCAGGGCAACCAAATCCTAGGGATATCCTAACATTCATCCCCACACTTTGTCTTATGGAAACTAGTCAGTTAATCATGAATAATCCCCACGCAATACATAATCATTAAACCAAGAGTTTCCCTCTTGCATTAGTCTGCTATCTATGCATAAGCCCCAACATGTGTCCAGTTTGTTTTCATTTTTGTACACATTTATTCATCATACCTTAAAACTACATGGGTTTTGATCCCTGTCGTATACACAGGGTATATAGGAAACCATCATGAGGTTCAATCCCAACCAATGGTAAACCTTGTTTTCCCCCAATTCTGGTGTGCACACACCCTAATCCACCCTCAGTGGGGTTTATATCAACCTTCATGGTGTGACATCTTGCCTTTATGGGACAGACCATCATGGGACTACTCTTATTGAGTGTTTGGATCCATCCACCTGGTAAACACTCTTGGCGCTCCCTCCAAGGGACGTACTAATCGGATCTGTCTCTATGATATGTTCTGATCACTCTCTTAACATCTATGAAAGATGTTAAACTCATGGACTACCTCGTGTTAAACATGATATGGATGACGAAAACCACAGAACACATGCCTTTAGAGTAATCGTATTCGCAAGATGTTAAACTCTCAGAATACACTTTGTTAAACATGGGAAGCTGCGGAAAACCTCAGAGGAATGCCTCAACCATACGATAGACAATGGATAACAGTCGATACCTGAGGTTCTTCACCCTTGGTATGCCCTCTTATGAGGATGAATACTAGTTCCCAAATTTCCATGCTTCAGGAGATGCCCCGACATTCCAGATGTTGTCATCTACTCTGGCCAAAGGTTGCTACCATATCAAGACCCCATGGAATTTCTTGATAGAAGTAGTGTAATTAAACACTGTCCACAAAGATATGGTACTTTGAAAAACATTCACAAACCATGACATAATATTTTAAGGAGACCCGGATGAGGTATTGAGTTCCAAGGAGGAATCCAGAAATGGAGGAACTGACATCTCATCATCCCATTTTGATCAAGGAGAAAACGTCCTAGAATAGGTGAGAGATGCCGCCGGCATATGGAAAGTGGTAATGCGGTTCAATTTCTTCATTTCATCGAAAGATAGATGCGTGCGCCCCGAAAAAAGTGTTGGAAACAATGTATGTATATAATCCCTTATAGCCTCTTGGTTATTGGCCTATATGGACTATAGTATTCCAAACCATCATTTAAAATCCTCCTAAGAATTGTGTGGGCAACAATGGGGTGGTGGTGGAAAATCATACCATCTTCCAACTCCCATAGCCATCCCAATTACACTACTATGTCTTCCATCACATGGAACTCCATGCTCTAGATGATGCCTCCTATAGGGAATTTAGTCAAATGGCTCTATCTCTACAACATGACGGGTCCAAAATTAAATAGAAAGATGTTACCTACCATCTCAAGGGTAGAAATGAATCTCTTTTGGCATTTCAAAACCAATCTAAAATCCATGATCCTAAGACACTCAATCATAGGATAATCTCTTAAATCATTGTGAGTTCTCATGTCCCTTTTCTTACCATCAGATAACACCTTATGTGGTCTCAATGATTGTGTTCCTAGCACTAATAATCATTTTATTTTTAACTAGACAAATCTCTACCACTAGATCCCACTCAATATATCCTACATATATGTAAAAGCACATCATCACCACTAATGCCTTGGTCTCCCAGTGCATGCCCTTATCGAAGGTCCATGCATTAAAAAATGGATCTCAAACCATATTTAGTGAGTAAAATGAATGGTCTTGATTCTCACCATGTACTCCACCGTAATAATGTTATCCTTCCAAAGATATAGAAGCTCCTTGATACACACTGATCTCAACATGGAAGAATAGAATTTTCCCTGAAAAACCACTCAAACACTTCCCAGGTGATCATCACCTTTGGATGAGTCTACATCACCAAACTCCAACATCAATAAGAAAAACCCTATAGAAGGATCACAACTTGGACCACCATCTAATCAAAAGGTGTCCCCATAGGTTCAAAAATGTGCATGACTGCCTCTAGGCAGTCATCATCTAAATGAGGGAATAGATCACCTTGATACCTCATAGTTTTCATTATTAGGAACTTTATCAGTACCCTTAGCATGCATAAATCCTCGTCCTGTATTACCGATATAAATTTTCATTTGACAGGTGGTGGCACATGTGGTGGAGTTCCTAAATGTAAAGCCTTAGAACCAATTGCATATACTGAGGCATCACTAGTCATATTTTTGTCATAATCAAATTTTGTTACCATGTAACACATTCTACATGGATGAATCATGAAATACAATCATGTTCCCCCATGGTCAAATTGTATATCTTGGGTGTTGACTCAAAAAGAATAAGGAAAACCCCAAAACCAATCAAATATGACGCATGTACCGAATTTCCATATGAAAAGATCCAAAATGATGTGTCAACAAGGATGTTATTAGAGTCATGGGGAATGGATATGTTAGTATCCACACCAAAACTGGAGTCCCTAGCTTGAAATCTAAACTTGATAAACTTTAGAATTGTCATTATACCACATAAACAATGCTCACAACTACACCAAATTTACTCTATGGTTCTAATGGTGGAACCTCATATGATACCACTCTATTATGATCTGTACTAATAGGTCCTGAGCTTTGAATCCCAAGGATCGCCTCCCTGGGCTAGGGGTTGGCATCTAGTGATGAGTAGGAATATCACACAGATGGGAGGCCTTATACAATCATACCTATACTCATGAACCCAATTAATCATATAGGAAAAACTGTAGATATCTAAAATCTAAAATCTAAAATTTCATTCATACCTTTGTCCAACATCTAATTAAAAATTGAAGCATAAAAAGTGAAAATACGTGGCCATAAAAAATCTAATAATCTTTCCGACCCATTCAGATGGAGGTTTACACTATCAAATGAAACTACAAGTAATCTCCCAAATGAAGCTTCTAAAAACACCATGGTCAGTGTAGTTAATTAATCTCCTTCGTCCTCAAATACCTTGAGACATCATTGAAATAATTGTGATCTATATAATCTTCAAGATGTGTGGGAAAATCCCAGCTAGTGGTGAGTATAAAAATATCATTAGGACCCTAAATACCAAAAATAAAATGGAGAAACTTATATCCAACAGAATGCTTGATCTATCCAGAGGGAGCAAGATGTGAAAACACCATAAGGACTAAAAAATGTAAAAAACCCCAGATATACTAATGTTGTACTCCAAGTCAAATGAGGTTGCAGCCTCATATCTAGTGATAAAATTCAATTCAAGGATCTAAAGGAAAAAATCAACACAGATAACATGATCCAGGATATTTTCCTTCTCCCAAGGCACTTGTCCAAGAGACACTCTCCATCGAGTATTTCAAAGGAGATGACACAACACCACCATAGCAAGTGGAATACATCTATAATAACATGCTCTTCAGATCTATCCATGATGAAAGTCATGCTAGAACATAGTGGATCACACTCTTCAGATGGGGGATCTCACCCATCTCTGATGGTGGATGCTACTAACCCCATTGGAACCATATAATGTCACATATATGAGAAAGGGGATCCCTCACATGATCCCCTAGGAGACACTATGAACCTTTTAAGGAATACAAAAGATAAAATCTGTTCAAATTGAGGATCACTCCCAAGATTCACTGGGGGACACCATGAACCCAATACGGTAACCCAAGGATAATACTCATTGACGGGCTCTCTCTCAAGACCTGATAGGGTACACCATAACCTAATATGAAAATCTTGAGATCATATCACTCAAAAAGAGGATTGTTGCACATGTAGTGTTGGACATAACGATACTACGAACCTAATACAGTGTACTTATACATTATAGGAATCCTCCATGGACACTTCAGGGGGATACAATGAATCAAACTATATGATATAGTATCTCTCCACATCTACTCATAAGGAATAAACCAATCCTATCAAAGATTATATTATCGACAAGAACTCAATCTTGTACTTATGACGTAATTCAAGATCATGCCATCATTGGGATATACCAATAGATCATACTCATCCAATGATGGTCTAAACATATCTATCCCACTAAATCTAAAAATAATTCCTCACATCACTTATCATAGGACTAAAAAATGGCTACCATTGATTTATTTCTAGAAAACATACCAATATAGGATACTCATGAGCCTAAATTTGAGCCCCAAATATAGATATTTGAAAAGATGAACATCCTTCCAAAAGGATAACACATGGTCTACATGGAATGTGTCCCATTCAAAACACCTATTCATGTCTTCTATTTCACATAATGGATATCCATCTAAGCTAACATAGTGTGCATGGACCATATATGACATGTCTCGCCACAACCAGGCCCCTGGCAGTGTCTTCTATTCACACGGCTCGACCAAGATTATATCATACAATGCAAGTACCGCTTGGTACATATCGTGTCTCATATACATTTCCCTCTAGTCATTTAATTTTCTATTCTACCTGGAATTCACCCCATGCTAGTGTACTCTAGTAGTGTATTTTCACACATCCATGTACCTTCACAAGGCTTCACCAGTTATGTCTTCATGCCTCATAACATGGGGTCACTATACCGCGTGTCCCCATTTCACAAGATGTGTAGTCAGTAAATGTAATCATTAACAAATGGTAGGAGCACATGGAATGCTCCACATCCATACACACCATGTAGATGGGACTCACATCAGTAATTTTCCTATGAGCATCCAAAATCACTACTATTTCTATCAAAATACAGAAATCGATCCCAATGGTGTCTCTAAATATAATCTAAGGTCACTACAAATACAAAAGGATGAATAATAATGGTGCTCCAATTTTAAAATGAAAATCTTTCTACTCATTGAAAAAATTGAATCATTGGATGGTGATCGATGCATAAAATAAATTTATTCTTGGTATAGGGACGATTTTTGACAAATATGGGATCTAGCGGCCCCACAACGCCATGTTTTTTTGTCACTAAATTGGGGAAAGAGGGGTTTTTTCTCCTCCTATCATGTTCAACAAGGGGTTGGGGGAGAAGGGATGGTTTTTAAGTTTTATTAAAACAATACACTTCATTTAACACCCTGCACATGATTTTACTCCTGCCGATCACCCGACACAAACAAGAATTATGTTACATCGAGGGTAAACACCACATTTTGAAATCCATTATGGTTTCATAGTTTTTATCCGAGACTCCACATTGGAGTTACCCAAAATTTATAAAGAAACTGAAAGAACATGATAAAATTTATTTAATATATTTAATATAACTACAGTAAGGTTCTCTAGGCCTTAGAATCTCTTAATGACTCGGTTCCAAGATTCAGAATTATTTGTAGAAATATTCCAAATATATACAGGTCAAGACACAAGTCACTAAAAATTACGAATCATTTCACGAAATTCATCAACATAAATTTAATCATACTTCTCATTTTTAAAATATATTATACTTTTAGAAAATACCATAACATTATTATGTCATTTTAGTATTCTTATCATCAGTATTATAACCATTAATCATCCAACCATGATGATTCTCGTCATGATCATTCCCCTTAGTACATTGATATTAATAATTCCCAAACTTCCCACATTTGAAACCATCAATCATCAATAGTATCATTCGGATCCCAATATTCTTTTCCATTATGTTAATCAAATTTTCATTCTTCCTCTATAATTTCATTATTTATGACTTTCTTTTCCTCACTCTGAAAATAATCATGTTCTTCTATGACATTCACCTTGTTGTTTCTTCCCATTTTTCTATATATAGTAAATAGATTCTTATTTTATGTATGGTATACCCCACCATCAATCTCAATAAACTCTATCCTTATATTCATAAATGAGTTCAATAGTGGGTTAAGGTGCACGTTGTTAGTCATATATTTTGATTAGTAAATAGGAATAATCATAATATCTTTAATTCTAGTTATCATTCCATTTAGACTCTCATCATCATCTGTTCTATCACATTCATTAATGATCTAAATTCTTCTAGTTACTAAAATTAAATAAAACCAAACATCATAGTATGATAAAAACTAATCATAGTTCAAAACCACATCACCTCAAAAATAATGAGTAGTAAGACCAAATTAAGACATATTTATTTTAATCTATGAAACCATAAGTTTAATTTTTGTCATTCATAGATATTATTTAATTCCCTCAATATGGTTTGTAAAAGGATTTCTAATTTCCAAATTATATTCTAATGGTGTTTCAATATAGGTATGAAATAAGGCACATTTCCATGTACTAGGTGATATTTTATTCTATATCAACATTCCCCTTTAAATGTTATTACCACTAGGTACATCTATGCCATATCCACATCCACATTCTATATCCATACATGTGTGTAATTCACTTGAAATATTTTACAATATCCTTTACCAAAATTATGTGAAATTTTACTATATTATGAATCATTCAAAGAAATATCCTTAGAGATGTCCTTATGGAACACACTATAGATTTTTAATCTAGTTTTTCAATGTATAACTAATTCAATCATATGATAAAAAGTATAGAGACTCAGGATTTTGATACATAAATATTATATCTTATTAGATGAATATTAATTTCATTAAAAATTTACATTCATAGAGACTATATTGGTTTAATTTCATTAGAGAATAGATAAACTATGTTATTATTTTAGGAAAGTTAATAAATACATCCCAAAAATAAATTCCCATTTATTACTATTTATTGGAATACACTCTATAAAACAAATATGCATAATCTTGGGAAAGGTTTCATAAGAAAGAGTGATCTTAGATGATATGTAAGGGTAATCAAGGGAGATATATAATATAACATGACCATAATGTACTGAGAACTTGAGAAGAAAATTTTAATAGAAAATAACTCCCCTAATAGTATGGGATCACTGCCATAGCTATAGTAGTACAATGAGTTCACTACTGAATCCATAATAGTAGTAAAGGATCACACCCAAGTCCATCCTAAGGTAAAAGTAAATTACGTAACCAAGTTCACTCAGTTATCCAATATTATTCATCTCACGAGATATAAATCATTACCCAATCATTTGGACATAGATGTAGTTATGAACAATCACATAATGAAAACTGTACATATGAGTGCAACAAGTTAATATAACGATAATCATATCATAACCTATGAAATTAAATGGTTTTCAAAAAAATTCATTATATCATAACTTGGGGAAAAAGAAATGGGTCATAATCATTTGAATATTTAATCAAAATAGAACCAATAGATAAAGAAGTGGTTTCATAAAAAAATTTCATGGTATAACATGTTGAAGAGAAATAGTTATTTCAAACATAATTACAACAAAATATACAATTTATAAAATTAATAATAATGGTATCTATGGGTCACATACATGTTAGAATTAATGTAACATCGATAGATGTCATGTTTGGTGGGATTTTTTTAAAAATATCACATAATACATTTCATGAGGAACATATGTTTCTGTACAAAATAACTTTTCGAAACTAAAAATTCATAAATCATATAAAAAATCTTTTTCCTTGAATATAATAATTATAACGTATAAAAGAATACTCAAAATCATTTAATAATTTGCTGGAGGAAAATATAATTTCCGACTTAATTTTTTTTAAACATTAATTTTTATAGAAATAAAATAATATTGAAAGAAACATAAAAAATATAATGTATTCATCTACGAAAATAATTTTCATGATGGTGGGATATTTCATTCATGTTGTACACGTTAAAAAAGGATCATTTCTCATTTTTTGATAAAATCCAAATAACGAAGGTTTGGAAAATGTTTTGAATATTCCATTAAAAAATGTTTTAAAAATTAAAATATCGGTAAAAATTTATTCAATAACATATTTTAAGAATGAAAAAAAAAATTGAAATCAATTTTAGAAAACATTTTTTTTGAAAAAAGGGGTAATTGACCAATCAGAAAAATATAGATGGTTCTTGTAAAATAATTCTATTGAACTATTCAGTACATGAGGAGTGAAAATGAAGTGAAAAGATTTTTCTCATGAAATTACTCTTTGAAAATAAATTTCATGAATTTCATGATTAATATATTATAATATTTCTTTATTCTAAGAATAATCATGTGATATCTCGTTATATGATGTGATTGTAACATAAAATATCCATTATATGAAAACAGTGAATTCAAATCACCATAAAGGAATAATATTAAATAATGATTAATATAATATTAGAATAAATAAATTAATTATATTAAATTTATATGGGGTTGTATATAAAACTAATAAAATAATATAGATTCATAACAAAACATATGTCTCCTAAAATGAGAATTGAGGCAATCATATCCATTACTGATTTGTTAACATTGATCCTTAAACCCCATGAAACAAATATCCTCAAAATTGCTATTTAAATGAAAATAATTTTTATTAAATTCATAATAAAATACATAAATGTTCACAATATTCATCAAATAATATTAATAGGAAGTTAATGTGGATGTGTCTCTCAAAATTAAAAAGTGAGATGGAAATCCCTCATCTCTATATTAATATTTATAATCATAATACCCAATAACAAATTATATAAAATGAAACATTAAATATATTAAATTAAGGATATTAATGATATAAAGAAATTTTTTATTATTATATATACACTACATAAATTAAATGAGTGTTCAATTTGCATATGTCTCCCAAATATAAAAGAGAGACCAGAAATACATTAAAATAAGTCTCTATGCATATAGTATAGATTCAAACATCTTATCTAGTAAATATTATTATAATATAAATATATTAAATAATAATATAAATACATATAATAACATAAATTATCCCCTTTTAACTTTACAGTGATAATTATTTAATAATAACTTTATAATCATTTTATATTTCGGAGATAACTATTTCATTTCTCATGAGGTTTTTGGTTTTTTAGTTCTAATTCCTATAGATAGATCAAAATTTAATCATCGAAAAAATGGTATAAGTTACATTAATATCATGTATTATAATTTTAAAAATATTTTTATTCATTCAAAAAATATTTATATAGAGAGAATAAATTCAATATTCATGGAGGTGGTAGGTCATAAATATGATGAAACTTATTACAATATTTCAAGGACTGAAAGAAAAGAAAAATGGCTAAATATTAATATTTAAAAACCATTATTATTTAATATATACCATATATTTTCATTAAGAAAATTTTTAGTTCCTTATAGGTAATGTTTTACAAAGAACGAATCACATCACTTCGTGAGGTCGTGGTCTGTCGTACTGAGCGAAAACGTTAGTGTATCCCGCACAGAATGGAATGTAAAAAGGTAATATGTGATATTATATATATAGAAGTTAAATTATGTTAAAATATAATATAAATATAATAAATATATCATTGAATAAAACTATTAGATGTGGTGATGGAAAACTAATTATGTTGGTTCGTGTGGCGGTAGTCCACAGTACACAAGATCAACATTCATTTCCCATTTTAAGGATATGTATAGAGATATAGGTCATTCCATTAACATAAAAACATTTAATAACATGTATGAAAATTATTTTAACATATTACCATAGTTTATGTTTATTTTTTGGAGTAGTAATAAGAAATCAAATGAAAATGATTTATTATTGAATATGCCTCTTCTTCAAGGAAAACCATTAAGTTTACTCACAAATACTTCATATGAGATATTCTTAATCCAAATAGAGAATATATAAAGTTATTAAGGAATTAATAATTTCAATTTATCGTTTATCGGATGTAATAAAGGTACGTCATACTTTATAGAGGAGATCAGAGGAGAGGTGTTTTTATTTGTTGGGAAAGGAACTGACTTGGAAACTACATCGAAATTTACCATAATATTCAAAAAAAAATAACATAATTACTATTAAAAATAATTAAAAATATACATATATAAAATAAATTTAAAAATAAGATTCATATTTGTCTTTAAAATTTAATTTATTCATTTTAAGGGTAATATTTAATAGTTATCATCTTTGTTTTAAACCTAGCAAACCAATTTATATCATAACATCTGTAAATAATTTTTAAAATTAATAATATTAATTATATTTTAAAAATATAATTTAACATATTTAGATAATTTAAATTATTATTATTAAAAATATTGAATTCATTTTTCCAAATTTGTTTGTAGGATTAGAAAATTATAATTTAAAATTAA
Organism: Viscum album; assembly: GCA_963277665.1. NCBI lineage: Eukaryota > Viridiplantae > Streptophyta > Magnoliopsida > Santalales > Viscaceae > Viscum > Viscum album. The sequence continues at coordinate 213,021,264 of OY728138.1, read as the reverse complement.
TCATGTGGATATAATGAGAATGTTTTTTTAAAATGAGTAAATGTTCAGAGGATTAAATGTTTCTATATCAAAATTAAATATCAAAATGATTAAAATTTTCTTAACATATATTAAAATAGATAAAATTGAACTAATATTTATTCTAAAATCATCTTAAATAAATATTTATGTTTTCAAACTTTTTAAAAGTAATGAAAATTATTAATAAAATACTTTTATTTTCAATATTAAACAAATAATTAAACTCTCATAAAATTATACAAAAATAACCCGAATATAATTTTTACATTATAATCTCAAAAATGAACTTTTATTTCAGATATTTTTTTTAATGTGATAATAATTATTTTTAAGATTATTTTTCAATTTGGTGACAAAAATTATTTTTAGAAAAATTATATTTTAAGCATAAAATTGGATTTATTATTATCAAATTTATTTGAAAACTATTAATATTTCGAATGAATGTTTTATTTATTATATATACACATTTCATTAAAATAATTCAATAAATATTATTTTATAATTTATTAATTTAAAAAACATTTGTGTGTAAAAAAATAGTTTTAAAAAAATAGATTTTCTTTATCTTAAAAAAGTGTTTATTTTCATTTCTAATTAACGGGTCTCTAATAAATTCATTATATATATATATAATAAAACCATTTATTTTCATAATTTAGAAAATCCTAATCCTATTAATCACTCCAATGGCTTTGTGATAACTATGATATTAAATAATTATCATTAAATCGTATTCTATGTTTTGTTTAATATCAATGTTGCGTGTAACACAATATAAGATCAATGATATATGTAAAACAAGATAAATTGTTATTTCATGAAATTAAAATTATCTAAAAGAGTAAATTTATTTCAAGAAAACATATTTCTATAATTCTTGGGGAATTGTAAGATTTTTTTGAAAAATTATCTATAACTCGTCGATAATATCCTTCTAAAACTAGATAACTATGTAAGTCAATCACCATGGTTGGTATGGTGATACATTTGATAGAATATTTCTTTTATTAATAAAAAAATTTTCAATATCTTGAGATTATAAGACCCATAAATGAAACCATTTTCAACAAAAATTACAACATAGTAAAATTTTCATATACTTGACCCTTATTTATAGTCTTTAGTATAATTGTCATGATATCTTCATGATCATCCTTACAATTTTAAAATATAATAATAGCATATATAATTATTACAAAAAATTTAAAAATATAATCACTAATAAGTCTATTAATTAAATCGATGAAGACATTTGGGGAATTTGAAACAACGAACGACATCACTACATATTCATGATGTAGATAACTTTTGTTGAATTTTTTATTTGGTTTATCTTACTTATTAACCTTCAATTGATGATATCTAGAATAAATTTCAATCTTGGATAATGTTATATCTCCAAAAAGTTGATTAAATAGGTCAATGATACATTGTATAAGATACATTTTCCTGATTGTGATTTTGTTCATCTCTAGATAATAGATGAATAGTTTCATCTATCATTCATTATTTTTAATAAAATAATTGGTTCACCTAAAGGTGAAACACATGGATGAATAAATCCCTTTTCATGGTTCTCATATACTCACATTTTTAATTCTTACATCTCAATTGAGGAAATTTTATTAAGAGTTATAAAAATAGATGTGGCACCAAGAATATATTCTATTAAGAATTAAAGAAAGCATTTTGGTGGAGGGATAATAAATTCTAATAGAAAGATATTAAAAGATTACCACACAAGATTAATATTATTGAATTCTTGTTTCTCCATAACCATCTATGAAAAACACACATTTTAAATGGGAATCAAGTCTTATAAAATTAATGTTTTCTCTATAGTAATTTCAAAATTATATTCATATTGAAAGATGAAACTATGTCAGTTTGGAATATCCAATATGACATTTGTTTCTCAGAAATTGAGGTGTGGTCTATATAGACAAATCTAATACATGCCTCAGAAAACATCATATTAAAACAACGTATGAATGACATGATTTTCAAGGAGTAGAGTACTCTAAACATCAATCTGAGTCAAAACTTATTGTTAAGAACGGATAATTAACCCATTAATGATATTCACTGGTAAATATACATAATTCCATGTAGCTGTTATCATGATACCCATAGAAAATTTGTTAGATATAAATGAATCAGTATCTTTATATTCAAATAAAACATTAATAAATATATAGTGTGTGGTAAATATACCTTTCATCATATTTTTTTCACACCCCTCATCATAAGTTGTGATCTCTTAATATTTCACATTTTCTCTCTTCTTAAGAGTTTCCTTTAATTGTTCAGGAACATTAATTTTTTTTCACATTTTAGAATAATTACCATACTTTCTGAATTTGAAAAGCTTGAGTTTTGGTTCTGACTATTTTAGTGCTTTCCCTCTATTAGAATTAATTTATAACATCCTTAGATTACTTCTGAATTCAATTGATTGATAAATATCATTTCTAGACTTAAAACATTTACCAGTTCCCTTATGAAAATTTCCCCCATATTTATTTCCACACATCCTGCATTAAGGAAGTAACAACTTCTTCACTCCATGGGTTTTAGAGTTTCCATTGAACTCTATCTCTCTTTTCTGGTCTAAACAATGAGATTGATGGGTATCTCTAATCCCTTATTGTATATTGAGATCACAATGAATTATATCTCCATAGATACTATAGTACCTTATGTTTTAATCTCTTCAGGTGATTGGTTTTATTCCAAGAAGGATTTAAAAAACGTTATATATATGTTGGATTGTTTTTTTTGGAAGCATACCACACATATCTTATAAAAATTTCTTCATAGGTACCAATATATTCATCATCCATATATATAAGCTCTATTAATTATTTATCTTTTTTCTATGTAGAATATGAGGTATGCAATTATTGTACAATAAGCTCATAAACACATCCCACTTTAAGTATTCAATTTTATCATATTCCCCTATATACATGACGAGATTCTACCATTGATCTGCTTCTATTTCCAATGATAGGATCCATAAATGGATTTTTCATGTTCCAAAAATTGTAGAATGGAAAATATATTTTCTATGTTACTGACCCACTTCTCATTAACTTGTATATTTGAGGAATCATAGAAATATTAGGAAATTTATTCATTAAGGGCTCAACTGAACATTGTTCCCTCATTTGGTTGTATGTATTTTAATCATGATTCTTAGATTGAGAATGATTTTTGAGAATATTAATTGGATTTTTTTATTCCAAATCATATAATTTTTGGACACACAGGAGGAAACCCATTTAATTTTCCTTCACACTCACTATTAACACATTTTCATCTGGTTTGATCCATTGAAAAAAATAGTATAAAATCTTAGTTTATGAAATAATAATGATACAGGGGAACCACAAAATCTTAATAAATCAATTATATAATGTCTAATTATTTATAACTAATGATCCATATATAACACATTGTGTTTAATCATAGTAATTTTTAATAATAAACTATTTAAATGCTTCACTATAGTTTATAAAGTGTGGTAGATTTCTAACAAGTACCCCTCATGAGTGTCAAACCTGGTATGTTAGAAGGCCCATTTTCATGCACCAAGTGAAAATTGGTTCCATCTTATTGCACACTTTTGGAATTGTTACACTTATATACTTATATACTAGATCTCCATCAACTTTTAGTATCCAAACCGATATATAAATCCTTAGAATCCATTATCACTATCCTTTATCAAAAATCAAAGACATATTCCTATAATTTTACCCATCCTTAGAATTATTTTAAGGATACCACTAATGTTTTATCTTCTTATTTTACAAATGATGACTTAATATATCCTATTATACAAGCTATAATGTCCTAAACATATCATATTTGGAAATTATATCTTTTTAGTTGAATATTCATTACATTAAACAAACCCGAATGTGAGGATCATATTGGTAGATATCCATTTTAAACATTGTCACATAATAAACTAGTCCCAAAGTAGGCCACATCATCTCCCACATTATTAATCATATATATAAAACTACTTAGACATATTATACATAATACGTTTAATCATAACATGGATAAATTAATCCTATGAAATGGTCAGATAATATAATTAGTAATGGTAAAGAAGGGAGATATCGACATATCACGAGTTTATGTGAGTGAGAATAATAGAATTACTTTTTAAAACCATTCCATTCATATGATATATCTTATATATGATTCATTTCATAAATCATAGGTTTTTTATAATATATGAATCATATTGTAATCAATAAACAAGAAACATGATAACATAACATTGTCACGTGGAATCAATATTGTGTATACACATAAGAATAAGAAAAATTTCTTTAGTATTTCAAGGCTCATTTCCAAGAATATAATTGTAGACTGGATTCACTATCCAAACCATCATATTAGTCATGTTTCACTCCCATGACAATCATAGTTGATAGAGTCTAATACTAAACTATGATTCACTGCCAAATAAATTTCTATTTATCTCATGATATCTAAATATTTACCTAATGCATTGGAGTGAGATATATTTTACACCCATAAATTAATTATTAATAAAAATAAATGTTCCATAAGATCATAAAACATTCATCATATTAGAACCCATGAAATTAAATGGATTTCCTAAACATTTTATCATAACATAACTTATGTAAAAGAAAAAAGTTTCATAATTATTTCATCATTTCATAAAATAAAAACCAAATGAAAATAATAAAGTTTCATAATTGTGATATCTTGATATCTATTGTAGAAAAAATGGGTAGGTTTCCTAAGAACTTTATCATTTTATAACATGTGAAAAAAGAATTTTGTTTCATAATAATCTTATAAAGGTTTAACATATTGAATTGAACCTGGTTTCATGAAAATATTGACATTACAAACATAAAACTTATAGATAAATAATTATAATGGTATCCTTCTATAATATTTGAATTAAATAATAAGTAACATAGTTTTTTTATCATATATGGAAAATTATTTTCAATGAAAATTAAAGTATAATTTTCTTGAAAAAAATTGCCATTCATTGAAAATGACATTTTCAATATTAAATTTTTTTAAATAATTTTCATTGAAATTAACCTTGAAAGAGTTTAAAATAAGCTTCCTAGAAAATAATTTCCATTATATCATTATATTTTTTTCATGTTGTACACATTAAAACAATTATTATTATAACAATTTTTAAAATCCATGTAGGTATTGATCGGAAAATGACACAATGATTCCTTTTAAAACACATTATTAAACTTATAACATGGGTAAAAACATTATAAATAAATGATTTTTTGAATGTAAATAACTTTATTGAAGTCAATTTTTAAAAATAATGGTTTCGAAAAAAAATTCAGAGAAGAGAGAAATAAAGCAAATTTTTATTAAAAACATTAATTTGAAATATTTAGTATATAATTATAGGTTGATAAAAGGAAAAAATATTTCTTTTGGAATTACTCTTGGATAAAATATTTTATGTTTTTCTTGATAAAGATATCATAATATTTCATCCTTGAAAGAATAATCATATATAATCTCCATAAATGATGATATTATTACATCCAACCTTTAAAACATTGGTATCATTTAATAATAAAATTAATCAACCAATATCATAAAAAAAATTAATTATAATTAAAATAATGTGGTTCCTGATATAACATGTCAATGTGGTAGTATATACACCTCGTAGAAAAATATTGTTTCATGTCATAACTTCTATCCCAAAGAATACAATTTGAGTACAAAATCAATTACCTTATGGTTTGAATTCCTTCATACACATTCAATCGTGGAGTGAAATAAATTCATTTATATTGTAAATATATTAATGTTTTATATATATTATTTACTAATGGCCTTTTATTATTCATTTATTAACATATTCTATGTTAATTTTATATTTCGGGAAATAACTGGTTCATTTTTAATTTATTCTTTGATATATTATTTTTTCGTCCTACTTTTATCATTGTTAGATAATATCATAAATTTTATACAAGATATAAATGTCATATATATTCATTATATAATTATTTAGAGTAATTTTTAAAATTTATATATCGAAAATTAAATACAATGTTCATGAATGTTGTCCATTTTATCGATTGATTGAAAGAATAAAAGATAATAATTTATTATAATTTCATAAAAACGTTTATTTCATATATATACCATATTTTCATTAAACCCAAACTTATTACCTTCTATGTAAAATGTTAATGAATCACATTGCTTCACGAGGCGGTAGTCCACGGTATACATGAGTGACACAATTTTATTAAAAAAAATAAAATGTAAGATGTATTATGTGATATAATAATTCCATAATTATAATAATAGAATAAATATAATATATAAATGATAAATCCATAATTGTATCCATCATTTAGTGGTGGTGATGTAAAATGAATAATAGAGTTTTGCAATGAGGCAATCCTCAATACACGTGATTGGTGAGTTTGTATCCTATTTGACAGAAGATTATATGGATAAGAGTTATTCAATTGACATAATAACTACTCATTATGTGGTATATAAATTTTTTTATTATATAATCTTTATATAAAAATATTTGATGGATGGGAAGAATAAATAAAATATAAATGCATGTTGAAGAACCTAATCTCTTCCTCTAGTAACCTTCTTAGTTTTTCACCAAATGGATTCTTATGAAGGGTTTATGATAAAACAATGGATTTAATGATCATATTAGGGAATTATTTTGTTGATTTGGTCAGGTATTTTCTGAGTCTAAGGGTTTTTTATTTGTGATGAGGAGAGGAGAGGGTTTTCCTTTTATAAGTTGGGGGAGAGGACGCAAATTATATTTTTGAAAATATAGTATGTACCGACCTTTATTATTCAAAAAAAGAACCCAAATGGATCATTATACAACCATAGACGAAATATTTCGAAAATATATCCATCTAATTTTGTTTCAACATGTTTTTGGTCATTTTATACAGTTATCTTTTTAGTTTAACCCTGTGATAAAACCATTTTTACCATAACCTACTAAACATTTTGGACAGTTTTTTCTATTCATTATCGAAAAAATTTACATGAATTTATTTAATAATAAAACATTATATGAATAGAAACATGGAATATATTTTTAAAATTTAGAACCATGTAATTCGTGGAAGATAATTTAAAATTAAAACAACTTATGCGACAAGAAAGTATGTTTTCATTGTGAAAATTGCTAAAAGATTGAAAATATTTTATATAAAAAATTCTAAACTCATTAAAAATAAAAATATTAGGTTAATAATTATATAATTGAAGTTAATTTAATTATAATAAAATATTAAAATAAAAATAATCCTGATAAATTCATTAAAATAAATAGTGGTTTTCAATAACCTATATTTTTTACTATTCATTGAAAAATTAATCTTTTCAGAACAATCCAAAAAATTCACCAAGAGATAATTTTTACATGATTGTTTAAAAAATGTTTTTATTTAATTAATTTAACTTCTTAAAATATTTCAAAATTTTTGTATAGTTTTATAAAAACTAAATAAATAAATAAATAAATATATAATATTATAATAAAAACATATAATGACTTTGTTGAGAAGTAAATACTTATTAATAAATATGTTTTCATTATATAAAACCATAATATGTTATATTTCATAATGGTTATTTTTATTCACATTTCCATGTTTAAAATTCAATTAATAATTTTTACGAGTAATTAATAATATTAATAGTTCATCGTGGTTCACTATAACTCGGTGTTGCATGTAACACAAGCTATAATGGAAAATAAATTTATTCAATACAAATTATTAAAAATAAGTGGTGTTACAAAATTTGTACCTCTGGTAATGAAAATGGATATATAGAAACAATTATGTCTATAACCTCCTTCCAAAAGGGCATAGGTTATCGACAGGAACTGAGGGTATATAATCACACAAATAGATTCCATTATACTCATTATGAATTAAGAAGTAAGAGATAAGATTAGAAAACCCCCAAAAAACAATTGTTAATAAAAAATAAACATGTAATCCTGATACATTATTTTAATAAAATATAACTAATAATACATTATCCAATCCTTGACAATGACCACAAATCTCTAGAATATTCTAAACAACTCCTTAAACATGTAATGTCTATAATGATAACTAACCACCATATGATGACCTGAAGACATATATATATATATATATATTGGTTGAGAATAACATATATACTCAGTATTAATCTACCTGAAACCTATCATTAATAATATGAATATGTCATACTAATGATTACAGAGATAAAAAATGAAACCGACTAGTCACCAAAATAGGCTTACAATTATTTTTCCAAAATCACATGGCTTTCCCACTAAATAATACTATAAACTATATTTATAATTTTTGGAACATATATATATATATATATATATATAGACATCACACCAACTTCCATAGTTGTTTTATACTCCCATGCACCAATAACACATGTCATGAGCTCACATCCACTCAATAAAGAAAATATCACTGATGAGAGTAAGTCCTCATCCATACCTACCTCACTCCTATTTTGGGACGAACACCCCTTTGTTGGAATCAATCCAAAAATCCTTCTCAACATTATCAAAATCCTATAATTCTTCATGTGAATGTTTGGATTCCACTATAGACCATATAAATTAATTATACCTCATTACATCAAAAACCCATGCACGTACACCCATAAGAAGTTAGAGCCACCATTACAAGATACAAGTATACACTATAGCCTTATGCCATCAAATCTTACAGAACAAAAGTACAGTAAATCACCATCATGAATATCCACTTGTAATGTAACTACTGAAGAGTGTTTGAGAAAGGGGCATAGTATTCCTTCCATTTTATCTCATACCAAAATGTTTAGAAAATCCTCCTCATAAAAACTTTTATCTATTTACCTTCAATCATCGGGGGGGTGAATAGGGAATAAACAATCATACATAGTAGATATATCTTAAAAAACTAAGGGAAGAAACCTATCCTAAAAAAAATCTTCTATAATCATCAAAATGGACACCTAGCTACCACATCTAATGAAATTGTATCAATTAATAAAACAAGAATAAATCTATATATTAATTAATTCATTATCAACTAATTAATATCATTCTCTACCAATTATATGGTTTATATTTTTTTATTCTAATCCATGTTTTGAGAACACTGCATTATATTTATTGTATTCTTAGGAATTTCATCATTATATGGGACCATTATGAATAAACTCCGATCATAAATAATTGAAATGAACAATTTGAAATAATCTAGGTCCTTTAGGACTCATATTAAGTTAAAACTTAAAATATGATCTCATAGTTCATTCCATGAAACTACATCTAATAGTGTAAAAGTAGTCATATAAATAGATACAAAATATTATCCATTATGTGTTCATAATGAAATAATTATCCATTGATAAAAAATCCCTAATCTGAACTCATCTTAAAAGCATTGGTGTCCCTCTCCATTTAAAATAATATTTCATCTGAAATACAATTCCATCACCATCACGACAACCGATACCACATTCCTAAGCTATCATCGTGACTATCACATCTTCCAACCATCTTCATTACAACTAGATAATCATGACACCATCACATCTTTGTTCACTCACCGCCATTTATTAATAAAATTTTCTAACCACATAAAGTTATCAATAAGTAAAATCATGACTCTAAATCCATAAAGGATAAAAAAATTTAAATTTATTTTCCCATAAATAAATCAAAGAAACTATGTCCAAATGATATTATTTAATCAATCATTAAATTATCATTACTTTATTAAAATTTTGATAATTAATAAAACATATTATTTGTATTCATAAAAATTACCAATAATAAATATTATTTATTTAATCATTCATCCAACCTTCAGCTACCCATTCATATATCAAAAAAATTATATTAATTAAACATTTCTCTTTAAATATAATTAATGTTGTTACATCTTTAAGGTGTACATAAATTTTTAGAAGTATAAACCATTTTAAAAATATATAATAGTATATATCCCACTATATAGTAAATATCATGAGGAATTAAAAAAACATTCAATCATGATGTCCAAATAGAAAATTTAATCACACATAGAGATTAACTAAATATGTGAAAATAATATTATGCAAGAATAATAATTTAATATATCTAATAATTTTTTAGAAAAAATTATGACAATATCATTGATGCAAAAAAAATCTTCTTTCCAAAGTTACCTATAAAATTATCATATTAATACATAAAATAAGATAATAACTTTTTCATTAAGAACATTTACAATTTCAACATGAAATGATGTTTCTCATTTTAGTTTTATGGTATCAATATATAAAAAATAAATCTCATCAATATTATTTAATAATTTTAATATTATCGTATTAAATAATTTTGGTTTATCTTAATTACTATCATTCCATGAAATTAAATTATACATTTAATCCCTCTTGGATAAATTATCTAGAAAATATTTAATTATTCTAAAGCATCTAATTATTTATATTGAAATTAAATTCCTAAAATATAATAAATTAAAAAATTTCAATTTATTTCGTGAAACGAACATCTATTTAATTACATTAAAAAGTAATTAACAATTAAAAAATTTATAATACAATAAACTAAATATTAAAAAATATAAATAAATTTATCCACAAAATTTCATTTACATATTCCTTAAAATTTTCAATACTTGGAAATAGTTGTCCAACATATGATAATTCTTTCACTTCATCATAAAATAATTTATTTTTATACATGAAAAAATATTAATACATTATATTATATTCTCCATATTCATATATTTCATGGACGTTGGAAATAATATTTTATAGGTTTCATTTTATGATGATATTCTTCATTATTAACTTATTAATTTTTATAATGAGATAAATAAAAAAAATAAGCATTAAATTATTGTTTATAAAATATCATCATATATTATCAAATTTACAATGTTATTTGAAAAAAATAATTTAATATATAATTTTAACATACGATTAAATTCGTTAAATTATAATAATTTAATAATATTAATACAATGCATTTATTTCATTCTATTATTTTAAAATATTGAATGTATCATATAATATTTCTTTATGTGATTATTATCGATTTTTTAGGTAAATATAGTTAATTAAAATCATTAAAATAGATAATTATAAAGTATGATTTATAATGACCCTAGTCTCTACACATATTGGTACATGATTTTAAACATAATTAAACATTAAACACAAACCACAGATTATAATGTCTAGTGTCATTGGATGATTAGGTATATAAAACTAAAAATAAGAAAATATAATAGAAAACATTATTTTAATCATACAAAAAGTGATCATAATTTCTATTGAGACCCTAAAGATACATAAAATAACATGGGGAATAAAAGAATAGTTGAATGATCTAAAAATTCCAGTAACTAAGTAAACATATGAATAAATCATAGCACATGGGTTCAAAATCATGACACGATGAAATAAATTGTCATTAAACATGAATAAACATATGGATTAATATCCTGTATAACAAGGGATCATATAAAAATGGAATAATTAAAATGCAGAAAAATCATAAAAAATGACATAAGCATGATTCAAGGATCATTCCACATGGAGGATCATGAGTTAAGGCTAACCACTGAGACTGTTGCACACGTCACATGAGTCAGGGGTGACCACCAAGACCATTATGCATGACATCTCAAAAGACAAAATATAAAAAAAATGTGTTGGAGGTATATGTAGGATCACCCATTATATCATTTTCATGAAAATATGTTCCACATGAAAATTAACCTAACAGATACCCATAGAACGAAATAAGTGTCATAATCATGTTTTAAATCATAATAAATTGTCATATAATAAAATTATTCAAGAAATAATGGATTTAGATAATAAATGGAAATTAATAAAGGAAAATAGTAAAATATCATGATAAATTATGTAAAATAGAAGTAAAATCATTAAAAATAAGAATTTAAGAAACATTAGAAATAAAACATTTTAGTGAGGTTTGCAGAAAATAATAAAGGCCATTTAAATATGAAAAGGAACAATCTTTTATAAAAATATAGAAATGAAAAAGTAAGTTTTTTTCATGATAAAATTTCTAAATTTGGAAAAACAATAGTGTATTATATCATATAATGAAGTTCATGGGAAAACATGTAAGAAATAATTATGTTCCCTTTAATTAGGCTGTCTTATTAGGAAGAATTATGAAGGAAATGTATTTAAAACACATATTTCTCCATAAATGAAGGACGATATGATATGGATACATGAGTTTGGAACATATAAATAGAATTTGGAATATTTAAAAAATTAAAATTGGAATTACATTGCGGTAAAGAGTGATACAGGGTAAGCAGGGGGGAAAAATGGGGTATGGTAGAATTCTTATCCTTACATCAGAAAGTGTTTTGCAAATGATCTTCATATAAAATATAATAAAATTATATCCATTAATTAATAAATTCATAACATTTTATACATTTATTTTATTTATTATAATTTTAATATGTTAATTAAAGGCCTTTTTGATGAGTTAAAATATATAATTTGATCATTCCACAGCACTCATTTCCATGGTTTTCCGGATCGATTTAACAGTATAAACGATTGAAAAATCATATAAAATGAATTTTTTTTTCCTATAATTATAATTATATTATTTTTATTATATTAAATTATATTAAATGTTCTTAAATATCAATTTCATCATAATTTTAGGAGGATTTATTGGAAAAATGTAAGCATTAAACATTTAGATTACATTGGAATTTTTTGATTATCAAAAACTAGTTTTTTTGTTATCTAATATCATATATAAATATATGTACCATAAAATATATAGGATGATATAAATTTATTATAATAATTTTTAACCATAAGAAAGGTTTTATGATCCAATTTGAATGCGTTTAAGGAAATTGGAATACAACCATCCTTAAATGTGACAAATAAACACATCATGGATGATGTTTTCATTTTTTTGTAAAAAAGGTTGTGGAATAAAAATGATGATGGATTATTTAATTAACATAATAAAATTAAATTATTACTTGGATACTGAAGATACCATTACACATGTATAATTGTGTTTGATGAGTTAATAAGAAAAGAAGTGAACTTGGAATGAAATTAAAAGAAGGTGAAAGAGGTTTTTTATTTTGAATTATTCACCCTGAAAACCTTATTAAATAACTTCGTTTTAGATTTTTATTGAGAAAAATTGATTTTGGAAATTGGGGAGAGGCTTGGGAAAAAAATTGTGTAATTTTTTATAAGATTCAATGGATTTAGATTTGTGATGATATGAGGTGGGAATGGGAGGTATTTACAGTGGGTGGAGAGGATTGTTTGTGATTATTCTATTCATTTGTTTATTATTTTCTCCAAAGACTATGAATGATTATGATTACCAAGAGAATATAAAATACAGAGATGAGGTGTGTTAGAAAATATTTTCTTACCTAATCTCTACATCAGTGATGACTAAAAAATTCATATATTAACTTTATACTGTAAATTACCACATTTCACTAATCACAAAAAATTTAACTATTTGAGGAAAATCCTAAAAATTCAACATCACAATTTTTTATTTTTAAAATTAAAAAATGGTATCCACTTGATGAAAATAGTTTTCTATATATGAGATATTTAATTTTCAATTTAAATCATTATTTACTTGAAAAATACCGATTTTAAAATTATATATAATTTTATGACACTTTGACAAATTAATTAAGGACTTATAAAATTATATTATAATCATAAAAAAAATTAATAATTTATGAATAAATTCTAGGAATATACATTTTGATTTAAATAATTAAACAAATTTTTAATTTTTTTAATATTTATAACATACAAAAATAACATATTTTAATTTATAATATATAAAAAAATTATTTACTTATTCCATGAATTAAATCTATCATATTTTCATTTATAAGATAACCATATTTTTTCTATACATTCATATGTGAGGTTACTATTATATTGGTCATATTTACTATTAATAAGGGTCATATTACTATGCCAATTTTAAAGTTATTATTCTATTTTAATAACATCATTAATTTCCTTAAATACTTATTGTTTCCTGAATTAATCATTGATAAGGTTTTTATTTTGTTATATATGTGATTTTATGTGATTTACACCAAATCAAATAATTATTAGAAGAGAAATTTTTATTGATAGAAATCTGGGTTATTATAGTCTTCCCCCTTATGAAATTTCTTAGACAGTATTTTTTACAAACTAAAGCTACAATAGGTGAGGGTAATTATCCTTTAATGTTTCCTCTAATTCCCTTGTTTCCTCTTCATACTCATAGTTATTATATAGTACTTTGATCGGGTGGGTAATAATATCACATAAATATTTATCTCTACAATCCAAGATTTTCACTGGGAGCTCCTCATAAGTGATATCATTTTCAAACTATACCACCTATGAATTCACCACATGTGTGGTATCCAACATCTACTTACTCATGAGGAATATGTAGAATACATTGTTTAATTGAGACATGGTTTGTATAAGTAATAGTTGATAGGTCTCAGCTTCGATGCAATTTGGATTCTTGATGAGGATGATGTTCCTAGGACATAGGTATACATTATTCCAAAATATCATGATACAATTCCATAGAGATATGTAGAGGAATATCAAATCTCTAAACATAAACTCGATATCCCATCGATGATTGTCTACATAGTTATTCTATTATGTATGTGCAGTATTGATATGATGTGGAATGGTTTTTCACATTTCTACAATTTCATCAACCATGTCATTTCCTATAATCTTACATTCCACATCCACATCCCATCGTATTTTTGTTCTGCATATTTTCCCATAATTCTATTTTTATGGAGTCATCCAGATGCTGGAGTAAAAATTATTGTGTTTAGAGAACATGATTATAGGTAGATGTTGGTCCTACCCTCCATTTAAGTCCATAGAACATGATATCAACATGAATTCTAGTGATTAAATATTCTATTCATATTGGCCCTTAGTTTGAAGGTGATAGTGTGTACTAAATCTCTGCTCAATGCTCAAAGGCTCTCTGATAATTCCCTAGAACATGAAGAAAATCTCATATCCTGATCAGATAAAATCTAGAGTTTTACTCCATAAATCCATTCAACTTTATTGAGGTATATCCATGAATTTTGATCAATTTATAAGTAATATAAAATTTTTATAAAGTGAACTACCATTTTAAGAGGATAAAAAACAACCTATATAGTATTGTTTCCTATGGATGTCTTTAAAAGTTCAGTGACAATGTCCATAGTGATATTTTTCCACATCCATGTTCTATAGGTAATGGTTTCATCACCCCCTTAAAAAGTTTCCATTAAAAAATTTTCTGCTGATGTACCAAGAACTTTAACGTATACTCAATGATATATTTCTTCATATTGTTCCACCAATACTTCTCTTGGATATCTAAATAGATATTTATACTCCCTTGGTGAATATAAAAGGATGAGAAATATGAATCCTTTAGGAGAACCTTATTTATCTCAAGATTATATCATATACGTAATCATGACCCAAATCTTATGAATCCAACATCATCAGTTTTTAACTCTTAGGATTTCCAATTTTTGACAGCCTCCGCATTTTTATGAGTTTCCACATAATATCACTATGCATCCTTTATATCATCATTTATAATGGTTGGTAAATAATTTAAGAAAGTATGGATGATGTTCCAACCCTAATTATTCTTATGTTCATCCTTTTATATTCTATAAATATTGGTTATTCGTCAATTCACATTATTTGTAATGTTAGCGTGTAGACACTCGAAGCTTGACGTACATGGACATTCATTACTTTTGTGGAATAAATAATACATAAAAAAAATAGACACACAAGGAACGTAATAGTTTAGTGTCGTTGGAAACTCGGAATAAAATCTTCTAATCGTGGTGAAAGATATTCAACATCTCCCATAAAGATCTTCCCATTTTTTTCTTACCTAAAACATTTCTTTATATCCTGGGGAAAATAAAACATAAAAAGGGTGAGATCAAATGCTCAATAAGGGTAAGCATGGATAAAATAAAACATACTATATACATTTGAACTTAAAAACATCAACATAATGTTTAAACATCAAAAGCATGAGCAATGACATAAAACATGGAAGTACATAAAGCATAGATCATAAAGGAACATTAATCATGATAAAATATCATGGAAATAAAACATGTAATTGTGGAAACCATTAAGCACCTGATATGATTTCCATATTATCCTAGGCATTGCTGCCAAGACCATCTTGGTTGACAATGTCCCTTTCAGAATCGAGTTCACTTTTCGTTCCAGTCCTGTATTACTGAACCGGTTTAACTTTCCGTTCCAGCCATGTCTATATCATGATATATAAATCATTACCCAATGCATTGGAGGGAGATATAGGTACCACCCATCTCATAGTGTAATAATTCTTACTTATGCCACAAAATAAACTTAAAACACTCATCATAACCCAAAGAATAAAATGGGTTTCATAAACATCATCCAATCATAACATAATCCATATAAAAGAAATGGATATTTCATTATACGAAAATTTAAACCATGTAAATCATAGAGACATTATATTTGAAACATA
The DNA here is from genome assembly GCA_963277665.1 of Viscum album. Classification (NCBI taxonomy): domain Eukaryota; kingdom Viridiplantae; phylum Streptophyta; class Magnoliopsida; order Santalales; family Viscaceae; genus Viscum; species Viscum album. The sequence continues at coordinate 213,004,544 of OY728138.1, read as the reverse complement.
CACATATGAAATAATTTCATCTTAGAAAGAAAATGGTTTTGATAAAACACTTGAAATGAATTCTTGAGGAAAATATCTTTTTTTCTTCAAAATCAATTTTTTTCACAAAACATCATGCAATTTTAAATAAAAATTATTTTGTTGAAAATAGTCATGAAATCTTTTCGAGGAATCTTCATGAAAATAATGCTTTATAATATCGTTAAAATCTGTTCGTGCATTATAAGTTAAAAAAACATTATTCTCGTACTTTTTCCAGAAAAATCAAAAAGTACCTCGTAACATAAACAAAAGAAAGATTCCTTAAATACCATGTATTAAAATTCAAGAATGGGTAAAAAAGAATTTAAAAATACATGAATTTTTTTTATAAAACATGGACATGGATGATAGAAATAACCTCAGTAAATACTTATGAAAAAGAAATCTCGGATAAAAATGAGATTTGGAAAATTATCCCTTACCTTAGGTCCGATATGCTTCTTATGGATCCGAACCTCCTGTATAATGATTTAAATAATTTCATTGACTTATTAAATAATCATATTCATTTTTATGATATCATATATGTTTCACTTATGACTTTATATTACCTATTCTTTTGTAAATTCCATGTTAAAGTATCGTTTTGGGTAAAATCATTTCATTTATCGTATGTGTTTTGACTTTTCATTTCATGATATTTTTATTTATATCCTGATTTAAATAATTCCAGACTGTAAAACAAGATTTATATATAATATATATTCATCATATACATATATATTATATATCGATAAAAGGAATGAAATACACTGTTCATGGAGACGGTAAGCCGTACGTACGCATGAACGTTGTTTTCGTTACCTTATTGCATTGAATGGAACTAAATAGATGACATACATATATATATATATGCATAAATCCAGTAGCATTATTATATCATATATTTTATTATTATTCATTATATAAACTTTATGATCATTCATTTATGGTTAATCATGGAGAATGAATCTCTTCGCGTCGTGGAGACGGTAGTCCGTACGTACGCACGAGCGATGATATCATTCCCATAATTATAGAATTGGAGTGGATGGTATAATATATCAGAATCAGTATGATGTTATAATAACTATGTATAGTTTTTCTTTACACCATTATACCCATCCAACTAAGGTGGTGTTGGAAAAACAGATTACACCACAGCGTGGAGACGGTATTCCGTACGTACGCACGCTCGGTGATTTTGTTTTTCGTAGGATGGATAGATGGTGAAATAGGGTTGTTTAATACTTATAATAACATATCAGTATATCAGTGATACTGATGTTATTACTTCATAATGAAACAACTAATGAAGAAGAAGTAGAAGAAGAAATAAAGTTGAAATAATCGGAAACAGACATTACCTCTTCTTTGAAGCGACTCTTTGAGAACTCCTCTTAGGGCACTAAAATTGGTATTTGAAGAAGACCAGGACCTCTAGTATGTTTCTGGGGAAGTTGAGAAGAGAATTTGGCAGGGGTTGGCCGAGTTTGAATGCTCAAAGTCGTGTGAGGAAGAGATGGAGGAGGTTCCCTTTTATAAGGGAGGAGAGGGGCACCTTTGGAAAACAAAAAATATTATTTTATTATAAAGTCATGTTCAGTTTTAAATAGATCCAAATGGATTTTTTTCGAAGCTAAGGTGGGGATGGGTCTAAATTCAATAGAATTTAGACATGTTTTGGTTCCTATTTTAACCTTATCATTTAGATTTAACTTTAAGTTAAATAATTTTACATTTACCCTGTCTATTTGTTTTCTTACACTATAAGGTTAATAAACTTACTATAACAAGCCAAACGAACCCCAAGATGTTTATTATTAATATATATAACTGTATCTATGTCATTTGACTGATCCATAGATTTTTAGGAATAAAATAACGATTAATAATATAATATTTGTTTTGAAAACTATTTAATGTCAATTTTGATACTATTTGGTAATTGATTTTTGTGAAACTAATAACAGAAATATTATTTCGAAAAAAGTAAATTAAGTAAATACTAACATGTCATATTAACATATAAAATTATTGGAATTCATAAAAAGTCTCAAATTACATTTATTTTGGTATTTATAACATCAATTATTTCATTAATAAAATAATTACCACATCATCATTGAGTCTTAAATAAATTAAATTATTTAATGTCTAAAAATTAAAAATTAAATATAATTATGTAGTAAATCTTATTAGCTTTCTAATGAATATTTATAGTTGAATTTATCTTATGTATAAACCTATATTAAAAATTATTTACTTATTAAACTTAGATTCTAACTATTATAAACCTTCTTTAAATAAATTAATAATAAATGTCCTAATCTAATCCAAGTGGGCCTAAATGGTCATATTTTATTTCTAAGGTTGAATTTGGTCGAATTTCACTTATCTAGTAGAATTAGGACATGTGTTAGGGTAATAAAAATATTATTTTTACCCTTAATTACCCTATTTACTTTTAACTATGGTAAGAAAAAGTAAAAAGTTACCATTCACCAAAAATTATTTTAATCTCATTGAACCAAATTTTACTTACTGAAATCAACCATGTCTCTCGGATTTTTGAAATTCCACTCACAGATGCGGTAAAATTAAGTTTTATGAATAATTCATTTTTTATCTACCACTTAGTGGTTTCACTATTCATCATAAAATGAAAGTTTCTAGAAAAATACCAAAAATTAGGCCTAAGATATATTTGATATTATGAACTCAAAAATGATGTCTATTTTACCAAATTAAAAACATATCAGTTGCATTAATTAATTTAAAAAATAATTTCCGTCGTCAAAAGAAATAGCTGTTCTTAAAAGATAATAACTATCAAAAGATTGACACTTGTTTATGTCTTGTTTAAATGTGAAATTATATCCAATGAACAAAATTGTATTAAATTGTAAAAATATATTCTAAATATACTTTAAAACCACTCATATTAATAATTTATCACTATTAATTATTTCGATTAAAAAGGTTGTTTTTAATTAAAATTTAGTAATTTTCACTATTCATCAGAAAATGAAAGTTATCCGAAAAGTACCAAAATTTTACCCTAAGCTAATTTAGATATTCTAAATCCAAAAATGAATTCCATTTTAAAATATAAAATTTATAAAATTTCAAAAAATGGGTATTACTATTCATAACGGTTAGTTCATAATAATATTATAATAATATCTCTTTTAGTGAAACTCGGTATTGCGTACGACACACGCTATCCAAAAAGGTCACGATTGCATGTAATGAAAGGAAAGTCAAGGATGCGTGTTGTGCAAGCTCCTTTTGGCATATCATATAACACAAGACATTAATGAAATTAAAAAGAATATTTTTCATAAAATCTCTGGGTGTTACATTCTACCCCCCTTAAAATTAATTTCGCCTTCGAAATTCGTCGGGGTTATAAATGGTTTACGACTCAAAAGTTTCTTTAATAGAATCCCACATCGTAAAAAGGAATTCCAAAACTTGGCATTAAAAAATAATGTATGAAACGTAACGGTTACCCAAATTAACTCATCACTGGGTTTCCATGTAGGAGAACATAGGTGAAAATATGGATATGGAAGAAAAATATAACCTTTAAGTTATGATGGAGAGTGGTAGAGAACATGGCTATGAAAAAGCCAACAATCACAATGCCATAAATTTGTGAAAATATACGGTACCATCTGATTCATCATATATAAGAGCACTAGGACAACATTTTTGGTTTTCAAGATCATTTCCCTAAAGTTGATGAAATTGGAATTAGAAGAAATACTTTCATGATTTTGGTACAGTCTCACCATTGGTCATTCTTTGGACAATTTCCACTTCATCTCTTAAAGAAATGAAGTTGAATTTGTCATTCGTGATGTGTTAGAAGATCATTTGATAGAATGATGGGTCATTCCATCTGTCTCAAATAAATGGTTAGAAACGTTATCAAAAAAATACTTAAGTCCATCTATAGTGAGATTAAAGATATATGGTTCCAAAAATGGACTTATAATTCATATATTATACTGCTCAATATAATAAAACTAGTTTCTACTAAACAGGGACTTCATGTAGGCCAATGTTAGGTGATAAAGGCCAGTCGCACTTCGGTTCTTGGTTCGATTCCCACAGCCCTGTCCGACGCGATGGGTTGTCGCCCATCCCGCCAGTTGGCCTTTTTCTAAAACTAAATTACTATATCATCCCATAAATAATATCGAAAAAAATTCTATCCATAAACAATACTAACATATGTCCGACATAATCCATTCCAATCATTAGGCTTATCCAAAATACTGCTATCCAATATCATATTATAGTGAAAACGATTACTAAAGAGTTCATACGACTAGCATGTTAATACCATCGTTTATCCCCATATATCATGAGATATGTCTTGTTGGTCACATTCCAAACATTCGAAGGCCTTAATAATATATTCTCTTGAAAAAAATGAATACCCATGGAATCTTAGTGAAAACATGAGTGTTTTCAAAAGTTAACTCTTTTCATATACCAAAACCTCAAACCACGATATAACTATTTCCTTATATCAGTCATGAGCTCATGAATACTGTCAAACATTTCATTTTCTCATTTTCCCTTCATTATGCGCATATCATCTTTTTTTCCAAAAATATCTCAATCACATTCCATGGTTACCGGTACCATAAAATTTTTGAAAACCACAATAGACCAATATATATATATATTCCAATATCCCACGATACTATATACAACATTATTTTGGAATCCCATTACATAAACACTTAATCATTCCACCACATCGTTGTCATATTCAACATCGCCAATAGGGATCGCTTGTGACTTCCCTTTTTTCCTTTGCCTTAAGTGGTTGCTCATGTTGATCATCACTAACCCTTGTATTAGGGAATTTATTAGCATAATTCCCCATTTCCTTGCACTTGAACCATTGAAGTGTTGGTGGTGTGTTCTCTGCAGTCCTTTCATTATTCAAATCATTAGAAACCCTTTTTCCATTACTTCGAAAATCAGCTTCCTGATGACCTTCTTTTCCACACTTAAAACATTTTCTAGTCCCTTTAATACAATCTCCACCATGCTTCTTTCCACACGTTGAGCATAATGAAACAGTCATCTTCTTTTCACCATTATTATGAGATTTCTCCTTGAACTCCATATTTCGTTTATTTTCAAAACTATGAGATGGATATGTAACACCAACTTACATTTCTACCATGATAGCACAACACAAAATTTCTTCATTACTACTGAAGTCTCTTATAGCTAATTCCCTTGGAGGATTTGGTTTTAATCCACTGAAGAATCGATCGATCTTACTCTCAGGTTGGATAATAATACCACAAGCATACCTTGCAAGTCTTATAAAATTTTCTTCATAGGTACCAACAGATTCATCATCCTTTTTATTTTGTTCAAGAAACTTCTTCTCCATATTTTTTCGGAGAATACGAGAGAAGTACTTATTGAAAAATAACTTCTTGAGCTCGTCCCATTCCATGGACTCAATTTCATCTCTTTGCATCGTATTCATGATAAGATTCAACCATTTATAAGCTTTACCTTCCAAAGTATATACTACTAATATGACATTATCATGTTCTGAAAATTTAAGAAAAAAAAATCTTTTCAGTGGTACTAATCCATTGTTCAGCAACAAGTGGATGAGAAGACCCACTGGAAGAAGGTGGACGTTGCCTCATGAAGGACTCAATAGAATATTGTTCCCTTATATGCTCATTTGGAAGTCCAGAATGATTCATAGCTTGTGTAAGTATAGAAATAAGATTTTTCATTCCATCTCCCATAACATTTGTTTGTTCAGGAAGACAATCATTGCATTTTCTATTGCATTGATCAACACGGTTCCTTCAGGTTCCAGCCATCGTCTAAAACCCAAAAAGAATAGTGTGAGAAGAAAAAATCATGCTAAGCAAAAAAACATAATAAAGGGGGATTATCTTCAAAATCTAACATCTTAAGTTTAATTTTATGATCGTTACCGTAATTCTAGGACTATAACCTATACTTATACTTAACCTTAGGTACATCCCTAGACATACCTTATAAATATCTCTAGGGATCTCACTAAAGTTTTCACATCCTAGTTTTCAAAGGGTGACTAAATCGTTCCTCCGATACCAACTATAGTGACCCAAGCTTGACATACATGGACATTACATTACTTTTTAGGAATACATAATATATAACAAAAATAGACACACAAGGACCGTAATAGTTTAGTGTCTTTGGAAACTCGGAATAAAATCTTCTAGTCGTTGCGAAAGATCTTCTACATCTCCCATAAAGATCTTCCCTTTTTTTCTTACCTAAAACATTTATTTATATCTTGGGGAAAATAAAAAATAAAAAGGGCAAGCTCAAATTCTCAGTAAGGGTAATCATGGATAAAATAAAACATACTATATACATTTGAACTTAAAATCATGAACATAATGTTTAAACAACAAAATATTGAGAAATGACATAAAACATGGAAGTACATAAAGCATAGATCATAAAGGAACAATAATCATGATAAAATATCATGGAAATAAAACTTCTAATTGTGGAAACCATTAAGAACATGATATGATTTCCATATTAGCCAAGGCATTGCTGCCAAGACCATCTTAGTGGACAATGTCCCTTTCTGAATCGAGTTCACTCCTCGTTTTAGTCCTGTATTACTGAACCAGTTTAACATTCCATTCCATCTATGTCTATCTCAGGAGATATAAATCTTTAACCAATGAATTGGAGTGAGATATATGTCCCACCCATCTCATAGTGATATCATTCTTACTTGTGCCACAAAATAAACTTAAAACATTCATCATAACCCAAAGAATAAAATGGGTTTCATAAACATCATCCCATCATCACATAATCCATATAAAAGAAATGGATATTTCATCATAAGAAAATTGAAACCATTTAAATCATAGAGGAATTATATTTGAAATATACACATATGAAATAATTTCATCTTAGATAGAAAATGGTTTTGATAAAACACTTGAAATGAATTCCTGAGGAAAATATCCTTTTTTCTTCAAAATCAATTTCTTTTCACAAAACATCATGCAATTTTAAATGAAATGGATTTTGTTGAAAATAGTCATGAAATCTTTTGGAGGAAGCTTAAAGAAAATAAGGCTTTATAAAATCATAAAAATCAGTTCTTTCCTTATATGTTAAAAAAACATTCTTCTCGTACTTTTGCCGAAAAAGTCAAAAAGTACCTCATAACATAAACAAGAGAAATATTCCTTACATACCATGTAGTAAAAGTCAAGAATGGGTAAAAAGTGCTTTAAACATACATGAAAACACTTTTACAAAACATGGACATGGATGATATAAATAACCCCTGTAAATACTTACGAATAAGCAATCTCGGATAAAAATGAGATTTGCAAAATTATCCCTTACCTTAGGTCTGATATGCTTCGCATGGATCTGAACCTCCTGTATAATGATTTAGATAATTTCATTGACTTATTACATAATCATATTCATTTTTATAATATCATATATGTTTCACTTATGACTTTATATTACCCATTCTTTTGTAAATTCCATGTTAAAATATAATTTGGGTAAAATCATTTCATTTATCGTATGTGTTTTGACTTTTCATTTATTGATATTATTACTTATATCCTGATTTAAATAATTCCAGAATGTAAACCAAGATTTATATACAATATATATTCATCATATACATATATATTATAGATCAATTAAAGGAATGAAATACACCGTTCATGGAGACTGTAGGCCGTACGTACGCATGAATGCTGTTTTCGTTTCCTTATTGCGTTGAATGAAACTAAATAGTTTACATACATATAGATATACATAAATTCAGTAGCATTATTATATCATATACTTCATTATTATTCATTATATAAACTTTATGATCATTCATGTATGGTTAATCAGGGAGAACGAATCTCATCGCGTCGTGGAGACGGTAGTCCGTACGTACGCACGAGCGATGATATCATTCCCATAATTATAAAATTGGAGTGGATGGTATAGTATATCAGAATCAGTATGATGTTATAATAACTATGTATAGTTATTCTTTACACCATTATACCCATCCAAGTAAGGTGGTGTTGGAAAAACAGATTACACCACGGTGTGGAGAGGGTATTCCGTACGTACGCACGTGCGGTGATTTCGTTTTCCCTAGGATAGATAGATGGTGAAATAGGGTTGTTTCATACTTATAATAACATATCAGTATATGAGTGATAAATATGTTATTACTTCATAATGAAACAACTAAAGAAGAAGAAGTAGAAGAAGAAATAATGTTGAAATGATCGGTAACGGACATTACCTCTTCTTTGAACCGCCTCTTTGAGACCTCCTCTTAGGGCACTAAAATTGGACTTTGAAGAAGACCAGGACCTCTAGGGTGTTTCTAGGGATGTGGAGAAGAGAATTTAGTAGGGGGTTTCTGAGTATGAAGGCTCAAAGTGGTGTGAGGAAGAGAGGGATGAGGTTCCCTTTTATAAGGGAGGAGAGGGGCATCTTTGGAGAACTAAAAATATTATTTTATTATAAAGTCATATTCAGTTTTAAATAGCACCAAATTGATTTATTTCCAAGCTAAGGTGGTGATGAGTCTAAATCCAATAGAATTTAGACAAGTTTAGGTTCATATTTTAATCGTATCATTTAGATTTAACTTTAAATTAAATAATTTTACTTTTACCGTGTCTTCTTGTATTCTTAAACTATAAGGTTAATAAACTTACAATAACAAGCCAAACGAACCCCATGTTGTTTATTATTAATATATATAACCTTATCTAAGTAATTAGGCCGAACCATAGATTTTTAGATATAAAATAATGATTAATAATATAATATTTGTTTTAAAAACTATTTTATGTCAATTTTGATACTATTTGGTAATTGATTTTTGAGAAAATTATAACAGAAAGGTTAGTTCGAAAAAAGTAAATTAAATCAATAAAAAAATGTCATATTAACATATAAAATTATTGGAATTCATAAGACGTCTCAAATTACATTTATTTGGGTATTTATAACAACAATTATTTCATTAATAAAATAATTACTGCATCATCATTGTGTCATAAATAAAATACATTATTTAATGTCTAAAAATTAAAAATTAAACATAATTATGTAGGAAATATTTTTATCTTTCTAATGAATATTTATAGTCTAATTTATCTTATGTATAACCCTATATTAAAAACGATTTACTTATTAAACTTTGATTTTAACTATTTTAACCATTCTTTAAATAAATTAATAATAAATGTCCTAATCTAATCCAAGTGGGCCTAAATGGTCATATTTTATTTCTAAGGTTGTTTTTGGTCGAATTAAACTTATACAATATAATTATGACATGTGTTAGGGTAATAATAATATAATTTTTACCCTTAATTACCCTATTTACTTTTAACCGTGGTAAAAAAAAGTAAAAAGTTACTATTCACAAAAAATATTTTCATCTCATGGAACAACATTTTACTTACTGACATCAACCGTGACTCTCGGATTTTTGATATTCCACTCACAGAAGCAGTAAAATTATGTTTTATGAAAAATTCATTTTTTAACTACCACTTAGTGGTTTCACTATTCATAAAAAAATGAAAGTTTCCTGAAAAATACCAAAAAGTAGGCCTAAGCTATATATGATATTATGAACTCAAAAATGATGTCTATTTTACCAAATTCAAACATATCAGTTTCATTAATTGATTTAAAAATTAATTCCCGTCGTCAAAACAAATAGCACGTTCTTATGAGATAATAACTATCAAAAGATTGACACTTGTTTATGTCTGGTTTAAATGTGAAATTACATCCAATGACCAACATTGTATTAAATTGTAAAAATATATTCTAAATATACTTTAAAACCACTCATATTAATAATTTATCAATATTAATTATTTCGATTATAAAGGTTGTTTCAGAAAATGAAAGTTATCCGAGAAGTACCAAAATTTCACCCTAAGCAAATTTCGATATTCCGAATTCAAAAATGAAGTCCATTTTAATTGATAAAATTTATAAAATTTCAAAAATTGGGTATTACTATTCATAACGACTAGTTCATAATTATATTATAATAATATCTCTTTTAGTGAAACTCGGTATTGCGTACTACACACGCTATCGAGGAAGGTCGCGATTGCGTGTAATGCAAGGCAAGTCAAGGATGCGTGTTGTGAAAGATCCTTTTGGTATAGCGTATAACACAAGGCATTAATGAAATTTAAAAGAATATTTTTCATAAAATCTCAGGGTGTTACATGGTGGATATCTTTGTCATAGAGAATCTACTACTTTATTTTCATTACTATAATCATAGCGGATCGAGCAGTCATAATCATTGATGATCTTTAGCAATATTTGGTGGCACATATTAATATAATTCTATATGAATATATATTTGGGGATCTTATTATATGTTTATATCTCAAAATCACCCCAAAGAGATAATGCCACCATATTTTCAACATAGTGATCACAACCACCAACTCCAGATCATGAATGGGACTATTTTTATCACGTATTTTCTACTTTCTTGTGGAATAGGATATAACATTATCATTTTTCAGTAGTACATATCCAAATACCATCTTTGAAAAATCAGTTTATACCACAATGTGTTCTTTACATTTTGGTAGCATGAGTACTAACATAGTGATAAGTCACTTTTTCAAATGTATAAAGTAGTTTTCAAATTAAATTATCAAGATAAAGATCACCCCCTTCAGATTCATATTTGTTAATGGGTTTGAAAATCATGACACATTGTAGAAAAATAATATGTAATACCTAGCTAGATCTAGGAAACTACACATCTTCCTTGAAAATGTTATCATGCGCTATTATTAAATTGCATTTTTCATGGAAGTGTCCAATTATATTCCTTTACTAGTGATTACATTCCCTAATAATGATACTTCCTCCATCCAGAACTCAAATTCACTATATGTTTACTATAGAATCATACATTGCATAGTTTTTATCAAATTAATCAAATAATCCTAGTGTTCATCCTTTCTCTTGTATTATAAACTAATATCATTAATAAATATTACCAAAATATATATTGAGGGAATATCTAAAGACTCTATTTATTAAATCCATGAAAATTTATGGAGCATTAGTGAGGTTGAAGGGAATCACTATGAACATGTAGTGTCAATACCTAACAATAAAGGAAGGGTTGGGAATATATTCCTTCCTATCATTTATTTGCAGATATCCTGACCGAATGTCGACTGTAGAGAAATAATTTTCACCATATAGTTGATTGAACTATTCACCTATCCATTGTAGGGTATACATATTCATTATAGTGATTTTTTCTGAGCTCAGAATAATCTATGTAGTTGTCCATTGATTCATCCTTCTTCATGATGAAGAGGAATAGAGTACCCCATAGTGAAGCACTCAGGAGTATAAAAGCCTTATACAGATTCTCCTATAACTAATTCTTTAGTTCATCTAGGTCAATGGTGGCCATTCTATATGGTGTCTTTAATAAAGATAGACATATTTTAATAAGTTCATTTGAGAACTCAACTGCTTGGTCAAGAGGAAGACCATGAAACTCTTTGGGGAACATAACAATGTAGTTCTTCACAATGGTCATGTATCCAAGAATGGTCCTCTCATTTTTCTAAATCACTTGAGCTAGATATGCTAGATCATAATGATATAATATCCACAACTAAGACAATGATTCCAACAGATAATCATTCTCCTTGTTACACATGTACAGAATTGGCGGATACATTGATCTGTTAATAGTTCTCTCCCTTTATCTACATTTTATGTTGGATTTGTTTAACAATAGCCAATCCATGACCAATATAGCATCAAACTCCACCAAATAATGTAAGAAGTTATTTTTTGGAGGTTCACTCAATAAAAATTAATAGGGGATGATTTATATAATTTATATGCAATAATTTCTGTACTTTTTGATCTCACAGATAACTAGAACTCTATATTATATGGTTGTGTTTGAATGGTTCTACTAAACATTAATCATAGGAAAGAATGAATATAAGGAGATTCAAATAGTTTATTCTCAATTATTGAATGAGTAACCAATGTACCTATCACCACATAATTATCAGGATCCACCTTTGTATTAGTGACGTCATCTTCCCCTCATTTCTTTCATGGATGTTGTGGTTGATTATTTCCTGCAACAAATATTGACATGGGAAAATGGTTCATATAATTCCCATGTTCCATGAAGTTGAAACAATACACTACACCTGAGGCCTGATAAAAAAATTCCCTTATTCTTAAAAATTAATGTAATTATTTTTTAACCATTTTTTGTTATTAGATAGATGCCACATTCATCAACATTGGATGCATTTTTTGGATCCCATTAGACTGTTCCCAAGATTCTTCATCCCACAATTTTTACAACCGGGATATTGGGTGTTCGTTCAATAATGGTATTTGTCTAAAAATCCACCCATATTAAATTCAAATGTCCAGTTTATATATCTAGGTCCATGAGACAACTAATATTCTATGATCTCTATTTCGAAATTAAGGCCAGTATGGATTATCTTTTCATACCAATCAAAGGCTTGAATCAATAATAATTTTCATAGACCCGACATTAGTCTACTAAAAAAGATGTTCTCCTTGGTTTCAATGTTCCTAAAAAATATAGATGAATATTTTCCTAGATTATAATGTTTTCCTGATATTCCCCGATAATATCTTCATTATTTTTCGTTATTCCAAGGAACCCCTTACCACATTAATAGAGATGGTTCGAGGAAAATATTTATTGAAAATTATTTTGTCAAAGTCTTCCCATTACATGGGATAATGTTCCTCCTTTCCCTTGATCTTCTTGATCAATTTCCACCCAAGATCAGCTTCCACATAAAAATAATAGTCCACCAACACAACTTTCTCATCATCTGATTGTTGGACGACACATAATATCTTCTCAGTGGAATAGATGATTTGTTCTTTGAGGTGGGGATCATAAGATCCACTAAACATCGGAGGGCTTTACCACATAAATTATTTGACAAAATATTTCACTTTATTATGATAATAATGGAGTTTTACATGATTTATTTTATTATTTATAACTTGATCCTATTGAGAAGGTATAGTCATAAATTTTTTATGACCCTCTACCATCATATTTTTCATATTGTTCGGGAAATCATCATAGTTCTTATCACATTGACTGTTGAAATAGGTTCTCTATTTCCATCCATTAACTAAAAAAATAATGACTGATTATGGGAATTAAATATATATATAGTAAGAAAAATAATAGTAAAAATTGAACTTAAAAGGATATACATTGAAATGAAAAGAATATCCTAACATGTGATAACATATGTTTCAATCTAGGTTATATATGGTCATAGAGTTATCCCTTGGGTTCCAACTAACGTTTTACAAAACTAATCACTAAAAATATATATAATTTCTTATCATACCAACTATAACAACTGTAGTATCTTATATATACTATTATATTATTTTAAACATAGCTTACCATTTAATACAGACAAAGGATCCAAAATTATAGTGTCCTTGGATGATTATGAACATAATACTAAAAAAATTTAACAGTTCAAAACATAATTATATAAATAATCCATAAATAGATATTATTTTCTATTGATTTCATACATATTCATATGATAACCTAGGGAATACATGAATACATGGATTATCTAAAAATCCCATTAAGGGAATAAATATATGAATGAATCAAAGCATGTGGGTTCAAAATAAAAACATAATGACACAAAAGAGAATGTACCATGAATAAATATAAGAATTAATTACTTTTATAACATGGGGTAATGTAAACATGGATACTTATAAATTTTGAAAAATATAAAAATTATATAAGTAAGTGTCAAGGCTCGATTCACATGGTTGATCACATGTAAGGGTGAAGCACCAAGTCTGTTCACATTGAACATGAGTTAAGGATAACCACCAAGACCAATGAGCATGATGTCTCAGGAGACTAAAATGTACATAATTTACTAGAGTTCTATATTGGCACACCCATCAAAAAATGATCTCGAATATGTGTTCCACAATAAAATTAAACATAACTATTACACCTAGAATGAAATGGGTATCATATTCCTGCCATAAAGCATAATAAATGGGAATATCAAAAAAGTATCCTTAAATGAATGTACTTATATCATTCGTGGATATTAATAATGAATAATATTCAAATATATTTATAATTAATGTCAAACTATATTTAAATTATTTAAAAATATTATATAAGAAACATTAGAGAGAATACATTTTAGTGCATCTTAATAAAAATATTAAAATCCAATTAAATCAGAAAAATATAATTTTTTTATATAATACCAGAAATGATCTAAGAGAGTTTTCATGAAAATTTTAGTGATTTTCGAAAAATAAGGTTTTCATAATACAATTGGTTGTTCACATGAAAATGGTTTAAAAATTGAGATGTTCCCTTTAATCGATCTTTATTATCAAAAATAATTTAGAAGGTTTTTTTAAACATGTATTTCCCCCTAAAAGATGGGTGATATTATCTAAATACATGGTTATGTTATATGTAACTATAATTTAAAATAAATCTTTCAAAATAATGAAGAATTACATTGGTGTAAATAGATTTAAAGAATAACCCAAAGGAAAACTGGGGGTTTTTTTGGATCCCTTACCTTATGTCCGAATGTGTTTTTATCTTAATCGTAATATCCAAGATAAATACATTAAATAAATAAATTAAATAATTCATAACATATTCAATTTGTATTTTATTTATTATAATTTTGTTATATTCATTTATGTCCTTTTTGATGACCAATAAAAACAATTTTATCATTTAGAAGCACTTGTTTTTTTGAGTTTCAAGATGAATTTACTTGTATACATGTATGGAAAATCATGTAAAAGGTGAATTTTTATCTAGAATAAAAATTCTCTATTATTAAGAATCTTATATAATATTAAATTATCTTATATATCAATTTTTCAATGTTTGAGGATGATTCATTATATGAAATGTTAAAGATAATTGTTTATATTATTTTGAAATGTTTTGATCATCCCGAACAAGTTTGGTTTTATTAATTAATATAATCTATATATAATATATGAAGAACATTAAATCGGATAAAATAAATAATCTATAATATATCTAAAAAAATAATTTTTCTAATTACCATCTTTCAAGGAAACAATTGTAATTGAAAACTTATCATTCTTGAATGTGAAAAATCAACACATCAGATATAATGTTTTCATTATTAGTACAAAATTAAGGGTAACGTAATGGTGAAAGATTAATCCATTATCATAATAACATTACAATATTTGTGGGATATAGGAGTCTGTATTACACTTGTATAAGGTTAGTTGGGGAGAGGATTGGAAAATAAAAAAATTTAAAAGGAATTATTTAAAAAGGAAAGATCTTTTTGCATTTGAATTATTCTCCTTGAGAACAACCATAAGGAACATGAATTTAGACTTTTATTGAGAAAAAAATATCCTCAATGTAGTTTAGATACATAGAATGTGGTATGGGGAGTACGTGGATATGCTTAAAGGCTTTATCTGTGTGATGAAAAGAGATGGTAAGGGGATGTATTTATAGTTGGAGGACATGAGTGTTTTTGATTATTTTTTAATTTTTTTATTATTTTAGATGAACACTATGAATATTTTTTATACCATGAATAAATATATTAAAGGGATATTTTGGATTAGATATTATTTTATTACCTCAGACACACATCATCCATAACTCAAAAATTCATGTATTTATCTTATATCATAAATTACTATATTTCTTTATTAAAAAAATCAAAGAATTTATGAAAATAACCAAAAATCACCCTTAATACTTTTCAACATTAAGAATTAAAAATAGAACATCATTTTGTGAAAATAAATTTCTATATATAAAAAATTCATCTTTTTAAATCATCATTTAGTCAAAAAATAATGTTATTATATTTATAAATTATTTAATTAGAAATTGAAAAATTAATTAAGGTCTCATAAAATTATACTGTAACCCTAAGAAAAAAATATCTTATGAATAAACTTTATAAAAGAATTTTTTTAATTCATTATATTATATATAAAGTTGTAATTAATAATTTAAAACATACAAAAATACAATCACTTAATTTATTATATACAAAACAATTATTTATTTATTTCAAAATTTAAATATACCAAATTTACATTAATATGATAACCATATTTTATTTATACTTTCATAGGTGTGGTTATTAATCTATTGGACGTATTTAATATTCATAAGGGATATATTACAGTCAAAAAGTTTATGTTACAATTCTATTGGTATATCATTCTTAATTTCTATATATACTTTTTATATCATTCATTATTCATTTATAAAGTTTATATTTAGTTTTATATGTGATTTTAAGTGATTTATGATATATGAAATAATTATAAGAATGGAAATTTAAATTTATAGAATTATGGGTTGTTACAAGATTGATTCATTTTCTCAATAAAAATAAATGGGAAGTATAAAAATCCTACATAGTATTTAATTATAAGTGAAAACATATACAAATAAGATTAGAGAGGATTGAGGGAAGATATCTCCAATTTTATTCGATAGGAATAAATAAGAGGAAGACTCAGGTAAATTTTAAAAAACATTGTCAATCACATGAGGATATATTTTACATCACATAAGAATGAAGGAAATGAAGAGAACATGGACGAGTAGGATTATTATTTTTTAATATGTACATATAGAAACAAATAACTCCAATTTATTTCATATTAATAATTATTTTAATTTATTATCCTAATCGGGCTTCTTTTAAGCCTCCAAAAATTATTGTACGGTCATATATAACATTTAAACAATATTATAAATTCATAACCATATATTTTTCATATTTATATAATTAATTATGTTGAAAATGCATTGTAAACGGGGATGGAAAGATAAAATATGGATTTTAAGGTATATTTACTACCAATACATGACATCATAGTGATCTATCAGGGTACTAAAAGTTTACATATTGCAGTTGATTACCCTTTTAATGGAATATGAATCCTCTTAATAATATTGAATGACCATTGGGGACTTAGATGAAACATTTCATAGGAAAATATCATCCCTTATGTGAGGTACAAAAAACACTTTCATAATGAGGGGAAACATAGGAAGAATATTTAATGCTCTATTTGAAATCATAGAGACTCTTATGTGTATGTAGTGTTACCTCTATAATACCCTTGAAAAATTAGGAATACAAATATGTGACTAAAGGAAAACCATGTTTACCTTTATACAACCCATTATACCAATGCGTACCCATACAAAAAAAATTCAACATATATTTACATTACATATGTTAAAATTTATGCATAAGGGAAATATTTTAGTTAAAAAATTATATTTTTAACTAGAAAACAAAAAATAAAATGTTCATGATTTATTATTAATTCCAGGAAATTTCTAGACACCATCAATATTATTCAAATCACTTCCAAAACTACCTATATAATTTATAAAAAACATTTAAATCATTTTAGTTAGTGAGATAATTAGAAAAAAACATTAAAATAATGGAATAATTTATAAAATCATTTTAAAAAGACATCTAAATTTTATAAAACTTCTCTTGAACCACCAGAGACCATAAAGTGAAAATTTTAGTGATCTGAAAAATACATCCATTACATGAATGATATTTTTTACCATATATAGCATATTAATTAGGTGATGATTCATGTTTATTCACTGTTATGTCATTATGTATTGGATATATGTTTTGTTTTACCTAAATTCTTGATATTTGTCTCTTAATGTGGATCTTTTGGATTTCATTCATTCTATTCCAAATTATTTTAAAATCTTGATGATCAGAATTATTTTTCATTTATCTTATTTAAGGGATTAATTTTTCATAATCCCTTTCCTTTTATGTCTTTGGTATTGAAGGAATACGAGAAGGATGAGTATTGAGGTGTATGTTTTGATTGGGAATATAATTTGGAGGAGGTAGATCGTGGCATGATTTTATGGTTCGAGGAAATATGGATAAGATAAAAATAGAAGGTAGTTTTTTATTCAAGTTTCATGACATGGATAGTAAAATCAAGGTATGAGGTTTTATAACTAGTAGTGATGTTTTTCCATGGATGGGATAACTTCATAGTTATTCCAATAACATAACAAATCCTATAGTGTTGGTTTATAGGTATCTATATCTTGAGAATGTTATGGCACATCACTATGGTTTTGGATGAAACCATATCATGGTTGATTTTGGTTTAACAGTTTTATAGGGGTTTAAATAGGTGATTTTTGTGGGATTTATTATAAATGTTTTGATGTTTGAGAAAATTAGGACAAATTGTAGTTTGACGATTCATGTTGTGCTATGATATAGAATTTTTCTATTAATATATAATCCAGTATTCCCCTTTATTTTCACAAAAAAAATTCATTTCCTCTAAAAAACAGTGAATTTATGAGTATTTTACAGTCCTTGGATCCTCGATCTATGCTTTTCAATCCATGGATCATTATATTGAGAATCATTGAATAATAGGTAAAACACCCCAAACATCCTATTAAGATTATCCTTATTGAATGTTGAGTGTGTTTTTTTTAAAAAGGTTGGGGATGGATTTTATTTTTGTGGGATATTAATTTAATAAGGATTATTTTTATCAGTTTTTGAGGGTTCCTTATATATTTTTTGGTTTTTAGATCATATGTTCTCATTTCTTTCATGTGTAGTGTTCTCTATATCAATTTTTAGGTAATTGAATAAATAATTATCGTTTTTGTGTCAATATAATGGTATTTATATTCATATTCATTGGAAACATGTTTCAATCTACTAATTTAATATAATAACTAATCATATAAGAAAATATATGTGATTTTGTGATAACATTGTTGATTCACTATTGATTATTCATTTTATAATTTTATAGGTATTGTGTTATCTAATAATATGAATATTATTATTGTTTATCATGGTCGGTGTAGTTTAAAATGGATAATAAATTTAAATAGTGTAATTCTGAACAAATTAATTAAAGATGATCCTATTTTTATTATTGTTCTTCCTATAAAATTGTATAACATGAAATTGTATATTAAATAATGTCAATGGATGAATATTTTATTTAAATAATATATGGTTATTTGTGTATTTTTTAAACACTTATGAATAAAAAGTTGGATAATCCAATAGTTTAATAAAAAATGGGTTTTTTTCTAAATATATTTAAATGGATTTGAGTGATCCTTAATTTTTTATTTGAGGATTGAAATCCTTGGTTCGAACAAAATATTTTCCCCCTGAGTTTGTCTAGGAAAATTAGTTTTTTCATTAACATTTTTAAAAATGATGGTAGATCATTACTATAATTGACTTATGGGGTTTTTTATGATTGATACAATATAAAAGAGGAATATTGAACATGTTTAGGGTGGCTATTAATTTTATCCATATATAACAAGAGGTTCATAAGAATAAATGGACTAGGTCTATAGTGGGGATTCCCTTTTTATCTGGTTGTTATGTGAGGCCCATTATTATGTTTCATTAGTGTTTGTTAAGAGTTGTGATTTACAATTTTCTATGATATTTTATTTTCATCAATATTTTAAGATGGATTATTTTCATGGGTTTCAAATGATTGGTATAGTTATTTTTTTCACCAGCATTGTATATTCTTGTTGTTACATTGGATGTGTCATAGAGTTCAATGATATGTCAAATTCAACATGACTTATGTATGAACTCATATTATGGGGGTTCAAGTTAAAAACGATGACTAATATAAGCCATCATATGGTTGAAAATAAGGTTCCTAGTACTATGGAGAGAAAAAAATATATTCAATTGGTAATATGAATTATAAATTATGTTTTCTTATGATGGATTCAGATGAGTAAACTAGATATTATAATTGATCATAACAAAGGAATATTTATTTATAAATTAATAATAAATATGGTTGATGATGTAGAATATTGATGTAGTGTTCATTTAGTTAATGTAGTTTTATAGGAAATAAAAGTGTTACATTAGTTTCATTTGGGATTATATCCCCAATTGAGTCAAATGATATCTATTTCCCTAGTGTTGTTGTCTGCTATATTTATTACTATAATTTATGAATTAATATACCCATCCCCTTAAATTGAGATTGTTTTTGATGGAAATTTTTTTTAGTTATGGGTGTATTTATAAAAATCAAGGATTTTCATGGAAAAAATAGTTGACTTATCCTTCTACCTCACTCTCCAATTAAAATACCTTGATGTGTAAGCATATCGAGAGGGTTTTGGCGTATGGTGTGGGTTACATGTCCATACATGATGTGATAGATCATTTTTATACAACTAATACATGTTTTTATTTTAGTGGTTTATGATTATAGGACATTGATATATCAGGTAATGTTAACTTATGTTTCCCATGCGTGTACATGCATTGAATATCGTGGATTGAGGTATAATTCATGTTACATTGGTTGTACCATCTTTTAGATATACTACATACTTATGGATTATATGCCAAAAATTATTTTGGGATGATCATTATGAGATCTAAGATTCCATATAATTATTATTCATGGGAATCATGATTTTATCCAGAAGGGATGGGGTCACAGTTTGTTTGAAGTTTGGGCATGAGATAAATAAACTAGTGAGAGCATCGAAGTGGGATGTATTTCTTTTGTATATACATTGATATGGATATAATATTTTTTTATACATGGTTATTGAATCATTGAGAGTATGGGATATAGAATCAACTTTTTTGGTAATGTATTGTATTTATATGATTTTTTACAATTTGTATTAGACACATCCTTCACATTTTCATGAGTGTATTCCAAGTGCATATAATGAGTACAATTCTATGGGAATCATATTTCAATATAAACTATTTTTAATGTCACATGTATATTTTTAGAGCTTTATATAGGTATTAATAGTCTATATTATATCATCTTTGACCTCGTAGCCTATTAATTAGTGGGGTTTTCGATGATTGAGGCATAATTAAGAGTTTGATGAATGAAGAGTGGAAATTGATCTCAAATTTCATTTATTGAATCATATTTTAGCCATTATTAGTGTATTGAAGTTTATATGAAGACACTATGGTGTAGTTTAGGGGAGGAATAATGAGGGAATTGGAAGATTTTGATTTAGTTGTTATGTTTTTTTGGGAATTTTCATTTTGTCCAGATGATTATAGTGTGGTGAATTGGAGATAAACCACCTATAGTGTAGTCTAGGTCATGAAGTGTGGATATTATAATTAGAGATTTTTATGTATCTGTTGATTCTAACATGAATATAGAATATAGGTGAGTAACTACATATAGTTTATGAGAGGCTGGATTTAGCATCTCTACTTATTTGAGGGAGGATGTGGTGTAGTGCTTGATTACACAATAGTCGTACTTCATGTACATAGAATATATAAAAGATTGACTTTGTCAAATATATATGATAATGGACTTGAGGGTGATTGAATCATAGTTCATTAGGTCATATAATTTTATTATAAAAAAACAAATGACTGAGTTGTGTCTATTGTGATGTGATCCGTTCCCTTTAGGAATATTATATTTATTAATTACCAATTCCAATAGAACCTAGCTGTATTTCCATAATTCCTCTTGAATCATCATTGATACAAGTGATTTTTTAGGTGATATTACAGTCCCTCTTCATAGATTATAAACCACATCATTGGGTCAATAAATTTTTTATACTTATTTAGTTCATATTTCCCCCATATTGAATCCTATTTCATTTTTCATCTAGAGGCACTTTTCGATGTAAATTATAGTTGGATCATGTTATTAGAGTTATATAATTTATGATGGATGATTTTTCTATATTTTCCACCTTTCCATAGTGTAGTCAGAGTATTTTTTTCAAATCTTCTTTGCATTTTTCATTATTCTATGATTCAGAAGGCTTCCATTCAGGTAAGAAATTCAGGTTCCCTGTATATATTTTTTTCATATTTCAATTTATCAAGAAATTATTTGACTTTATTTTACTAGTATATATTTAAATAATCATGATAATGAAATGAATATAATTTACTATAATTGGGTAATGAATAAGTTTTCATGTGTTTATTTATTTCATTTTTACATCTAGTTTATTACTCATAAAACTTTTAAACTCTTTTATTTCATATGTTATGGATACCTTGAATTGTAAACATCTTCTATGATTGATTAAAGAAAATCAGTATTAATAAATGTTTAAGAAATTATATTTGGATATAAAATTATTATGGGTATATGTAGAAATATTATCAATTCTCTCATTCAAGAGTTGTTAAAATGACATGAATTCCCTCGTTAAATCACAATTAGTGGTAAATTTTTATGATGGACTCTTCTAGATTGTGTCATTAAGTGTGAATTGTGTTTCAGATTTTATTTATTTTTGGATCATTTAGGGAGATTTTGTCGATATGGTGGTGATTAGAATGGATCCATAATGTGATTAAAATTTGGGGATATGGTTGGTATGGACTAATATTTCTTGAGGGTTGATAACGATGGTTGGTTGATGGTAGTTTTTTAGTAGAGGATGGTATGTTGTGTTGGAGCCTTGTTGTTATTTCCTTATATATATGGGATGTGGTTAATATGTTTTTATTGGTAATAGTAGAGATGAAATTAAATAAGTTTTTACTTGAAATTGACCTATAAAAATTTGTCAATGTATTTTGATTTTATAAATAAAACCGAATGAATTTGGGCAGTATCTACAGTGGGTTGTTATTAAATATGGAATTAAATGGATTATTAAATGATATCATTTGTAATAACTCAATTCATCTTTGAGGTGAAGATCTAAAATTTTCCATCATGTATCTATTTAGTTACTTAAATATGGCCTAATGTGAGTGCATTTTGATGTCCTAGAGGTCTATAGTGTGTTTAATTATGATCTGAAGCCCGAAACCAATGATTTGGGTGTAAATATGAGGTTCTATAGTTATCTAAACTATGTGGGTTGAGACGCACACCTGTGCGGGTTGAGATTCATTGTCGTGTGACCATGCCTGATTTATTAGGTAATCTTAATAGAGGCATGCATCATGATTTCAACATGGTTGGTAATCTTTGTGAGGTCCTCATACGAGCACCCCCTCCTCTTAGAGAAGACCTTTTGACATAGCACACGGTTTGGTAATCCATGCGCCTAAACTAATGGTCCCAGTTTTTTGAGTAAAATAATTATTTTTCCATGAAATAGATTATAACATAAAACCATATTCTCATTTCACCACTGCATTGTATGGGGGACCATGGAAGCACTCCTCAGAGACTAAATAGGGAATTCAGATATAGTCTCCTTTCAAACCTGGATTCAATCATGGTTCACCTCTTTTGATCTATAACTCCAAGGCCATAATTCAATTTTACCTATTATGAATTCTACTAGCTAACAACTAAACTATTTGGATTTAGGATCATATTCCCTAATTTCTTGTTTTTTATTGATTCTTCTAGTTTTTTATAATATGATCCGAATCAGAGCCTGATACAGGATGAACTATTAAGAAATTACATAAGGTAGGTGTCCTTGTGCATTTCACATAATACAGGGCTGTTTATATATGTCTTAGTGTCTCATTACCGATTTATTTGTGTCCCCATAAATGAAATTGAATTGTATTATTTCTATTCATGTTTTATTTATTTTCAAATGATTTATAATGAATCATATAGGTTTTATAACTTAAATAAGAACCACCCCATGGCTGAGGATTCTTGAATAATGCTTTAGGGTTTTTTACCATTGGATGCCTATGAGGATGTTCTTTTAACGGATGATCGTGGGATTCCATTTGTGACTTGGTATTTAAATAAAAATTATTAATTGATTTATTAAATGAATTGTAAATAAAATTAATTCAGGGTATGGGATGGATTAAATTCCACTTGTCCCATGTATTCCATTTCTTATGTAAACATTTTTGTTTGGTTTTTTCCTTTCCAATGCAAGTGATGTTGAGGCGATCCCAAGAAATGATGAAATTTCCTATAATTTCAATAATAGTTGATTTTCCTATGTGAGATACAATGAGTATATTACATGTGGGTATTTTAGGGAAAGAATTCCAATTGGATTTATTATTTAATTTCTCTATTCAGCAAGAATGGCATTATTTGGGGATTATCCCATGTGATTTAATGGTGTTACATCCATTTATTAGTATGTTGTACATGTGATTTTGTTATATGAAATATTTCAACGTAATTAAGTTAGAGGAAAAGAACATTGAGGATATCCAAGGATTGATATACCTCCCTTGGTGATATTTTTAAAGGATGATATTGAATTTGACCATGGTATGTGAAATGAATGTTTAATTATAATTGAATTGGATAATGATAAATATCCTTGGGTTATACAAGGATTTAAATTATAATTCCCCTGAAAAACTCATCTGTTTATTCAACTTTACAACTTGAGTGATACCAGTATTCACCTTATAATTTAGTAGACAAACTCAATAGTTAATTCGATGATGTCTTGGGTGATATGTTGATATTAATTATAATTCCACATAAAAACTACATGAGTCCAGACTTATATATTGGGTGATACATGGAATCTAATGAAAACCATATTTGGCCTCGTATTGCATGGAATTTACACCACATATAGAGATATACATGGGTTCATGAGAGGATCACCAAGGACGGTATCATAGGGTGTTGGTTGATTCTACCAGGAGAGATACATGAATTAAAACACAGTACTTTCAGGGACAGACTGAGGTTATAAATGAATTAAATAACATATTATGCATCTCTATTACAAACCAAAATTATAGAGTTATTCTTGAATTGAATTGTTTAGATGGCCTTTGGAGGAATCTGTTGTACTTCTAGATACACGGGGATACTGTTCATGAGCTATAACTCAATACAAATAAATTCAATGAAATTTAATTTTTGATTGAATATCAATTCAATGATATAAATGTAATATTAAAATAGTTCATGTTGGATATTTACTTTTGAAGACTTCATTTGTTACTACATTTTTAATTTCACATTCCCAAATATATATATTCATTGACTTATTATCACAGGCCTTGGTGGTTTCCTACTTTAATTTTTTTCTTACACCATATTTGGGACACTTTATGGACCCAAATGGATCATATAATTGTAGGTGTTGATAATGTAATTCTCTCTTATATATGTACTTGACTTGCTAGTTAGGAGCATGAGAGAATGGGACCATCCCGAGGCTTACGATTCTACTAATATGTTTTTGATATTTTTTTACTTCTGAGACACATATTGAATATGTTTTTTTTTTACCTGTTTCGGGGTTTTAAAAAAATGTGACATGTATCATCTTCTTGCTAATGATATGACTTCTTTGTAGTTTATTCTATCAGTATTATTATTTTTATTTATGATGTATGGTGTAATACATCTACTACTTGTATCTATTATTGATATTTTAATGAGATATTCTCTTTTAATGATGGTATACTGTCCCAACATACTCAAATAGGCCCTCTCTAGTTGATGGAAACCTATGATGTTTTGGGAGATGTTCTTGAGGCCATGTGACCCACCATGCTTGGGGGACCGTTTAGTGGCCTTCGAGACCTGGTCGATAAAAAGTGGTAGTAGAGCTATTTTTTATTCATTCCATCACTATTCAGTGATAATAGAAATGGATATGAAGGAATAAGAAATTGGTAATCTTATTTTCTCGAGCATAGATATCCCATGTAGAAAAAAACTTCTAGATTTCTTCATATTCAATTTTTGTTTACTAGATTTTGAATATTATAGTTTATTTGATTCAACCATTTCATGATGAAATTGATTTATGATATTATTTCTGATCATACTAGGGTTTCTATTGTATTTCAATCTGATTAAATGTGGGTATATCATCTCATGCATCATATTGGAACTGAATATATTTCACTTTACATGCATTATGCCATTCCATTTAGGATAGATAACTGATTGTTTGTTCTTTTGAAAGGTGTTGTGATACCTAAACATTCAATTGTGTTTTGTATATTGAGGTGTTTAATGGTGTGAAATAGATCGATTCCACAATTTGATCCCTAAGGTGTATAGGACATCATGGATTTGAATTGTTTACATTATGGTTAAATCATAAAGTTAATTGTGTTCTTATGTGCCACAGGTGGATGCCAAGCATTTATCCCATGGGAGTATGGGACCCATGGGTCAATATTTTTTATAACATTGGATTAATTTTCTAAAATGGTTGGGATAAACAAGAAATGAGTATCAATATAATGAATGTTATTGTGAACTCAGTTTAAAATTAGATAAATAAGAAAACAAGTGAAACTAACATGATTTATAAGAGAGAACATGACCAAAACTAACAAAGGTCATGGGATTTTGGTATTGTATCTTTATTTTATGTGATTTGTTTAACACCTAGACCTATCCCATGCGGAAGTAAGATGGGTGTGTTCTTAGAGAGGTGGGATTTTACTTGTCCCATCTCCATTCCTATTATTTTCAGTTGTGATATCTATTAATAATATTGAACTATGGTGTGTGTTTGGAATTCTAGATCCATGACACCATGACTACCTACTGTTGTATGCGAGTAGGGTGGTGATGATCATAATCTATATATGGTGGACCATGGGATACCATTGGATTATAATGTTATTCCATCCAAGGATCCAGTTGTTGTACCGGACGTAGGTGTCGAGGAATAGTTACATGAAAACATTACATGCTTCATATATCCCTTTCAGGGAGCACCAAAACCTACCTTTTTTATAGATGAGTGGAAAAAAGATTCCCAGAAGGGGAATCCACCCATGTTTTCGGGGGTGGTGGACCATAGGTTAAATAGTCATGGATAAAGTCCATTCCATCTATCATTTAACAAACTGAGACTCATTATATAAATTTGGTCATTGGCACTACAGATATGGTACATTAATACACCAAGATATGGTGGGATGTTATCACTCAGATGGAACGTCATGAAGAGATGTCTTGGGGGGATTTTCATATGACCCTCTATGATTGAATATATCCTTAGATGTTGAGGGTGAATAAATCACATGAGATTATTCATCTGGAGAAAGAAAAGTTATCAGTTATAGATTATTAGTCCCATTTTACAGATCTAAACTACTTCGCACCTATTTTGATAGGAGATTATCTATCTAAATGTAGGATATTAAAGGATGGTCATAGGTATGACATATGATCATAGGTAAATGACTTTTGCATGACTATTGGATATGGAATAGTGAATCACTCACTGATAAAAAAGTGTAACCTAATGAAATCTGGAGGTGTGTGACAATCTTGTTCGACACCTAGGTTTAATACTACATTGACTAGTATCAGAAGAATCATCTGAAACATCCAGTTGGTGATACTAGTAGTCATAATATCTCATCATGTATACATGGGAGGTGTTACCACTGCATTAGGATGGGACATACGAGACCACAGTATATGAGGGGCCCAATAAATTGCCATTCATGTCTCTAGATTACCTATCTTTAGTGCATCTACAAAACATTTCCACCATCTGCTAGGGAGATAGGTTCTTTAATGACTCCACATTCAGGATTAGGGTCAATATATTCTCAGAAAGGCAGGTTTATCAAATATGGATATTCGATCAGGTCGTGGTGGTGGTCATGGTCATAGTAGTCAGAAAATAACTTTGCAATGAGATAAGGGTTGATCTGCTCATGGTTTAAAAATAGTATAATATGGTCATAGTCCCAACTAGTTATATGTAGTGAAATATTCCCAACATGAGTATGATTCCAGGCCTTCAGTATTGGAGGAATTATTCCATTAGCCTCTATATTAGCTTCTTTAATTTTTGATACAAGTTCTTCACATAGTGTTATATCTATGTCCATTTTGGATAGCCTTGGGCATAGTTTTTAGTATCCTAAGGGTGTTATGAAAGTAGAAACTCTATTTGGAATCAAAACAGAGTCTGTAAACTAGTGTAGAGAGTGATCCTTGAGATCAGTTTTTGTCAATTATTCTAGAGCCATTATGTCCACAAGATGACAATGTTTGAAGTTATTCATGGGATGGACTAGCTCATAGACAATCGATTTATATTTATTTCCATCTCTATTGGGTGAATTTAACGTCACAAAAGGGTGGTGGGGTTTTTAAAAAGCATGAATGGGATGTCCAGATGAGTTGATCCGGCCCACTGCATTTTGGGCTAGGCGTGATGAAACAAAGATTGTGTTTTTTTATCGGGATGATCAGGGAACACATCAAATAGATTTCCCTCTAGTATTTGATCTTTTTAGGGATTTTCTACGAGATGAATTCTCAATATTTATTTTAGAGAGAGAGGTATATTTCTCTATTGAGCTAACTTCTAAATCTATAACTGTATCCATTATTCTTTATAGGATGGATACTACTGAGATTAATGATCTCTATAGATATCTAAAATATTTAAAGGAAAATAGTTTCATCGAACTAGTTCTTATCCATAAGTTTTGATGGTCCTTTTTGTGAAAAAGGAGAATTAAACCCTCCATCTATGTGTGGATTACTAGAAGATGAACAATTGATGTTAAAAAACTATTATCCTATATAATGTATAGATGATATCTTCAACTATATCTAAATAGATCAGGTCTTCTAAAATATTGACTTGAGCTCCGGTTATCATCAGGTACATTTTTTACCATAATACATACCCTTAACATATTTTCAAGGCGGGATGTTCTTTATGATTATTTTATTACGTTGTTTGGTCTCTATAATGTTCTTGAAGAAATCTTGGAACTGATGAACTGAATGTTCCATCATTATCTCGATTCATTTGTGGTGGTTTTTTGGTAGATATCTATGTGTATTCTCATAATCAACATGAACATGAAACCCATCATGAGATCATTTTGAATACACTATTAAAGAATCATTTATATGCTAATCTCACAAAGTGACACTTCTGGATGGATCAGATTCACTTCCTAGGTCATATCATCTCAGGGACGGGAGTATTAATAGTCCTAGAGAAGGTGAGATATATAGTATTATATGAATATCCCAATATCTTTTTTGAGGTATAGAGTTTTTAGGTCTAGATGGTCATTATAGATACTTCATACAAGGATTCTCACTCTTAGCAGTTCCACTGACGGTCTTGAATAAAGAGGGTGTCATGTATATATGGTCAAATTCTGATGAGATGGACTTTTAGATGTTGAAATGGAAATTGTCTTTGGAATTGATACATATTTTTCTAGTTCTAGGAAGGACTTTTAGTGTGTATTTTGATGTATCCGTTATTGGGTTGGGAGTAGTTCTTATATAGAGGGTCAAGTCGTCATGTATGGGACTTTACAATTGAGGCCACATGAGAGGAACTACCTGATGCATGATCTCATGTTAACTGTGGTTGTTCATGCATTGTGATAGTTGAGACATTAATTACTGGGATGGAATTTTTTCGTGTATGTGGACAAACATATCCTCATTTATAAATTTACATAGTTCAATATTATCATGAGACAATAAATTTTGGTTTAGTATTGATAGTATTTTGATATAATTCATTCTTATATGCCTGGAAATGATCATGAAGTGGTTGATGCACCAAGAAGGGGACACATATATAAGCCTTGAAACAAGCTAGTAGTGATAGGAAGCTTATAGAAATGTTATCTAAGATGAACATGGTGGTGAATGATAATCCATTGCATACATTTCTATCATATTTAGTTTTTAAATATACATTTTTAGATAGTGTTAAGACGGGGTAGCTATCAGATATAGAAGGCAATATTCTATATAAAAAATTGGTAGCTGAGGACCCTCTTCCTTGATGTACTTTAGGAAATGATGAGATCTTATGAGTACATGCTTGTGTGTGGGTACCTTCAGACATGGGTGAGGAGATAATGTGAGATTTTCATGATTCATCTTTGGATGTTCACCCATGTGTCACTAATAAGTATCAGGATTAACATAACATGTATTGGTGGTTGGGAATGAAGGGTGATGTAGTGAGTTTTTATGAGGTTTTCAACTGGTCAATAGGCGAAGGTGGAAAATCAGTAATCAATCATACATTTACAATAACGACCCATTTCTGACTATAAATGGAATGAAATCGTGATTTAATTCATTATTGTTTAACCAAGGTCTCCTACTGATAAATATGTTGTATTGGTTTTTATTGATAAGATCATTAAGCTCACTCACTTCATTCCTATCAAGGATACCTTTTTCAATTGATGAGATGGGTGGGTTTTATATCCATGAGATAGTATGAATATATTG
This sequence comes from Viscum album, assembly GCA_963277665.1. Classification (NCBI taxonomy): domain Eukaryota; kingdom Viridiplantae; phylum Streptophyta; class Magnoliopsida; order Santalales; family Viscaceae; genus Viscum; species Viscum album. Next base: position 212,974,118 of record OY728138.1, on the reverse strand, counting down.
GATCCCTAATTAAATTTTTATAGATAGGGATTCCTAGTTTACTTATCGATTTCTAAAAGGGATATAGTGGAACTGGGTACTCGTGTTCTTCTGAGTGAAATATACCAACCCTGGTTAGATGCCCTGTCAGAGTGCATGATTAAGGTTCTTGAGGAAACGATGAAAGAATGCATCTTGGATTTATAATAATCTTGGGAGATGTATATACACCTAGTTGAGTTCACCTAATAAAATATCATAAATGATATGATTCAAATGTCTCTGTATGAGGAATTTTATGGTAGTATATTACCATCGCCCATTTCAGGGATGGAGGTAGTGCATGAACCTATATTGGGAACTCATATTTTCTAGGAGACCACAAAATATATGCAGTTGATTCATAAAAAGATGGATACTATGTAGTTTCTTTATAAATCTAACATTTTTCCTTTTAGTATACCTCTAGAGTTTGAGGTTGGGGATTGGGTTTTCCAACATATTTCACTGAGGATGGGACACCGGAGGATCAATAGATGTGGTTTTTTTTCTCCAAGATACGCTGGGAAATTAGAGATTATATAATGAGTCATGTTGGTATCCTATCAGTTGCAGTTACCTCAAATATACCATGATATGCATTACATGTTACATTTTTCTCATCTTTGATGCTACAATTCAGAACTATATCATTTCATTCATCTTGAGGACGTTTAGTTTTAGGTAGAGACATCCTTTTAGAAGAATCCTATATGAATTGTGGATCATAGAAAAAAGGTTCAATAGAAACATTCTGTTCCTTTAGTACATGTGCTTTGGAAGAAAGGATTTGTGTAGGATGAGACATAGGAGTAGGAGATCGATGTATGATAACAATGGTTAGAGTTATTCTTAGAAAATAAATTTCACCCAAAAGATGAAATTTCATGGATTAGTTATTTCAACGAGATATTTGTAAGAACCTAGTTCCTCATTGAGGTATATCATTCTTATTTTCTATCATTTATAAGATTAATTACACAAAATGGAATAATGTGAGTTCATTTTTAGGTCATGGATTTCTCTGGGTTGTTTGGGACTTTTCTGGAGCCCAGAACCCCTTTTTTGTGTCAAAAAAGGAGGCAACACAGTTTGGAAAACTGAGCACATTTGGGTTGCATGACAGTGTGGAAAGGAATGAATTATTATTATATCATAACAGAAGAATTTTTCATTATTTTCACATAGTTATTAAACCTTAAGGGGTAACCATGAGATCACTCGTGTCACCTACAATAGACCATGCGCCTTAACCATGTGGCACTAATTTTTGGGTAAAAAAATATTTTTTTACCTTGAAATGTTTTATATCATAAATCCTAATCATTATTTATCCATTTCACAAAAAGGGGGACCTAGGAAGCTCTCCGTTGAGCCTAAATATTGAATTCAAATATACTCTTCATTGGATCACCAACTGACATGTGGTTCTCCACCTTGGATCTGTAAAGGTATGTACATAAATCTTTTTTGATCCATTCACAAATATACTGGATAACAATGGATCTATTTGGATTTAGGAACATATGGACTAATATCTTGTTCATCATCTGTTCTTCAGATTTCTCGTAATATGGGTCGAACCAGAACCTAATACTAGATTATGTATCAATAATGGACCATGTTATGTTGTCCAGTACCATTCTTTTAACAATGAGAATTTTATATTTATTATCATTCCGCGTAGCAAATTTCATGGGGTCGACCAAAATGGAATTCAATCCTATTATTTTGAAAACTGTTTTAGGTAATTTAATAAGATTTCTAATTCATTATATAGGTTTTTTACCTTGAATAAGAACCACTCTATATGTGATTGGTCTTGAATACCACTTTATGGATTTTGGATTTTAAAGCCGATGAGGAATGATTTTGACTCATTATTCAATGGAATCCATTCAAGAACTGATTTACAAATCAAATTGAGTAAATTATTTATTAATTGAATTATAAATTAAATAAATTAACGGTATGGGATTGATGACTTTCCCTGTGACCCGTTTATTTTATTTCATGTCTACGAATTCTTGCATTGATTAATCCTTTACCATGTGAGTAAAGTAGAGTCTATCCCATGAATTGATGCCATTGGATTGAATTTATCTAATCATTACTTTCCCATCTGAGAAATAATTATACTATTACATGTTAGTATTTGAATTCAATCCTTTCATCTTGGCCTTGTAATGAAATTTCACTTTTAGCATGAATTACTTTATTTGATGATTTTACCACATGGGTTTAATGATATTAAAACTCTATATATGTTTTTTATTCATGTGATACTTGTTATATGAAATATTCGATTATGAATAATTGAGGGGCCTAGACAATTTGAGGTTGTAAAATTATCGATCCAACTCCTTATGTGATCTTGTTAAAGCATGCTATTGGATTTGACCATGACATGTCAAATGAATGTTTAATTGGAATTAAATGTGTTAAATGATATATAGCCTTGGGTGATACATGGAGACAAATTACAATTAAATGAATAGATACATGTCATTAATGAACATTATACCTTAATTTAAATTATAATTGCCTTAAAAATTCCATGGACTCAATGGTTAATGTGATGATGTTGTGTGTGATATGCGGATTCACATTTGAATTCCACAGACAGTCTCATTAAGGCTAGATTTATTTGATGAGTGATACTTGGAATCCAATGGATATCCATGGATGGAATCATATGTCTTGGAATTTATACCACATCTATATAGATACATGGGTTCATGATAGGTTCTGCATGGATGGACTCATATGGTGTTAGGTGATTATACCTAGAGTGAAACATGAATTAGAATATATGAATGTTAGGGATGGACTTAGGTAAAAAATGAATGAAATGACTTATTATGAGACTCCATCCAAAGTTCAATATTGGAGTTTCTCATGACTTGTATTGTTTAGATGGCCTTATAAGGAATTTGTTTTTCTTCCAGTTACATGAAGATTCTGTATTGAGCTATATCTTGAGTCTTATAAAATCAATGAAATTGTATCATTAAATGAATAAGAATTCAGTGATACGAAGTAGTTCAAAACCAATGCAGGTAGGATGTTCTGTTTAGATTATTTATTTGATAACATATTTTTTTATTTCACAATGCCTACTATATATATTCACTGTATGATTGGAATATACCTAGGTGGTTTCCTATTAGGATTCATTCTCACACTCTGTTTGGGAAACTTTTGGGAATGAAACAAATTATATTATTGTAGGTATTGATAAGGGAAATATTGCTTCTACTGGTACATGATATACTATTTAGGAGTGGGACATCATGGGATGAAGTTAAGGCTTATTATGCTTTTTAGATTTTTATGGCCTTTTTTAAATTTTGGGACATTTACTGTACATGTATGTTTTGTACTATTTTTTGGCTATTTTATGGAAAACATGTGGCATCTATCTTCATATTGTGCATGATATGACTTTTGGATTGTTTATACTATCTTTATTAATTTATTTTTCATGGTTTATCACATCCATTACATGTATATATTATTGATATTATTTTCCACTATAGTCTAGTAATTAGGTAATACTCTCTTCATAGACTCACTGGGGCCCTTATTTTTTTTTGTCTACCTCTAGAATTTAGGGAGTTGCGCATGAGGCCCTGTGACCCACTATGATTGGGGAAACCATCAATTTCATCCAAAAAAGGTTCTTTACGTTGGTGATAAATGGTAAAATCTACAAAAGGGTTGAAATTTTGATCAAATGTGAATTTTTGGTTATCTGTGACGATGTGGTTTTAATTTTCTTTATGGTAATTGAAGCGGTTGGATACCGATGTCATGGTGTGATGTGGTGGTTGTTTGGGATATTATAGTAGTGCTAAATGTTATTTTGCAGGATAATATTATGATCAATATATTAATATTTTATTCGTATAAGGATTATTCTATATTATCCCCACCCGAGATGAGTACTATGTATTGCCACACAAATTCTTTGGGGGTTCTCCCCCATAAACATGTTTTTGACAGAAGAAATGGATGATTACGAACTCTTTATCTCTATTCCTTCAGTCATAGTATAAGAAAACAGTACCATGTTAGTGGTGTGTACTAACAAATAATGACCTAATTGGTGGTGATTCATGATGATGATGTAACTAGATATATAGAGGGGTTCATGAATAGTAGAAGGAGAGATATTGCTAGTTTCATTCAAATTCATTTTACCATACTGCACTAGTGATGACAATGCATTTGGAAATTTTTTTATGCCAGAATGAGATAATGGACCCTTTGGATGCTTGGAATGGGTAGTGACGTGTTCATACCCAATTCATCCCAAGATTGACATGTGATTAGTGGTATATATTCAAAATATGGGAGCATGTGATGTTTAAAAAATTTCCATGAGATATTCAACTCAACATGTAATTATATGTGGTGTTTTTTTAATATATATTCATTAAATAGTATTTTACTATACTTAATCCTTTATTTGGTGAATTTTACATGGAGATCATTGGATAGATAGTTGATATGTTTATGTTCATGATTATTTCTATTGTCGATTCCCTATAGCATTAGAATCATATTTTAACCATTTCATGACTGGACTTTGGTATGTAAATTCTAACTGTACATGTTAGGTTCACGCTTCATATGTAATTATTTTCATTTTATATGAGGTTTTAGAGATTAATCTATTAATTATTATCATAGATGTTGGAGTGTTTTTGGATTGACTTCATCTTGTTTTCTTTTGGGGTTTAGCATTGGATACATTCATTTTAATCTTTTTACATGCATTTTGGATTATGGGTTTATTATTTGTTAAATAGGAATTTATTGGTAGTTTTTATTTTGTTTCTGGGATTATTGAGGATAATTACACCCATTTTGTTTTTTATAACCTTGTTTATAGTCACCATACTAGGTCATATTGGGGTTGTGATTTGGTTAATCACTCCTTTTCTACACATTCATATCTGGGGAGGTAATAGATGAGGGGGGTCATAATAGAGTTGTATTAGAGATTTTGGTAAAGAGGTTGGATAGAACATTAACATTTGAGATTATGGGGTTTTTAGATTAGAAGGGATAATATGATTCCCCACATACATGACCATTGAAATCACTGGACATAAAAAATTATTTCATTATAATACAATCATCTGATCTGTTATTTTTATAGTTATATAGAATTAAAAAATAACATAATCACACCAAACCTACGTCTTTATTGGATAATGAATTTTTTCCACTATTTAAGAAAATTAACAATTCAAAAAAATTCTTAAAAATCCAACACAAATTTTCATCTAATGATACACTTATGAATATTTTATATATTATTCTTTTCTTTAAAAACATGACAAATTTAGGCACAATAAATGGGTCAGCTAAAACCGTATGTAAGTGTTAACATAAGAAATAATGGAAAAGGATCATAACTGATAATAAGATGTGAATACATATGTATGTAATGTATAAAATAATATCAAACCTAATAAACCATATACCAAACATCCTGATTCCTAGAATAATTTTTAGCATAATATATGAAACGAATCAAAATATCATGAAAACATGTTCCAACCATCATGATTCATGAGGGCATGATATTTTAATAAGAGTAATAAAGAAAAATATAAATATGGAAATATATCATATTATAGAAAATTTATTCATCATATAATTATGGCATAACATTAAAAAACAAATTCAAAATATAGATCTACAGTAATGGTATTAAACCATTTTGAGATAAATCATTATGTATAAAACATAGAATCTCATAAGATATAAAATTAAATAAATTCATTAGAGGTAAATATTATACACCCCCGAAACCATCATTATATTTGTTCCCCCTAAGAAATAAATCATATCATAAATGACCCATTAATAGAAAATAGGGTTTTTACCCTTTAAATGAAATCTTATTGTAAAAACATTCAGAATTCCATTGATAAACACATTGAATATAAGGAAAATCTATTAAACATTACATAATCAATTATATTCATTTATAATCCACTTATTTACATTACCAAATACATTTTAAGATTAGATCTTAATATATTTTTGAAAAAATCCCTACGTATCACCCCATAAGTATACAGTGTTGATACTACTTAAACGATACCCATTTTCCCATAATCAAAATGTTTTTAATAAAACATGAAATCTATTCATGAATATTCATCACCACATTAATCTTGGAGTCTCCTTTTGACTTATATATCCTTAAATCCTTTATAAAATAATTTAAAACATTCTATGAGTACTTAAAAAATAGTATGTGATATAAAAATAACAAGAGAAATTGTTAGTACATTAATACTTTTAAACATAGGAAATCATTTTCAGAAAGACATACTTTCAAAAATTAATTATCATATAGGAAAATTGTGAAAAAATGATATTTAAATAGAACATAAATATTACCATAATGTTAAATTGGGTTATTAATTATTTAATATTGTAACCATCAATGGAGCCTTATGATTGTTAACCCTCTATGACGTCTTATAATGTAACCCTCACCGCTACCTTATCGTGTAACCATTGCAATTACACTTGGTGTAATCATACAACCGACCTCAAACATAAATCTACCCAATGAATTTGAGGGATATATAGTTCCCACCCTTCATCAAAAAAAATTATCAACAACCAAAATATAATCATAAAAGAATAATATTTTAAATAAAACATCCCATTTTGATTATGTAAAAATAGAATGTTTAAAAAAGGATCTTAAAAATAGGCCCTAAAAAATACCATATAATTGATATAAGAATTAATATAATGAAATAGATATGTCTATAAACTGTAAATATACATAAAAAATAAAATATAAAGAAATTAAATTACCAGAAAACCCATAGTACCACAAAATTAATGAAGTATAAGTTTAACCCAATGAATGGAAATTGGGTTAAGAATTCCCTTACCCTAGGTTCATATTACCTAAATTTTGTTTAAACCTCCAGTATAATGGTTTAATGAGTGTTATTTATATTTTACAGAAAAATATTTATTTTTATATCACCTTATATTATAAATTTTGGCATATCATTCCACCTGATTAGTAATTATATTTTGTTATTTCCAGTATTTCGTGTGTGTTATTTAGATAGTTTCCATGGTCAGTTCTTAAAGTATTTTTTTTTCAAATGCAAGAGAAAATATAGAAGTGTAATGAAATTGTACTTATATGTTTAAATAAAGTTAAATTATACCAAATATCATCTTGTTTTCAGATATGATGATGATTCATTAGATAAAACATTAATTATATTCCTTAAGTTTATTTTGGCGGTTCATTGATCATCATGAACTAGTTTCTCTATATAATTGAATATTATGAATTTATCTCAGTGGTAGAAAATAAAATAGGTTATATAATAAATATTAAAACATGTTTTCACAATTAAATTTTTTTTCTATCCATCCTTGAATGTGTTAATGGAAATTGAAAACACATCCTCCACGATGTTGGTAATTCAACACATCACAGACGATGTTTATATTTTTAGAATAAAAGGGAGAGGAAAAGAATTATGATGATGAATTTTTCTATGAACATGATAAAATTATAGTATATATATTATATGGGAGTTTTAATTCTTCTTGGATAAGGGTGGTAGAATATAGTATAAGAAAATAAATTTAATGGAAAAGAAAATAAAATAAAATGAAAGAGGATTTTTACCTCTTGGATTATCCTCCTTTAGAACATCCTTAATGCCATTTGTATAAGCCATTTTGTGATACCAATAGGTCATGGACATTGAAAAGATTCTTGGGAATATATTTGGGAAGAGGATGAAGAAGCTACAAGGATCTGTGTTGTGAGGAGAAGAGGGAGTGAGGGGTGATATTTATAGTGGAGTGGATGTTTTTTTTTATAATTTTATTCATTAGTTAATAAATTTTAATCAGGACTATGAATAGTTTTAGAATTATAATAAAATATTTTAAATTAATAAAGGGATTTTAAGATTATATTTCATACATCATTCAAGATTTTAGGAATATTTTATTTAACTTATAATGTATATATTCCATAAATTACTTATATCACTCTATACAAAAAAATTCATTATTTCATAAAAATACATAAACTTCACACAAACCATTTATCAATTTGAATAATTAAATATTGAACTCCATATTTTAAAAATAATTTTATAAATCTAAAAAAATTTAATTTTTAGATAAAATTATTATTTATTTGAAATATTACAATTTTCAAATTATAACTCATTTTATAACATGTTGAAAATTTAATGAAGGTCTCGTAAAATAATCTTATAACCATAAGAGAATAAATTATTATTTTATGAATATATTTTATGGATATATTTATTTAAATCATTAAAATAATTCTAAAATTGAAATTAAATATTGTTGACATGATAAATACCAACAATTAAATTATCATTTATAAAACATTTATTCACTTATTCCTTGATATAAATATATCATGATTAAACTTATAAGATAAAAAAATTTTATTCAAACTCTCATAAGTCAGGTTACTATTCTATTGTTGAGATTACTATTCCTAATGGTCATGTTACAATTATTATGGTTAGTTACTATTTCATCGGTAAAAATTCCATAATTTATATATATAATAATTATTTAATTAATATTTTATAATGAATTTGAATATTTATTTCCATAAAGAAACAATATTTTATAGGCACCTGGGTAGTTACATTCTCCCCTCCAACTCGGAATTTCATCCTCACAATTTTTATTTACTTATTTAACAAGTGAGGGTTACTTTCCCACATAGAATTTTCAGATTCCCTTGTCGCTTTTTCAACAAATTTATTTCTCAAACAAACCATAATGTAATGAATTACCTTTATCCACAATACATCCTCTCTATGATAAATAATCTAATTTTTTTTCTCTTTATAATAATGGTTCTCTTCCATCTGAACTACTTTTAGACTAAAAATATGATATAGATCTGGTATATACTTTCTCAACATCGAAACATGAAACACATTGTTTTCCTGATATAAAATCAGAGGAAAAGCTACTCAGTTGGCGATTGGAACAACATTCTCTAGTATTTCTTCATTTCCAATGAACTGTGGTCTTAGCTATCATCTCTTAAAAAAACAAATAACACATTTATATGGTGATATTATAAGAAAAATATGATCTCTTACCTAAAAAGAAAACCGTATCCTTATTTTAACTACATAACATTCATTCCTACTCTAATATATCCTCATGTGATTCTAGATTATCATCACCTTCTTAGCCACTTATTCTACTTATTATGTTCCCATCAACTTTTCTTTCCTGACTTCATACCAAAAATTTTGAGTTCGACACCTCTTTCTATATAATTACTAAAAAAAATTCATCTATATATTTGAATGAAAACTCTTATTATAAGAAAATTCAAATAAATAGAAATGTTGAACCCAACATCCCTAGTAATCCATTAAAGAATCCCAAATCATAACCCCTAATTTTATAATTTTTTTCTTGGTCTATCAATTAAATTGAGGATGAATGGATATTCTGAAATTTAATTATCTACCCCATGACATTGGATAACCATTATAAAAGTTATAAGTGACTGGGATCATGGTCAGATATAGTTGAAAGAGGAACTCCATATAACCTAAAAATATCTTTGAGTTATTTTCATTAAATTAGATCCATATACATTGTATCTAGAATATAAAGGAAATGTTTAGATTTATTTAGTCGGTCAAAAGTAAGAACAATCGCATTGATGCTTTTATAGGTCCTTGGTAGTCCCACCATGAAGTCCATACATATATTTTCCCATTTCAACTCTAGTACTAGGAAGGGCTAAAGAATCCCCTTTTTTAGTTTTTTATATCATTTAACTCGTTGAAATGTCTAACATTTCACTATAGAATCTACAACTAGATCTTTTCATTCCATCCCACTAGTAATACTCATGATGATATCTGTATATATTAGCACTACAAAGATGAACAAAAAATGGAGAACTATTTGATTCACACAACAAATCTTTATTCAAAATGGAATAAAAAGGCACACATAATATCTTTAAAAATCATAAAACATACTCTTAATTAATGTTAAAATCAAGAAACATAACTCATTTACCAAATTCTAAATTTTTCTATAACTCATTATCTTCCTTCTTCAATTTCAAAATTTAGTCAAATAGAGACGACCACACTAAAACCTAAAATAAAATAGAGTAATTACCTTCACCAACCACATCCAAGAAAAAATTATTCCAATAATTAATCACGGGGTCATGTTCCAAATATAGCATATTCAATGATTCCTAATGTTTTTCACTCATGAAACCTGCCACTTTATTTCTTTTCTTTCATGGTAAATGATCGTACAATCTTAATACGATATCAGTTCAAGCCATCTTCATTGACTCATGTTTAATTAATTTTATGTGAATATATATTTCATACTTTTAGGATCAGTTTACATTTATCTTTTGGCTCTATATATATTATTCCTTCAAATTATCAAATAAAAAACCAAGAGCGTCCAATTCCATATCAGGTGTGGCATAATTTAACTCATTAGGTTTTAGTTATATTGAAGAATAAGTAATTAAATTATCATTTTGAATCATAATACCACCAATTACTTTATGTTAAGAATCGCTGTAGATGAGGAACTCACTATTTAAGGAAGGTAGGGCCAAAACTGAAGCATTCACCATTCTCTTCATGAGTTCCTAAAAAATCCAACACTTCAATCAAATAAAATTTAATACTTATTCATGTTAATATAGTTAGAGGGATAGAAAACTATATAATGTTTTTAACTAACCATCGGTAATATCCTACTAATAAAAGAAAAATAAGAATATATTTCTCATTTTTCAGTCTTGGAAATTAATCAACCAATTTTGTTCTGGAATGCTCAAATATTATTCCATCCTTATTTACAATGTTCCCAAAAAAGGAAATCTATTTCAACCAAAAATAAATTTTTCTAAATTTTTTGAATAATATATTTTATTTCAGAGTTTCTATGTCAGTTCTTAATAGTTTTTCATGATCCTCATAAATTTTTGAAAAGACCAAAATATCATCAATAAAAACAACAACAAACTTGTCCAGATTAATATGGAATATTCAATTAATATGATCGAAGAATACAATTCGGGGATTTTTTCGAACCATGGGGAATAAAAAACTCATAATGACCATATCTAGTATAAAATATTATTTTAAGGATGTCATCCTCTTTAGCCATAAAATTATGGTACCCCGATCTCATGAAAATCATTGAGAAATATGGATCTCTCTAGAGCTGATCTAACAAGCCATTGACATGAGGAAAAGGATACATATTCATAATAGTAATGTTATTCAATTATTTATTATCAATGGAAAGAATCTAGGATTCATATCTATTTTTAATGAAATAAATAGAAGCACCCCTAGGGAAATTTTGGGATGAATAAAGTCTTTATCAAGAAACATATATAACTAATTTTTCATTTTAAGAAGACCCACTTGAGATGTTTTATAAGGGAGTTTTAAAATTGGATTTTCAGCAGGAAAAACGTAAATGGTAAATTTAACATCCCATTTACATATAACACCATGAAAATCATCAAGAATAACAACAAGGTATTCATTTACCACTAAAACATAATTAATATGAACAGTTCCTGTATTTTCAAGATTATCAGCAAGATACATTTCATTTACATATTTTAATAGTTTCTCATATTCCAGATATGTTATCAATTATATGGGTTCAATATTGTATTAATAATAACTCGCTTTCTAAAATTAACCTTATTTTTCTCTACAATCAATCATTGCATGGTATACAATAAGACAATCCATAACCAGAATGACATGAAACTATACTGAGGGTAAACCAACAAGGTTTTTAGTTAATTTATTTGAATATAAAATAATAGAATGATTTATATAATGCATTTATCAATAATATTTTCCCTTGTTTCTTTAACCATATGTTTGGTTCTCATTTTATGATATGAAATTAGCAATTTACAAGAAAAGTTATCAGAAATTAAGGAATGTGTAGTCCCAAAATCGAATATTAAATTAGATAAATTTGAATAAAAAGACAATATACATGATACCACTTCATTAGATGGCCCAAAATCTATTAACGTAGTCATAAAGGTTCTCACTACACATTTCATCTTTAAATATAGCTAATTTTTATCATTAAGATCATTATTTGGGCTGGTATTTTCATAATGACCCATCTCTACACATTAAAAACAAATTAATACTTTATTTTTAGAATTAATAATAATATATTTTTCATTAAAATATCAAACCATATTTGTAAACATATTTTATAGATAATATTTCCTCATTTTCTTATAGAATTATCCAGGGTGATCTTACCACACTTTTCACAAACTAGAAACTAGAAATTCAAAAAATTAGACTTAATTGATAGATTTTTACCCCACTCCTTCTATATGGAACTCTTATTTTACTGATTATCAAAGTAGTAATAATGATCAGTAAACTCCAATTCAACCCTCTCATCATATCGTACAAGAATCTCAAAACATCTGAATTCACGTGAAGACATTTCCATTTGATATCATTGATTCAATCCTGAGTAAAAATGAATTATTTTACTATTAAAAACCCGAATAATATTTATAGCATAACTTTATAGTATATTGAATATTTCTTTATACACGACCAGTGAATCTTCCTCATTTTAGTTCAATTTAGGAAAAAAAATTTCCATCCTATGCCGAACCACCTAAGGAAAATAATTTTCATGGATTTGTTTTTTAAATTTATCACATTCCAAGGCATAAATTTCCATGTTATCCCATATATTCATGACCATTATCCAGCAGTAGTAATTTTAATCCACAAAATGATAAATGGAAAGACTAAAATATAGATTATCTGAACACCCCATGACATCTAATATCTTTTAAAGGGATTTAATGTACCATTTATCCATAACAAGGATAGAAAGTCAACTAAAATCATAAGAGTGTTGCCTCATAACATGTTTCACCATCATCATATTCCTTATTGGTATATTTTTTTGTTCTATTACATGGATTACAACGTCATTTATAGAATGATTCAACTAACCTATTACCATTAAAAAATACAATTCAAATTCTCACAATTCTGGGTGGCAGATTTAGAAAGCTATTAGACTCTCAATTCCTTCAATCATCAGCATACCTTTTTCTTCTATGAAATCTATCTCGAACAGACATATCTTTGTAGAATAAATGTTTTCATATTAAATTTCAATATAATATCAAAATAACATAAAAATAATTTATGGTATTCCATTAAAATCATCCGAATGACTAAATTTATCCGATCCTCCATTTGATACCAACTACAAACCAAACCATAAAAATTAATTAATCAAGTAAAATATTTTAGAATTAAAAACTTTTAATTTATAAAGATATTTTCATTTTAGATCATTATAATGTTTGGACATAATTCATACATATAAATGAAAAAACATAAAAAGTGGACAATACAAAAACAATATCAATTATTTCATAATGAAAAATTATTTAATATAACATGAAATAATTTCATTAAAAGTATTTAAAACATTAATTCTACATTCTTCTATTATATTATACATCCTTAACTGAGTGAATAAATTTAATACAGAGTATGAGCATAAAAACATTAGTAAGGGATTTAAATATAAGGAGAGAAATAATTTGTAATTGAATAATTTTAAACATATTAAATCATTTTAACAAAGACATACTTCTCAAATAATATGTATCATATAGTCACTTTGTGAAAAAATGATATTCCCAAAGGTCATAAATAATAACATAAATTTTACTTGGGTAATTAATTACTTAATATTATTACCCTTATGGGCACCTTATGATTTGTTTTCCTCACAACTACCTTACAAAGTAACCCTCACTGCTACTTTATGGTGTAGCCATTGGAGTTACACTCGGACTAACCGTACAGACGAACTCCAACATAAACATACAAAATTCATTAGAGGGAGATATAGGTCAAATAATACATATTTAACTATTACCACTACCATATCATAATATTAGAATAATAATATTAGAAATAAAAAATTAAATTTGAATTCTATAAAAATACACGTTTAAATGTGTCTTTTAAAAGAAATGTCCCTTAAAAATATCATAAAATTGATATGAGAATTAATAAAGTGAAAATAATATGTGTATACATTGTAAAACCACACAATAAAAAGTAATATAAAAAATTAAATACACAAATAATATTAGTACCACATAATTAATGACGGAGATGGTCATCCCAATGAATGTAAATTGGGTTACAAATTCACTTACCTCAGGATCATCTAACTTGAAATGTCATTAATCCTACTATATAATTATTAAAAGAGTTATATTTATATTTAAATAAAGCATATTTATTTTCATAACTCTTTACATGATCATTTTAGAACATTATTCCTCCTAATAATTAATTATATTTTCTTATTTCCAATATTTCTGGTGGGTTCTTTAGACAGATTCGTTGGTCTGTTGGTAATGGATTTTCTTGTCGAATAAAAGAAAACGTATATAATTGAAATTAAATGGTATTTACATGTTCCAAAAAATTATATTATACCACACATAATTGTTTTATATATTACGATGATTCATGATAAAAAATATTAATGATATTCTTTTAAATCATTTTGTTGGTCCATTGATCATAACAAGCTTGTTTCATTATATAATTATATATTATTCGCATATGTTAATTAAAACACATAAAATAAGTAATATAATACACATTAAAAATAATTTAAAAAACTAAAATAGTTTTATTTCCACCCATTATTGTGATAATGTAAATTGAAAAGATATCATCCATGATGATTTTATTTGACCACATCACAGATGATGATTTTATTTTTACAATAAAAGAAAGTAGAGATGAATTATAATAAATAATTTCTTCATGATCATGATAAAATTTAACTATATATTGGATACTAGAGTTTTCAGTCCACATGTATAAAGGTATGTGATGAGATTATAAGAAATGAAAAATAATTTAAACACAAATAAACGAAAATGAAAATGTATTTTTCGCTCTTGGATTTTCATCCATGAGATCCTCCATAATGCCTTTGGTTTTAGCTTTTTGGTGAGACCAGAAGGTCTTGGATATTAGGGAGAGTCTTGAAAAGATAATTAGGAGGAACTTGAACAATCTACTATGCTTTAGTTTTATAGAGAATAGGGGGTGAGGGGTGGTATTTATTGTTTTGGAGAGGAGGGTTTTTATAATTATTTTACACAATAGCTTATTAATGTGAAACAATACTCTTAATACATTGATAATTATCATGAAATATATTAAATTAATCAATTGATGTTCAATATTATGGTGAATACATCATTCGTGGTGTTAGAAATTGAGTATTTATCTCATAATGTATATATACTGTAAATTATCATATTTAACTTGTAACACAAAATTCATGTCTTACATAAAACCCCAAAAAATGACCCCAAATTTTTCTTGATGTTTAGAAAGAAAAAATGAACTCCATTTTTCTAAAATTATATTCTAAATATTAGATAATTGAATTTTTAAATAAAATTCAAATTTATTTGTAAAAAACAAATTTAAAAAAATAACTGCTATTATAACACCGTGAAAAATTAATCAAGGCCTCATAAAATTATCTTATACCCATAAGATAATAAATTAATAATTAATGATTCTATTTTTTGAAAATAATGTTTCTATTAAATAATTAAATTAATTCTTGAATTAAAATTAAATATTTATGACTTACAAAAATATTAACACCTAAATTATCATTTCATAACATTTATTCACTTATTTATGATAAAAATATCAAATTATTACACATATAAGATACATAAATTATATTTATACACTGATAGTTAAGGTTACTATTATATTTTCCATATTATTATTCCTAACGGTCATGTAACTATTCATATGGTCAAGTAACTATTCCATAGGAAAAAATATCACAATATCTATAAATATCAATTATTTAATTATAAATTTTTAATGAAATTAAATATATTAGTTCATAATGAAAAAAAACTTTTATAAGTACCTCTTTTATTACATTGAAACCATAAAATATATATGGGTATTTATGGGTACTAAATTAAATTTTATGTAAATAGAATTCAATAAATTTTATAGTATTTAATAAATAATGATAAAGGATATATAGTTTATTCAACAACTTACCCAATAAGTCAATGAATGAAACTTAGGTAAGCACAAATGAATCAAAAGAATATATAATTTTCACTAAGGATAGGATATCTAATAAAAATAATAATTATTCAATGACTCGGAATGACAAAGGATGAAATAGATCAATTTATTATAGATATATAATATTAATAATTTTTAAAAACATAGTTATAGAATTCTATAGATAGATAAATAACTTTTCTAGAATAATTTCTAATTATAATATGAATAGAATAATAAAAATAACACTTTTCAAATAAAATTAATTTATATAATAGTTATAGTAAAATTTAAAAAATTAATTTTTAAACACATGGGAAAATGCTTCAAAATGATTGGAGATCAATTATTTTTAATATGATTCAAAAAAGAACTGAACTTTCATATTTTTATGATAACATTTAAGGGAAAAATTCACTTGGATATATTAAAAACTAATATTTTAAAAGGTTGGAAATTAAAATTTTAATTAATATTAAATTAATACATTTTAGGAAATCCCCATTAGTGTAGTATGCAAAAAGATATAAATTTGTTATATATAATATTTGGCATGTAATGTAAGAAATATATCTATAATACATTAAACCATTTAATGTTTTGATGAAAAATCACTCAAAACCTATATCATAAATAGAGAAATAAAAATATTTATTTGAGAACTGGTGATGGGAAGTTATATGATAACATGAATTAATCAATATTTGACTTACAAAAGTGAGATTAAAAAAATATTGATAAGGAACATATAGAGATGGAAAATAAATATGCATAGAAAAAATGATATTTATTCATACCAACGTCCAAATTTTATTTGAGAACGTATCTCATAAAAAATGGTAATTATTAAAATATGTTAAAAGATGATAAATTAAAATTATAAAAATAAATAAATGTAAAAATGGGCATATAAGATGATAACCATATAGATAAGTTTTTAATTTAAGTGAAATAATTAGAGTTGGTAAATCTATTATGAATTAGGAAATATTTTAAAAAACCCCTTTAAGAGGATTATATTAAGTTAAAAATTACATACATTAAATAATGAGAGTAATAAGAAATAAATTAATGGTTTTTAGATAGAAAATTTCTATGAAAGATGTTGTAAAATATAAAATATGACTCTAGAAATTAAATTTGAGACAACAAATCCATACCATGTTTTCCTACAAAGTCAAATGAAATATAGCATCAAATATAATAAATATAAATAAAATAATATTATTTTTTATAATGTTATTCACAAATTAAATTTTATATAATTCATTTTTCATCATTTTTTATTAATATTTATGTTAGTTATGGCATATTTTAACCATTTGTGGTTAGTAAAATTCATTATTTCACATATGCTTTATGGTGTTGATTTTGGAATCCATTATTAATAACATAATATATGTTTCGTAAAACATTTAAAAAACCATAATTTATTTATAAATTTCCTATCTCATTATTTAAATATTCTACTTTGGTTTCATGAATTTTGTATAAATGTCAGCTCCATTGAGTAGTTTTTTTTATTGAAGATGATATTTTAATAATTAAAAAACACATAAATTATACTTTATAGAACAATAAAAAAATTTAGGAATATATAATTAAATTATGTTAATATTAGTTTATAGATTCTTATATTCATCCATGATATAGTTTTATTGATTTTTCATGAAATTGTTATGATTGAATGAAATATTTTCAAAACATAATCAATTGATTATTATAGTTATAAAAGTTGTTTTTATTGGAATAATTTAATTTTTATGTAATAATACTGAGGTTTCTTTTATATTAGTAATGTTTTTAGTTATAAATGAAAAGAAATTAATAAATATAAATGTTGTATATGAAAAATGAGATATGTCACTTCATGGAGGTGGTAGTCAGAAAATTTTACAATTAATGGTTTTATTTCTTCACTAACGAGTTGTCATGAAGGGGGTTTATATTTTTCATTCATAATGATAACTATATTATAAAGGTAACATTTACTCTTATATTTAATAAATATAACTAACTAAGAGTTGTGGATATGAAAAATGGAATACATTTCTTAACTGAGATAGTAGTCCAAATAAATTCACAATCATTGTTTTTTTACTAAGTTGATGGGAATATATAAATGATGGTTGGACCATTAATATAATAACAATTTAGTGTACCAATTATAATGAGGATATTATAATACTCCATTTGGGATATGTTATTAAGGGAAAAATTTGGAAATACATTTAACCAATAATGTAATACTGACCTGGTACCTTGAAATTTCTCTTGAAAGTCTAAATTTAAATTTACTTTATAGTATATCTTATGGTGAATAAGTTATTTATCTCAAGATTAGTAAATCTAACAGTGGAAAATTTGGTAGGATTCAAATAATTTGTAAGGTATTGTGAACTTTTTAGATGGTTTATGTGATCCCATTTTATAAATGATAACAATGGACCTCTTATGATCAACCATTAATTTGTCAATAATTGAATGTCACTATTCAATGAAAAAAGGCTACCAATATGAGAAACATGTGTGATTTGGGAGGGAAATGGATAATAAATCCTTTAAAATATATTAAAACTCATGTTGTAATCAAATATCTATAATAACCAGGTTAATGATAAAATAAATCATTTGCATTCCTTCTATATATTAATCTTTTATAATTTATATATTAAAATTGAATATAATAATATTAGTTCAATTTTATGTCAGAAGGAAAAAATATTTTTTTAAAACTGAATAAGGTTTTCCTGAATTATATGGTTTTATTTGAATCTTTAAATTATAAATTATATAATTTTAATATGATAAATGGACTACCTATGAATACATCATCAACAAATTATCATAGGTTGATTTTTTGAAAAGTTTCCGAACTTGTTGATTTTTTGAATGAATAATGAAAAATAAGAAATTTTATTGACAAAAGTAATATTATTTAATGTATTAAAGAGGATACATACTTTTTTATGATGTTATAATAGACTCATTATAATATTTTTAATATGAATAATCTAATTATAGTCAATGGAATTGGTTTTATCCCTCATTGTTTATTAAAATTTATTATACTAAAGTAGGAAAATTTTTATGGAAAATGATATTCATTTGTTTTTTGGGTTTAGTTATAAATTATTTTATGAAACTCTAATAAATTTTATTTGATAGAAATTGATTTAATGTATTTATTAATTATAATTCCTATTAGGTAATAAATTCACAAATGTTTTTCAACCCCTATAGTAAAAACCTTAAAATAAATATTTCAGTTATACATAAAATAGGTTCACATGGCATTAATAAATAATTGATAAAGGTTAAAAATAAATATAAATTTTCTAAATGAAGATTTTTGTATAAATTTAAAACATATATAATATAATATTTTGAGTTCATCCATTTTGGATCCTTTTAAATTTAGTAAGATCATGTTATATTTTAGTATTTTGAAAAAATTTATGTGTGTATTCTCCGCCATATATAATTGGACACTGCAATTCTTATTTTATAAAATCATAGAGAATCATTTTTCTGATTCATTGAAAAATTATTTCCTTGCATCCATAACCATTTTATAGAGTCCCTTTTTTATCAGAAAACTATCTTATGATGGATTTAGGTATAAATCAGAAGACCATATCCCATGAATATATGCAGTTCATAACTGACCATTTTTTTATTTATTATTATACGTATTTAAAATAATATTAAAATAATATAAAATAAAAAAATAAATATTTCTCATATAATAATATTTTATTATGTTACTTTCATAAATTATATCCCTCACATCTTCTATCAAATGTGAAATGAAACCATAATTTTTATGAATAGTGGGCTATCGTATTATGAATTGATATAATTAAATTTCCACCACCACCTATCCCAAATGATATAATTTTGTATTTAGTGAATTTATATGATATTAGTGAGATAATTACCATTATGAAAAGGTAATATATAGTATAATTTATTATATTTACATCAATTGGAAAATAATAATATTGTTGGTGTGTACATGTTGATTTCTTCTTCATCGAAGAGATGAGATTCAAGATTTATAAAAAATCAAATGTATGGTATATATATATATATTTATTTATTAAAATATAAAATATTTTATTTTTTATATATTAATCATTATAGGAAGACTAAATAATACATAACTTCTTTCGCTACTGTTTTCTAAATGATCGATATGTAACTTCTGCATGTATACAGTCTCCCATCTCCATGATTATGATGTAATTAATTTTACATATCAATCATTCATGGAAGGTTTAAAAATTATTTTTAATTTATAAAAATAATAAATATTTCATTATTACTATTCTTGAGATATTATAATATTAAATTATTTTGTCATTGATAAACTGCTCAATTCATTTTAGACAAATAGTTGAATTTTTTGAAAACATACTTTGTAAAATTAATTGATTTAGTAAATGAATATATCATAGTAATAAATAAAATTAATTGACTACAATTTTTTGAAAACAGAGTTTAATTAATTAAATAATTAACTTATGTTTATTATTTATAAAGATAAATAATCTACCTGGTGATTCAGACATAATATGGGGAATTCGTTACCATAAAACCACATTTTAAATGTTTTTATGATTTATACTGTAATTTTCTGTTCCATGTAAATATTAATTGAATTATTTTATGGATGTATTATATGAAAATAATTTAATTATAAATTATACTTTATATCAATTTTACCTTTCGTTCAATTTTTCCAAAAGAAATCATTTTGTGGAACGTTTTGACAAAAATGAAAAGGGAATGACATATATTGTGTCAACATATTTTATGGATTCGATAATCCTTATTCCGTGTTTTCATTCATTGAAAATAATTCATGTCTCTTTTAATAAATAATATCATTCTATTTGTCCAGGTTTTTTTAAAATGGGTGTTAAATTGAATGGATATTTTGATATTCAAAATAATTCTAATTGGTACAACATTTTTTTTATGTGTGTGATGATGGAAATGAAATAATTAATGTGTTAAAAATAATTTATCATTCATGAAAATTTGTTATGATGATTGGTGATACTGATCTAGTTAATTATAATGGCTGATCATGATATAGTTTTTTATGATGGTTGTGCTTGATAGAACTCACCAATTAATTGTGTAATTGAATATTGTTAAACAATGATATCATTCTCTAAAGGGATTATTCCAACTTACTATATAAGATTTCCCATTTGTAAAAATGATAGTAAGAGTTATAGGTAAAATATATCCCATTTTACCTATATTATTTACTTATTATTGTAATGTTTTTTTGGAAATCCTATTATTTCTCAAGAGAAGATAATGATTATAAGTTAAATTGAAATATTATGCTAATTCATAAGGGCTAAATATATAAATTTTTGAAATATTTGTAATGTGTTTTTCATGTTTTTGATGTATCTTTTATGATTATAATATTTTCTTAATGATTTATTATGAAATGTTCTTTGAAAATAATTATAAGGTGATGTTTATTTCAGGATAAATAAAATAATTATTTTGAGATCCAAATATTTTATGAAAAAGGGAAAATTTTATAATGAGTATTAGTGGATAAAAATGATTCCTTATTTTTTTTAGGTCTTTTACAGAGCCTTTTGTGCTCATACTATATTTTAAAATGTTTTGATAGGGTTTTAGGGTGAGTAAGGAAATGGATGAGGTCAATATGAAAAATTTTAATATATGTATTGTGAAGAAAACGTTTTTATAAAAAATGATTATTATTGTGGAAAAATAGAAACTGAATGGATAATTCCACTATTTAATGTAATACTTATTTTTGTATCGATTATGGAATTATTTTATAATACATTAAAACTAATAAATATTTTGGAATGCATGAATATGAATTCTTTTTTAAAGATACCGTTTTTGGATTTTTTATGGTCGAGTCCTTATGTTTTGTTTCTATGTAAAGGTTTGAATATTTTTGAAGTTATTATAATGTTTTAAAATAACATTAAGTGGTTCTAATTTATAATTATTTGAATAATGAAGGATAATATTTCCATGTTAATT
Organism: Viscum album; assembly: GCA_963277665.1. Taxonomy (NCBI): domain Eukaryota; kingdom Viridiplantae; phylum Streptophyta; class Magnoliopsida; order Santalales; family Viscaceae; genus Viscum; species Viscum album. Next base: position 212,951,808 of record OY728138.1, on the reverse strand, counting down.
CAACTAATATATATCTTTTATGAATATTTTTCCAAAGATGAAACTAGGATTCCAAAGTAAGAAGGAACCAAGAGGATAATATCCTTCCAAAATCAATAAACTCGAATATTTGGAATTGATGTAGGGTTGTTTTTGGTTGTGATGGATCAGTTCAAATAGTGTTGGGCAAAAATCCATCAAGATATCATTGAAGCATTTTTTGAGGTGATTGTGTTTGTTGACAATGTGGACATCTGTGTTGTGATTGTTAAAAACCAAGCAATGACATACAAATTTGTTGACAAAGAGGATTTCATGGTGGAATGTCGAGTTCAAGGGTTGTGATTAACGATCCATATTTTATTCAAGAACTTCGACAAAGGAATGGATGATCTGGAGGAAGTACAAAAGGATCAGATACAAGGTGTCATTGTTTTCTAGTGTTAGCCAAATTTTTGGGCCTGAAATAAAAAAAATGTACAATAGTGGGTTTTGGCAAAGGGACTTGTGCATCGCATGTTTTATGGCGAGGAAACTTGGGTGCCTAATGTTTTTTAAGATCAGAACATCAAAATATGAAAAAGGAATAAGGGTCACACAAGTTTTGGGTTAGGTCACGCAAGTGACTAGGGCGACAGAGACATGGGGTAGAGACTTGCGTGCCGAGGGGAGACTTGGGTGCCATCGGGAAAGGGGTCCAAATGCCTATAAATAAAGGTCGACCCCTCCTCATCTGGGGAAGTGTTCAACACTTAGAAAAATCATATCTCCCTTTGTGCAGTTGTGATGGTCGCACAATTAGAGGTTGCACGCCAGGTGATAGTTGTGCGCCCAAGGTGGTCTGGGCGAGGAAGCAAGAGAGTCACGCAAGTTCTGTTATGAAGAAGGAAGTGTCGTACAAGTATTTTGGTGACACTTGCGCCCCAATTTTTTAAGAATCACTAAAGTTGTTGGTTGCGTGCCAAACTATGTTTGGGCGTAAAAGGGTGTGCATCGTACAAGTTTGGAGTTGATGAAGAATGTGTCACACAAGTGGTTGAGGTAGACTTGCGCGCTAGTTTTGACATGTATGCTGAAGCTTATGTGTCGCCTTAGGGAAGGTCACCAAGTAAGGTTGATTCCCTTGTAGTGATTCAGGGCTACGTGGAAGCTGGAAGATTGCATGATACCTTCGGTGCAAAGAGATATTCATCTATAGGTGAAAGTTGGACTTCAACGGAGAATTCAAATTAAACAGAGGATGTCTTGATTAGTGACAATGAAGAGACCTACAGGTCTATAAACTATGAGTGGATCCTTTCTAGAGAAGTCAGCAAAGGAAAAGGAAGAAGGTGATCCTCTCCACCGACAGTGAGCCAAAGAGAGAGAAACAAGGAGTGACCCTTGTGAAAGTAGTGAGCTGACCCTAAACATTGTAAAGGCAGTGAGACTGGAAATAGAATTGATCTATCCCGAACCATTTAAACAGTAGTGTGATTTAGTAGATTTGGTACAGTGGAACATCATCGTTGTATGCTCCTTAGATGTAGCCCCATGAGGGTGAACCAAGTAAAAATCATTGTGTCTGCCTAGTTACATCCATGTATTGCATTTAAAGCATCATCATCAGATAAAGATGAAAAGAACTGGTCATAATAAACACACAAGTGAAAACAAAGTTACCCTTATAATAAAGATTTCAAGATCCATTTGGGAAGGAGAATTTTGAAGAAGAATATCCTTTCCCTGATTCAGCCCCCTCTTAGGGTATATAGGTCCTTATTGGTCCTAATAAATATGCTATAAATATTTTTGTAATTCATGATAATGAGAAACTTAATCTACCATATAGGAACATTATGATACTGGAACATTTTAAGAGACACCACCTTCCAATATTCAGAGGATCCACAGAACCAATAATAGATGAGGGATGAATTAATGATATAGAACTGATATTTGCTGTCATGAGTTTTTCAAATAATCTAAATTTTACCATTAATATTTATTTTTTAAAAGGATTAGTTGATGAGTGGTGGTCAATTTTTATGAATATGATGTAAATATAGAGATTCAATAATTGGAATGGGATGAATTCAATAATTTTTTCAATTTGAAAAATTTTCATATGGATGTTGAACATAAGATGGAGATTTAAATCTTTAAATAGATTTATATGGAATAATTATTTGAAGTTTATGAAAAAAACAATTACTAATTATGAAGGTAAAAAAACTTGAATTTATGAAAATTTTATTATAAATAATTAGTTTTTCTATGGAATATATTAATGATAAAGTACATACATGTCATCTAAGTAATTTAAAATTTATATGATATTTTTCATTATATTAAGATGGAGTAAATGGATTTCTGTAATGATCAATTCTTCCATTTATATAAATAAATAAACTAGCTAATCTGAAATGAATAGGGAATGAATCCATTGTAGAATTCTGATGGATAGAAAATGGTGTTTTCTTGTTTTTGATTGTTATTGTAAAAAAACTCAATATAATGTAATATTAAATATGGGAATAGATTCAGATATGGTATATTGATGTATATTGGTCATCATTGAAAAGAAATTATATTTGTAGTAGTAAGAACAATTTTTTATAATAAGTTTGTATGTTATTTTAAATATAATAAAATGTATCATTATCTAGAGGTGTGTTAAATAATATAAAAAACAAATTGAATCAGAAAAATATAAAAAAAGGATTGGAAAATAATTTACAGCTATTTTTGTTGATTATGGTCCATAGAAAAATATATAATATGTATGTTCCATGTTTATTCATATTATGTAATGTCTTGATTTATTTGGTGTCTAGAAAGTGATAAATTTCTATTAAATTTTATGGTAAAATGAAAATTTCACATTAGGAAATATAGTTAGGAATTTTTGTAAAAACACATGTGGTATTATTTTGGAAAGATGAATTTACAATGATCATTTTGTTTTCATTTATAAATGAGCATTCCTTATAAACCATTTTTTCTAGAACAATATATAATTTTATGTTATTCTTGATTTTTATAGTCTTTTAGGTTACCATGTTGTCATATATTTCATAGAATAAGTATTTATTCTCAAAAATGAGTTTGAGTTTGTATATTAAAATGAACGCATAATTTTGATATCATACAATGAATCTTATATAATTTTAAATGAACGAAATAAGAGTTATTATTTTTCATATTATTCAAAAATAAGGTAAGTATTTTGATTATTAATGTGTTGGTACTAATAAAATTTAAGATGTCTGTCATGATGAGTTTGCTGGTATTATACCTAATTACAAAGCTGAATTTACCATTGACTGGGTGTCTGATAATAATCCAATATAAAAATTCCTTATGAAATGGATCATGTAAAATTTTTCAAATTGAACCCATGGTTACAAGAATTTCTTGATTACAATTTTATTCATATGGGCACTTCTATATTGAGCGATCCTATTATAATTGCTAAAAATAATGATTGTTCCATTAGGATTTTCAATGTGTGTAGATAATTGAATACAATTAAAATTAATTAAATTTATTTTTTCCTAAAATAAATGACACTTTGATCGGATCTAGGGATCTTTATATTTTTATAAGGATAATCTCAGGTTTTTGTACCATTAATTGAATATGGAGCATGAGATCCCTAATAATGTGTCTCAAACAAAGTATGTGTATAATTACTTTTTATTATTCCCTATGGTTCCAAGAATTATACAACCATAATCATGTTACATATGAATAGTGTTTTCCATAAATTTTATGAATTTTTTATTTTTGTATAGATAATATTTTGGATTATATTAAATGTTATGTGCATGAGAAGAACCTATATTTTTTTCTTCTACCAACCATGAAAATGATATGTTATATGTATAATATATAAAATTTTAATTTCTGTTACAAATGATTTCATTACAAATACATATCATAAATAAATATCACATATGGGTTTGTAATAAACAAACCCGGATACCATCTAAAATGACACCTGATCCAATTCTCCATTTACCCGATGAGATTTCAAAATATCCTTGATCAAGAAACTATTACCAGGTCATCAATAAATTAATATTGGAAATGATTATTCCCTCAATATATTACAGTATAATTTTTCAATTTGGGAAAACAATCATATATATCTATATATATCAATAAATAAATACATATAAAATTACAAAGAGATACTAAAAAAACTGAATGTGGAACATAACAACCAAAACATACCTTTTAGTGGCCCATGACCACCCACCATGTCCCATGTCACCCTCCCTTATACAACAAAGAACAATAACACCAAGGAACAAAGAAAGCACAAACCCAATTTGTAAGATCAAAATTGAAAACAAACACTATATGGTAAAAGTAGAGTGTGAGATAAAGAGCCTAGTAGGATTCCACCAAGTATTTTATATTGTTACTATTTAAAATACATCAAATATGAATAAAGAGGAGTATAAATATATTATGATGATTAGTTTCTAAAAATTGAGTTTTAGAAATATAAAAATAATCAGTCAAACTAAACCTGCAAAAAAATCCATTTTACCATTTGAAAACATTTTATTAATGAACTTTTAAAAAAAATTATCAAGATAAAGTCATATAATGAATACTAATTTAGAATGTTTATATGATATGGAAATAAGAACAGGTTTCAATACAATTTCTTCATGGATCATAATAAAAATAAATAAATCAAGAAAGTAAACTCTGGTGCTCAATAGTGACACTGAATGGTGTCATATATTGGGATCATGTATATGCATGCCATGGGTATAACCTAAGTATGATAGTTATTCTACCTAAAAATAAATAATCAAAATACATGACTAATTTCTAGGTATAAAAATACTCTCATGGGTCTAAACAAAACAAGTTACAGGAACACCTGCTTTCAGGGCCACAAGTCCATCGCCTCAACATTTCATTTTCACGTCGGACCGAGAAGAAGAGTGTGAGTCTGCTAGTAAATCATATATTTACTTCATCCCATCTAACTATACAAGACCCCATGACTAGTCAACACAAGGGATGATATGAACATGTTATGAGGATCATGAGATCCCTATCATCAACATCTCAGTCACAGTCCTCAAACTCTCCCAATGTAAAAAAATCCCCTTTTCAACCCCAATCAATTAGAAGTGTAAGAATCCAAAAGAGTTTCTATTAATGAATTATCACATGAGAGATATATCCTATTGTTCCAACTGGGACATCATGCATCATCAATTTCAATTAAATACCTTTTATAATATCAAATATTTAAAAGGATAATAATACTAACTTTCCTTCACAATCCATCATTAAAATGGGAAACACGACATCAAATTTATCATTTATTTCAAAAACAATATCAATGAATTCAATGGAAGTATTACAATCATAAAAACGATTGAATAAATTTCAAAACATTGCTTTACAGCCTCTTTCCATGTGGATTAATAATTTATTTCAGATAACCCAATGACAATAATTCAAAAACAAGGGTATTTTTTTATTTTTTTTGTTATTATTCATTTAATAAATTCAATAATTTATAAATATTTTAAAAACATTTAATAGTTAAATTTATTTAATTTGAATCATGTAATTTCATTCCATAAATCCAAACCTGAGGCCATTTCCCTCAATTTCAGCAAAACAACCTTTAAAATATATTTAAATGTAAATAAAAAAACATGGATTATATTAATTCAAAAAATGTTAGATAAATCGATGTTAAATCTATTTAATTCATTCCACATTCAATTTTAAGATAAAATAGTCAAAGAAGATTTCATGTGGGATTTAAAAAAAAATATATTATACAAAATGTGTTAGAAATCATGAAACATGTATCTTTTAATTCTCAAGAACCAATTAAAGAAAAAATGATGGAAAGGAATAGAAACACCAACACATAAAATAATGATTCCAACATCAATAAATATGATATGTGATTCCTTCAATGGTGATCACCAAATCTAAGAAGATATATCATAAAAAAGATAGTGGACATCCAAGATCTTAATTTCATCATCAATCATAAAACATCCCAGAAAACCCAATTCATCTACAAAATTTAGGAAGAAGAAATTTATAAAACAAGGTAGAAACAAAATTACGAAGACTAAAACTCACCAAAAGAGATGATATCTACTTTTATTGGCACATCGATTTTCCATGAGATGGTGTTTGGGGAGAAAAAATGGCATCAGAGTGCTCCAAAATTCCAAATAATTATATTATGATCTAGTGGGAGGATAATAGAATTAATTAGGAAATTTCAAGAAATTAATTACAATTTTTATAAAATTAATTACAATTCAGATGGTTTCCAGGGCCAATTGACATGGTTAGTAATAACCATTTTCTATAACTGTGAATCACTTCTCATATAGTATGTTCACTTTGTTTAACCCTTTTAAAATCATGCGACTAGGTTGAACAATTAGTTTAACCATGCACAAACCATTTAAAAAGTTTCACATTTTGATTAACCATACAGAGACCATGAAACCATGGTTTCACACATAGTTTATCAATACATAAACCATGTAATGGACCACAAAACATTGAAAAAGGTCTGATAAAATACCAAAAACAACCTACAAAGAGATTGAAAATTTTCGTACTCAAATAAATTGGTCAAATCATGTAAAAAACATGGGGTGATACATCCTCACAACCATATCATTTTCCATCCCCATACATGTACTAGAAGAATTGATAGACCATGATGTACCAACAAGAACATTCGCACCTATAATATGATTTGAATATACCATGTTCATGAATATAGACTCATCCAATGGTTACCAACATACAAAAATGCAAAATCAATTCAAAAAAATTATAAGACATCTCAAAACCTGAGAAATATTGGACACCTATTATATTTCTCCCTAAAATCTAAAGGTTCACCAAAATGGTGTAATATATGAACGGAATATCGGTTGAACCAAAATAAGAGATACATTAACAATTACTTAAGGAGAAACATAAATGATCCATCATCCATAAGAATGGTAAGGAACGGACAAGGATTTCTACCTTGGGCCTGTACATAGAGGTAAACTATGATATTTCTGACCAACCCCATACCCCGAAGAACATATCAAATCGAATTTCATTACCTCTGTGTTCCTAGTCTGTCAAAAATAAACATCAACCAAATTTTTCACTAACATTCACAATTTCTATCAAATTGCAACTTGAAAGATATCACTCAATCAGGTTAGTGAATAATAGAGCACTACACTCTCACAATGGAGATAATATAGAATAAAAAATTAAGCTCTAACCCCCAAATTTAAATGAATAGAAACACAAAGGAACAAAATTAATTATCTAATAGAAATAATCAATTAATAAATTAATAATCCAAAAAATACCCAAACTATTTTCCATGAGATATTACCTACAACGTTCCAGAAACAAAAGATTTTGGAAAACAGATAATCCATAAGAAGGGAAAAGTCAAAAATTTTCCACATCCATATCATAAAAAAAGGTGGATCAAAAGTTACCATTGACATCTAGAAGCTCATCTACATCATGAAGAGATTCACTACAAGGATTTTGGATGGAGCTCCATTATCATTATTCATCTACAAAACCGCATTCAAGAGATTATAATGTTTATTGAATTTTCTATTTCCTTTTTTACAACTTAAATAACCTATTATAATGAACCAAACAACCAATACAATAATAAACAGTTTAAACATCCTAAGAAAACCTCTTTGGGTGAACATGTGATACATACTAGAAGCACAAGACAATCCACTTATTTTATAGAGACTAAACTTCCTCAAGTGGGAAATAAATATTTAGTCATTCTTGTTGTTTTTCTAGTTCAAAATTAGCTAAAAAGAACCTCTCAAGCATCTATATATAAGATATCAACCATTCGGTAGAAATGGACATTCAAATTTCTAGGTTAATAACTTTTATAAAATAGAAAACCAAGTTAAATTCAATAGCAACAAGTCCTTGTATGAAACATAACAAATGTTAGAACATCTCGCATACATCACAACTAATATATGATCTTGACTAAAAATAAAGAACATAGAATATTTCACCTTATTCAGTACCTTAGGAAACTTACATTGAATGAATACAGACATGAATAATTCCCAGGACATTATTTTATACAGACCATAGTTAATCAATACATTACACCACGCTTAGAGAGGTCCCTCAAATAAAAAGTGTTTAGAATAGATCTTCAGTGATTCATGAGTCATTAGAGTATCAAATATCACATCAACATCTTCAATAATCTACACTAACTAAAAAAACCTTTTTCAAAATTATAAGAAGGTGGATGAAAATTCCAGAAGTCGGGTATAGTGTTCGATGGTTGGAAGAGAATAGGATCTACCACTTCATATATAGTCTGGGTAGAGTCATAGACAATGGATTATACTTTCAGAAAATTTGAAGAACTACCATAAGGACTATACTGTTGAGAAAAATCTATATTTCAGGCTGTATTTTTTAGGATACATTTATAAACATCTCAAAGCCTAGGCATATTAACTTTATAATCAGATAAAACTCAATCAAATATTTTTTTAAAAATAATGTCACAACGCAATTCAATCAAAACATTATAGATTTCACGAAACAGAATATTTCACCATTAAAATAATATCAATATTTCCTTTTAAAATAATAAATATTTCGATAAATGAATTTCGGTTTCAAATACCATTTACCATCACATGTAAATTATTCCATTGTTTCAAAAGATTAATCTCATTTTCAAGCTATCAAACCATTTTCATTTTAAATATATTAAAAAAATACAACTTAAAAAAATCATTACCACATCACATAAGAGTGTATGATAAATAGTGTTTCAAAAAACCATTTCATAAATCTCACTTTTGGTCCATTTGAAAATTTCTCTCAAATAACATACAAAAAAATGTTTTAAGTCACAATTTAGTTCTCACGAGGTGTTTAAAATTATCAAAAAAGGATTAAACTTTAAACATCCACACATGAGCATGAAAAAACCCACATCCATAACACACATAACTAGCCTCAGATAATTGATGTCAATTGTCAGAAAATATATAAGGTTTCTTGTATAGAACCGATTTAGTATTGAAATGGTATTTGTTGTATCAGATGGTAAACCACAAACCAACCTCACAACTATTCATGGATGGATTTACAAATCAGTCATGATGATTCTTCATTATTTTTTCAACCATGAAAACATAATTCCAATATGGTCAATCTTCAATAATTTTTCAAAAACTCGTATTATATTACCCAAATAAAATATATTCTCATTGTAAATATAAAAAAAAATTTATCATCAGAAAACCAATAACTCAAAATAAATTCTCATGTCCCAATATCCATGTTAACTCAAGTCACACCATGAATGGGTGGGGATCAAGAACACTTTCACAAGATATATCTTATGTATGGAAACATTCATAATCTCATTTATAACAAGACCCACCCTAACTAAAGATATTGATTTAAAATTCAAGTATCTATATTTAAGAAAATGTCCTTATATTGTACCAACTTTAATGAACCAACATGGAATACCATCAAAACAAGTACTTGAGCCGATTTACCACTAACCCAAATAGCGTTTCCAATCTCCATGGGATGGATATTATAACCTAGGCTCCAAAAATTATTATTTTTTGATTATTTCATCCTCAATAGATTCTAATAAAAGAGTAATATTTTGAAATGTAATCAGATATATATATGAATCAATACTTATATATATCAAAGTACAGAAAGGCAATGAGAAAATAAAAATTAGAACCTAAAAACCAAAACATACCTTCCAATGGTATATGAACGACCAATACATCCCAACTCACCCACCCTTGGTCTCCCTATCAATATCCCATTAATGATAAAGAATGTTTGAACACCTTCTATAAGATCATAAAGACATGAAAAAAACACAAGTTAAAATTAATGTGTGAGAAAAAGAACCTAGTAGGATTCCACAAATGATTATACGCGGTTAATTTATAAAGAAATTAAAATATTAAAAAATAAAGGTACAAATAAGAATATGAGGATTAATTAAAAAATATATTACTAAACATATAAAAATCATTTGTCAATCTAAACATGAAAAAATGTCATATCTCCTTTTAAAATGTAGAAATTTTATTGAAAATATTTGAAAATAATTTCATAAGATAATGTATGATAATCATGAAAATATGATAATAGGAATATTATAAGGAAATAAGAAAAAGATTCAATACCTTAGTTTCAATGTTCATAATAATAATAAATTAATGAATAAAGGAAACTCTCAATCTATATAGTCGAAACAAACACTTTCATGTATCGAGATAAAGTATATAGATTTCATGGGTATAACTGTAACACCCCAAGTTTTTTAAAATAAATATTTAATGAAATTTTAAAATATATCCATTAAACAGAACATTTCCTTTTATATGTTTTGAATTTCAAAAACTAGTCATCTGGAGTTGTGTTCAGTAATTCATTTGGAATCCAACAGAACAAACTTGAATTTTGCTGAATAGTAACATACCCTTATGAATAGTAATATGAATAGTAATATGAATAGTATATGAACCTTATGAATAGTAAAAACTTATATTATATTATTATTTACGGTAATGAGATAATGAGATATTAATTAATTTTTCAATGTCATAGAAAACCAATTATACGTTTAAGGTTGATATTTTTCGAATTAACTATTAAATTATTTAAAAATTAAATTAAAAATATTTAGAACATTATTTTTGAAAAATGGTGTTCACTTTTTAATTCTACACATTGAAAAATGATATAGGTGAATTTTTGGGATTTTTCTGAAATTCATGAATTTTTTATGAATAGTGAAATACAGTAAAATACCGTATATTCAAATTATCGGTTAAATACATTATTTATGACATAAAAATTGAGGTAAGGACACATGGTTCGAACTCACATGAACTTACTATTTTTTGGGGTCACATGAAATAACACTATTGGTTGTCTTTACGGAAATAATGAAACAATGAAATCAAATATTCCAAATTTACGCTTCTCCTCCACTAGAAAAACACCACACCACTCCCTCTTCTATTTAGTACACCTATCCTTGAATCTCCTCAATGTTATGCCCAATTACCCTTCTCTAGTCTCTCCCCATTTCCGAGAATATCCTGGTCTTTTCAAAAGACAAAAATCCCTTCCTTCAAGTAGATTCTGAATAAGGTTATTTCAAGAGTTAAAGCACACTTCTTTTTCAGTTGGTTTCATTTCAATTTATCTTCTTTTGTTATCCTCTCTCCACCTCCTTTGTATAAATGATCATCATAACTCCAATATCATCTATATACTATAATTATATCATATTAATTGAAGAACCATCATCAATATTCTTACTGCCACCTTTTATTTTTATAAACGAAATCTACATCTATAAGGTTCCGATTTATAACCTTCATGGACAATGAAGTTCCATTATTCAATATCTCCATCATTACATGTCATGAATGAATATTAATGGTTTAACCAGACTATAATAAATTTATTACAACCTAATTAATATTCATGAACCATTATATGTACATATAATTAAGTTATATGACATAACAAATTCATAATAATCCAAACACCACCAAATAATTGAAGTGGTTGTCATATACTGAATCATCATCATTCCATGTAACAAAATTATATAAATGACTATTATCACTTTTGGATGTTCATAAATAATATTTAATTTCAATTTGGGATATTTACAACCATTCCACATGATCTCCATTACTTAAAAACAAGTGTACCCACTATAAAAATAATTAAAACTAACAGACCGGAATGACGAAATTCGATATTATAACTTATCAATAAGGACATAAAAGAACTAAACAGAATTATGATAAACTAAATATATGTATAATAGTTTCTGAGTTATGATATTAATTATTATGATTTCATAATCCATGACCTTAATTTCAAGAATGAAACACATTAATATTTAAGGGAAGTGTTTTCTCACCTGAACATCCATTTTCATTCAGGTTACTTTTATTTTCTAATAACCTTAATAACATTTATATATATTATTAGTTAATCCTGATAATGTATTTTAGGTATTCTTTATTTTTTTACCAACCATAACCCTTCCTTATTTTTTGCATAGTTATGCATTTTAAAAGGAACATTCAAAATTGTTTCCAAAATACAATCACAATTCAAGGGAATTTCTCAAATTCATACCTAATTTAAAAGCAACACTATAATATATTTTTGGGAACCATTATCTTTATAAAATAAATCTTTTTATTATGAAAGTACTATCATACTTCACTTCTGGTTTTATACAAATATTTTTCCAACAAAAATCTTTTTTTCAAAATAAAAGAGTATTTATCTCAAGAATGGAGGATTTTATAAGTGTATTCTCGTTTGATTCATCGCTCTTGTTGATTCTTATGTATTTTTGGTGTTATTAATTTATTATGTAATATTCCATATTTTATTGAATGGTTTTTGACTAAATTTATTGTGGATGATCTATCCTAAAATAATTAACCGTATTTCTCAGAATGGTTCGAGTTTTATGTTTAATGATTAGGGAAAGTAAGTTACATTTCATATTACATTTTCAATATGAATGTAAATGATTTTTATGATTATCCCCACACATTTAAAGAAGTAATTTAACTTATTATGTAATGGGTGGGGCCCACTATATCTCCTCGATGCATCGGTAGGTCTCATGAGAAAAAATAGATGTGGAATTGGTCGAGGCCTTTCCCAATGTGATATATGGATTTTGGTTGAGGCCTATATCATTAGATGTCTTGTCTGAGGCCCTGAAAAAATGTTTCAGAATTTCCAGGATATGCACTTCCCTTATTATAAAGCTAGTAATATAAGTTTCATGTGTTTATTTGACTAGTAGAATACCCATGATTATGTTATATTATGTAAATATTTACTCAGATCATTTTCCTGCCATTTTGTGTTCAAATTTATTTTTAAAGGAGTGTTCTTCCTATTATTCACCATTTCTAATGTTTATTCTATCTTACACAATATTTCGTACTCTTACTGAGAGTTTGATCTCACTCATTTCTTATGTTTCATTTCCACAGGGCATTAAGAAGTAAATTATGAATGACTTGCAAGTGTAATCTAGGAGTCATGTTTGTTTCTAGGGGAATAAATTAGTGGTATTTTTTACATCATGAATGAATTATAATCTTATATATGTATCTTGTTTAAAAAAGCTACTAAACTACTCAGTCCTTTTGGATTTTTATTCCTTTTTTATATGCCAATGTAATAAAATAAGTCACCGGCTTTGAGCAACGAGGGTTGGGTCCTTAAATTTGGTATCAGAGTAAGATTAGTAGAAAATATGGAAACTTGATTTTGAAAATCTAGATTAGGGAAGAGTCCCTAAGATAATATTTAAAGATAAACATAAAAGAACGTCCTTGTATTTTGGTATGGAATAGATTTTGTGGATCATTCAAGCAATACATCCATGTCTCGTTACGAGAAGGTAGAGGTGGCTCTGGAACATATATACCTACGAGTGAAAGATCTGACAAGGAGTTTCGGGCCTGACCCGGGGTATCTTGGTATATGACAATGGTCCTATCTACACTCTTGGTTATGACACTCCTGGGGGATATGCTTAAGATAATTCTCTTTTTCATTACAATCCACTATGAAGGATTTAAATGTAAAATATTCCTCAAAAATACCATGTTTATGATTATGATATTTCCTATGCATATAAATTTAATTTATGCTTATTATTTTTTGACATTGAGATTGTAAATTATTATCCATACGATAATCTAGTGTATTTAAATATTTAGAAATGGGTCATAGTGGAAGGAATGGAAACCGCATGAACCCACGAAGGGATCTCCCTCTGATGCAAGATACTGATGTTGGCTCTGGTGATGTGATGTGTGCTGAGAAACATATAACTATATTGAGACTACTTACTCAGGTTATGAACAGTAACCATACCCATATAGAGCATCCAGATCCACCACATGGAGGAGCGATGTTATATCTCTTTATGCAACAACACCCACCATAATTAAATGGGGATACAAACCCATTTGTTGTTGAACAGTGCATAAGATCCCTAGAGAAGATATTTCTCACATTGGGATGTAATGAAATAGAGAAGGTCATCATGGAAGTTTATCATTTATCAAAATACGAGGATCAGATATGGTCATTAATGAAAAATACAAAGGAGGATGAAGAGATAAAAGATTTCAAATAGAGGGACTTTAATGAAATATTCATAGATAAATACTTTCCTCGTGAACAACGAGCAGGTATGGAGAGGAAATTCTTGAATCAGAGTCATAAATAGGATGAAAAAGTTTCCAAGTCTAAATCCAACTATACAATGTTATAAAGACATGCTATGTACTACACATATAATCCATGGAGAAAATTTTATCGATTCATTGATAGCCTAAAGCCATTCCTCCAGCATGCACTGGTATACCAATGTTTTTTAACACATAGGGATATAGTTTCATGTGCTATCAAGATAGAAAAATAATTCTATATGTCTTATGACTTTAAGGGAAATAACGAAAAGAAGATGCATGCCGAAAACAATGGGAAAGGAAATATGGAAATAGGGAAGAAGAGAAGAGTTGAATTTCCACCATGTGATAGCTGTGTAAGGAAACACCCTGGTGCGTGCTTAATTGGAAAAGTAGTATGCTACAAATGTCGTCAGAAATTCCATTCTTTTTGGTGATTTCAAGGCAAAGAAAGATTCCATTAATGTTCAATGATATAATTGTCGAGGGATGGGACAATATGCTAATGATTTTCCAAAGTGTAAAGGAAATATGCAACAGAAAAGGCCAAGGGAGCAGGGACAAGATTATGTGATCACAACTATAGAGGTTGAAGTTCTGAATGATGTAGTGGTAGGTACCTTGATCATTTCATAAAACATAGGAAATTATTTATTTGATTCTGGATCATCACATTGTTTCATATCATCCTAGTTTCATAAGAAAATTAGATATTTCCAATTTGATTTAACAAGGGAGTTGTCAGTCAAAACTCATAAGGGAAGTATCATTGCATCAATGTTTTGTGAATCCGTTCACATTAGGGAATATAAATGTTCTTTATATTCTTATCTCAGTGTTATACCCATTATTAAATTTTATAAAATCATGAGTATGTAATGGATTTCAGTCCATGATGAGAAAATTTATTATAATAAGAAGGTGGTTACAATTTTCGATGATGATAATGAGTACCTTATCTTTAGAGAAGAAATGTCACCACCTAGTTCTTATATAGATCCACCCCTAGTATCTAAACTAAATTCATTTATCAGGGAGGAAGAGAATGAAATATCTATGGGTGAGGAAAAGGATGTTCCAATAGAATATTTATATGTTGTTCAAGAATATATTGATATCGTTCCAATAGATTTAACTATACATCCTCCAGAGAGGGAAATTGAGTTTTCAAGTGAATTAATTCCGAGTTCAAGGCCCATATCAAAGACCCCATATAAAATGGAAACTATGGATTTACTGGAGATAAAGAAACAAATTGAGGAATTGAGTAATAATGGATTTATTTGCCCTAGCATTTCTCCAAATAGAGCCCCTGTTCTTTTTATAAAGAATAATGAAGTGTCTATCCGGCTATACATTGATTATAGGGATATCAATGCTATTACAATAATGAATTAGTATCCACTGCCATGAAATAATTATTTATTTGATCAACTTCATGGAGCCCAATATTTTTCGAAGATTTATATTCAATATGCATAGCATCAGTTACTTGTGAGGAAAGAATACATTCCATAAACAGTATTCCGAACTAGGTATAGGAATTATGATTTTACAGTAATTCCTTTTGGACTATTTAATGCACCATATATTTTCATGGATTTGATAAATAATGTATTCAAGGAATATCTTTATGACTTTTTGGTGGATATTATTGAGTATATCTTGGTATACTCTAAGAACTATAAAGATCATGTAAATCACTTGCGCACCATTCTGAAGAGAATGAGATGAAATGAGTAATATAAGAAGTTCAAAAGGTGTGATTTTTGGCTCCAATTAGTTTTCTTTTTTGGGACACGTTGATTCTATATGTAAGGAATATATGTAGATCCTGCAAACAAAAAGGATGTGCACGAATGTCCTACAACAACAAACATAACTGAGGTACATAGTTTTATTGGTTGATTAGGTTATTATCTGCGTTTCGTACAAGACATTGCCCGTATAGCCAATCTAATGACCAAGAGTACATGAAAGGGGTTAAATACATATGAACCAAATAATGGGAGGAGTAATTTGAATAATTGAATAGGAGGTTAGTAAATGATCTGATGCTAACTCTATATTCCAGAATGATGGGTTTGTAATCTATAGCGACGCATTGAAGAATGGACCTGGTTGTGTCCTTATGCAAAATGATCGAGTGATTTACTATGCGTCTAGGTAGCTATAAAATAATGAAAAAAATTGTGCAACTCATGATCTTTAGTTAGCAGCGGTAATCGTTTCTCTGAATATTTGGATACATTACCTCTATGGAGAGAAATGTGAGATATATACTGATCATAAGAGTTTGAAATATATATTTTCATTGAAATAACTCAACACGAGACAAATGATATGGATTGAGCTACACAAAGACTATGACTTTACAACAAACTACTACCATGGGAAGGAAAATAAGGTAGCAGATGCTTTGAGAAAAAAGTATCATGGAGTTCAAAAAAGATGAGATTTGAAAGGGAACATTTGTTCATTGATCTAATAAATATAGATATGTAAATTATCAAGGAAGGTAAGACATCACTACTTTTTCAAAAAGTTTCCAAACATTCTTTACTAGAGAGGATAAAAAGGTTGCAGGCTGATGCTGATGAGTTTAGAAAAAAATTAATGTCGTAAATGATGGAAAGTTGATTGAATTTGTATATGAAGGTGGAATTTTGAATTCGGAAAGAGGATTTGTGTCCCTGGTATTTCAAATCTAGAGAGGGAAATATTAATTGATTTTCATATCTCTAATTTCTCTATACACCATGGTTGCAAAAAGATGTTTAGAGATCAAAAGGATCATTTTTTGTGGGAAAACATGAAGGAGGAGATTTCTGATTATGTGTCGAGATGTTTGATTTGTCAACATGTGAATGAAGGAAGACAAAATCCTGGTGGAGTCATGAAACCCCTTCCTATACATATGTATAAATGGGATGATATTACGATGGAATTTTTCAAAGGGATGCCAAAGACTCCAAGAAAAAATGATGCGGTTTTTGCCATTGTTGCCCATTTTATAAAATCAGTAGATTTTCATTCTATAAGGGAGGATTTAACACTTGAACATTTAGAAAGAATATATATTAATGAAGTTTTAAGACTTCATGGTGTACCCACAACAATTGTTTCTAATCATGATCCCTGTTTTACATCATGATTCTGGAAGAGTCTTCATAAGGCCCTAGATACTAATCTATGTTTGAGCATTGCCTACCACCCACAATTTGATGGACAATCAGAATGGACTATTAAAACCTTGTAAGACATGTTGATGTCTTGTTCACTTGATTTTAAAGGCATGTCGGATCAATATTTACCTCTTGTGGAATTTTCCTTCAACAATAGAATTGTTTCAAATTTCCAAATGGCACCCAATGAAGAATTATATGGGTAGAGATGTTGTACACCAACTTGATGTGATGATGTTGGTTAAAGAAAGATCTTGGTCCTAGAACTTGTTGATAAAACCATGGAAGATTTTATGATTATCCAAAACCATAAGAAATCAGCTCAATGTTGGAAAAAGAGCTATGCTGATAATCGAAAGGAAGTATTTGGAATTTTAAGAAGGTGGTCATGTTTTCATAATGGTATCTCCATGGAAGGGTATTATATGATTCAGTAAGAAGGGAAAAATAATTCTCAGGTACATCGGAACTTTTGAAATTCTAGATGGAATTGGATTTGTAGCTTACTGTTTGGCAATGCTTCTAGGTCTCACCAAAGTTCACAATGTGTTCCACATGTCAACGTTAATAAAGTACATGCCAGAGCCCACAAATGTACTCACTTATTGAGCCTGATATAACTTATTATGACGATCCTATGAATATTCTTGACACCAGATAACAAGTATTGAGAAATTAGATGACTCATCTGGTAATGGATCATTGGACAAACCATAATATGGAGGAAGCAACATGGGAGCCTATGGACCTTATGTTAATGACATACCCGAATCATTTTAGGTAATATTTTTTGAAATTTGTGGATGAAATTTTTGTAACAAGGGGAGAATATAACACCCCATGGTTTTGAAAATTAATGTAGAATAAAAATTTAAAATATAGATATTAAACACAAAATTGTCTTTTCTATGTTATGAATTTAAAAAAAATGTTATGTAGAGGTACATTCAGTAAGTCATTTAGAGTCTCATAGAACAAACTGGATTTTTGGTGAATAGTAAAATTCCATTATGAATAGTTATATGTGCCTTATGAATAGTAAATAATGATATTATTTTATTTTATTAAGATAATAACAAAATGAGATCATTATTAAATTTTCAATGTCATATAAAACTACATATACCTTAAATAATGATATTTTTCGAAATAACTATAAATGTATTTAAAAATTAAATTAATAATATTTAGAAATTTATTTTTGATAAATGGTCGTCACTTTTTAATTCTACAAGTCAAAAAATGGAAGGGCTGAGTTTTTGAAATTCTTCTGAAATTCTTGAATTTTTGACGAATAATGAAATACGGTAAAATATTGTATATTCAAATAATCAGTTAAATTCACTATTTATGACATCATAAGTGATATAAGGCCACTTTTTTCGAATTCAAAATCACTTATTACTATTATGGGTCACATGAACCAACAGTATTGGTTGACTTGATTGAAATAATAAAATAATGAAATAAAATATTCAAAATTTACACCTATCCTCCACTATAAACCCCCCACCAATCCCTCTTTTATTAACTATTATCAGCCATGAATCAAAACAAATTTCTTCCCAATTACCCTTTACTAGTCTCTACCCATGTCCATGAATCTTCTGGTATGGCCAAAACACCAAACCCCTTCCCTTAAGTAGATTTTAAGAAGGTTATTTGAAGAGGTAAAGCACCCTTCTTTTTCTTTTGGTTTCATTTCAATTTATCATCTTTTGGTATCTTGTCCCCACCTCCTCTATCCAAATGATCATTATAACTTCATAAAAATGTATATAATGTAATTATATTATGTTAATTGAATAACCATCATCAATATTTTTACTCCCCCCTTTTATTTTTAAAACGAAATCTATGTCCATGATGTTCCGATTTGTAACCTTCATGGAAGATGAAGTTTTGTTCTTCAATATCTCCTTAATTACTGGGAATGAAACCATATTAATGGTTCAAACAGCCTATAATATATGTATTATAACATAATTAATGTTAATTTACTAGTCTATGTACATACAATTATGTTATATGACAAAACTAATCCATAATAATCCAAACACCACCAAATAATTGACATGGTTGTCATCTAATGAATCATCCTAATTCCATGTAACCAAATGATATAAATGATCATTATCAATTATTTATGTTCATAAATAATATTTTATTTCAATTCTGGAGATTTACAACCATTCCAAATGAACTCCATTACTTAAAAACAAGTGAACTGATTATGAAAATCAAGAAAACAAACACACCGAAAAGACGAAATTTGATATTATAACATATCAATAAGTACATAAATGAACTAAAAAGAATAATGATAAAATAAATAAATTCCTAACAGGATATTATTTAAGTTATTAATGAGTATTATTTCATATTTTGAGACCTTAATTTCATTAAGGAAGCTCATTTGGATTTAAGGTAAGGGATTTCTCACCTGAACATCCATTTTCATTTTAATAACTTTTATGGTCAAATTACATCAATTAAATTATTTTATATTTTTATGTAATACTCACAAATTTTTGTGTGTGTTATATATATGTTTACCTACTATAACCCTTCCTTATTTTGTGGATAGATACAGCTTTTAAAATGAACATTCAAAATTGAATCCAAAATACAAGCCCGATTGAAGGTAATTTCCCAAATTTTTACCTATTTTAAAAGGAACACTATAATCTATTTTTGGAAACCGTTATATTTATAAAATCACTCATTTTGTTATAAAAATACAATATTACATCACTTCTATATTTATACAATGATTTTTCGAAAAGAATACTTCATTTCAAAATTAATGAGTAGTTATATAAAGAATTGCTTAATGATTTTATAAGAGTATTATCATTTGATTCATAACTCTTGTTGATTATTATGTATTGTGGGGGTTAATAATTAATGATGACATATACCATATTTTATTGAATTTTTTATGACTAACTTTATTGTGTATGATCTATCCTAAAACTATCCACCATATTACTTTGAATGGTTAGAGTTTTTGGTTTAATGATTTGGGAAAGTTAGTTACATTTCATATGAAAGTTTCAATATAAATGTAAATGTTGTTTATGTTTATACCCACTCATTTGAGGAATTAATTGGTCTTATTATGTGAAGGGTGGGGCCCTCTATAGCCGCTCAATTCATTGGTTGGTCTAATGAGACAGATAGACGTGGAATTGGCCAAAGCCTTTCATAATGTGATATACGGAATTTGGATAAGGCCTTAATCATTAGATTTCTTGGCTGAGGCTTTGAAAAAATGTTTCAGAGTATCGGACAAATGCACTTCCCCCATTATAAAGATATTAATTCAATGTTCATTTGGTTATTTGACTATTATAATACCCATGATTATGTTATATTATGGAAATATTTACTCAGCTCATATTCCTGCAATTGTGTGTTCAAATTTATATTTTAAGGAATGCGCTTCCAATTATTCAGCATATCTTATGTTTATGTTATGTTCTGCTATATTTCTTACTCTTAATGATGGTTTGAGCTCACCCTTTATTAGGATTCATTTCTAAAGGGCATGAAGAAGTAAATTATGAATTACAAGGAGGAGTAATCTTGGAGTCGTGGAATTTTCAAGTGGAATAAATAAGTGTTGTTTTCCCTTCATGAATGAATGATATGCTCTTTTACATGTCTTGTTTCCAAATGCTACAAAACTACTCGGTCCTTCTAGATTTATATTCATTGTTTATATTCTAATGTAATAAAATAAGGCAGCAGCTCCGGGCAACTAGGGTCGGGTCATTACAATAACATATGTACGATAGTGAGTCCACCTCAAAATATCATATATAATTAGATGAGTAATTTTTGGACTTACATCTTGTCTCATGTATCCAATGCAAAAAAGGTCCATGTACAACTTTTTTCCTATTTTCAATTACAAATCATAGGTCATTCACATTCTCTATTGATCCACTAGAAGGTTGTGAGTCCTAATGTGGAACATATATCTAGGCCATATCAACATTTAATCAAGGTTATCATAACTAGTGTGAAATAATGGGTGAGATAAACAAGTAATGTGGATCACAAGATCCTTACCGTCATCATCTCAATCTCACACTCACACTCTTTTAGTGTAAATAATCCCCTTTTCAACCCCAAAACAATGGGAATTATTATAATCCATAAAATAAAAAAACTGGATTGTTACATTGGAGATTTATCATAGTGTTTTGATCATAAATTAAGTCATCATAAATTTTAATATAAATCCTTTTATAAAATTCAATATTGAAATGGCTAAAAATACAGTTCTCCATTCACAATTCATCATCAAAATTCCAAATAGGCCTTTAAAATATTCATTTATTTCAAATAGAAATTAAATCATTCACAGGAAGTATCAAAATATTAAAAATTACTAAATACATTTCCAAGAAAGGGTTTACATCCTTTTCCCTTGGAGTGAAATAATTAAATTTAGATAACCTAAGAAAAAAACATCAAAAATTGTGGAATCCTTTAAAAATGGGTTCATGGACATTTAATAAATTTATTAATTTAGAACTATTTATCGAACATTTTATGTTTGAATACATTTCACACAAATCAAGGATGGTCATTTAATAAATCAAAACCATAGAAAAAACCCTCACTTTTAGTAAAGAAACCCCCATTAAAATCGCTTTAAAAATAAATGAAAAAAAATATGGAATTTATTTATTCACAAAATGATAATAGAAATCAAATTTAAGTCAATTTAATTCAATCCATATTAAATTCGGAGAGAAAAGGATAAAATAATATATCATATAGAATTTAGGGAATCAATATTATAGAATATGTGTTAGAAATCAAGACACATGTGTCTATGAATTCCAAAGAAACAATGAATCCAAAAATTAAGGAATATAATAGAACGAAATACTTCGAAATTAAGAAATACAACAACAACCATTTCAATATGTGTCTCCTTTGATGGAAATCACCAGATCTAAGATCATTGATCTAGAAAGACGAGAGAGGAGATCTGAGATCTACATTTTAACATTATTAAACCAAGATCCAATAAAACGATAGTATTTGAAAATCATTTGGAAGAATACAATAAATTCTCAGTAATATGGAGGCCTCTAACCCTTTATTAAAATAAAAGAAATGTATAGGAGAAAAAGATCAAGAGTACAGGTATACCGTGCATCCACATCCAGATAATAATCCAACCAGAGAAGATCAGCAACATATCATAGTAGTCATAATCCTCGCCACATCCATAATAAGGCACATCATCCGCAGTAGGCTACTCCCATTCAGAGTTCGTATCATATGGTTTTATAACCTAGGAATACTTCTATCTGAGCTCCAGTTTCTCCATAGTGAGTTTCTACTTATTTTACTGCTTGCTCATATGACTCTTTTTATAATTAGGTACACCTTATTTTTCTTTCTTGAACAAGGACCTAGTGGATACCAGCTTCAGTAAGTAAGAATAGTCCTTTTGTGGCCTCCTCTTTGGTGGAGCAGTAACCACACCATTACTGCAAGACAATTTCTTCTTTCCACCATGAACGATATCACTGTATGAAGGTCTTGCAGCCCCATGGCCATTCTCCTTATCACTGTCAAATACATTTCCCCATTTACCTGTGAGTTTAACTGGGATGAATCATACATCCCCACCATATTGCCTTACCAAAACACCTTCTAAGTTTGTCAGAGAATCACCCCGATCATTGGAGAGATCCTATTATGATCAATCAGAGCCAGAAATTGCAGATTTACATCTTTCCCAGGGTCCTCTATAGTCCCCATCGGGACATAAACTACAACATTTTCTAGAAAATTGGAACCAATTTGCATAGTCAAGTATTTAGTCCCCAGCGAATTAGAAATCAGATTGGGTGACTCCTCCTGATCAAAGACCTCAAAGCTATTACCAGAGAGGACACCCTGTACAGAATCCACTGCTCTTCTATTTATGCTACCACCCAATCCAACAGCACCCTACAACACATTGAGTTTCTCAGCTCCAAGCCCACATTTAATCTGCTTAAAGTCCTGGTGCACAGATGGATTGATTGAATCCCTCACCTCATTCACAACATAGTCATGTGGGCACACCTCAGCATGAAAGGATTTCCGCACCTCCTACTCCAATAATGTGCCCAGTAATGCCTTTCCAAGGAAGGAGCTTCCCCCTATTCATCACGCCCAGTAGAAACCGCAGTCCCACTACACTCCACAGGTCCACCCATGTCTTTATTTACACTCCCTCACACGATCACAGTATCACCAGAATTGGACTTTCCCAAAACTAAATCCAAGCCAAAAGCCAGACCACCATCAGATATTCTCCTTTCAACCATCTTTGAAGAACCAATCATCTATCCACGGTGACAAACCATTTCTAGATGACCAAAACGGGAACAGACAATGAAATAGCGCATCCAAAACTCAAAGATGACACCCTGCCTCTATCGAAACTCCTTGCTATCTATGATCTAGGCACAGTCCACTGGTGGTCTTGATACATCGACCTCCACACAGATCTGGGGGAAAATTTGGTGACTCACAGCCTCAGTCCGACGATTAGAACAAAGGTAACGACCAATCATATTGCTGATTGCGCATAAAATTGAGGGATTTTGGAAAGAAAAAGGTAATCCCGGAAGACTCACCCACATTGAGATTGTTGCAGGAACTCGTCGCATGTGGAAATCAAAGCTCCAATGAAACATGAAGATGGTAAAACCATTACATCTTCATGGAGCTCGAGACCAGGCCACAATCAAATCCTCATCAGAGTCAATGTGAATCATGATATGCTTCCGACCAAGAAGACCCACGACTGTACGCTCCTGTAACTCACAAGAATATGAGAAAAATCTCTCGAACTCATCAACTGAAGGGCGTTGTGGAAGAAACCGTGCATCTAGGGTTAGATTTTATAAATCTGCAGTTCTATTGATCTCATCTAGGAGAAGATGAAGTTGCGGTGCTGCCTGAAACAAATCTGGGACGTTCGAGGAGAGATGGATCCTTCGCAACGGAAAATCCGTGCCAAGACGAGTGAAATCATTATCATGTAGACACATATCTCCCCCTCCAAATGGGAGGGGGAGTAGAGCTCATCTTTATCGGATAAGGTCATCTTCGGTCACCTCTTCCATCCTCATTAGTGAACTTCATCATCATTTGGAAGAATAAATTAGGAGAATAAGGGGGATCCATAATTATGAAGATATGAACTCAAAAAAATATCTCTTCCATGATTTGGGCTTCGGTCAACAAATAAATGATGATTGGGGATAAAAAATAGATTAATAGGGCTCCCAAAATCCAATGAATCATATTATGATCAATTGGGGGGATATTATAGTTAATTATGAGGGTTTTAGAACATTAATTAAATATTTTTTAAAATTAATTACTATTCACATTTACTCATGTGCTAGGATGAATAGTTAGTACTAACCATGGGACTTAACCATGAAACATTGCAAACATAGGCTTTACACTTAGTTTAATCACGAACAAAGTAGGTGACCAGGTGGAAAACATAGTTTAACCATGTGAATACCATGGAAAACCCATAAAATAGGTTTCATAATTTGTTTAACCATGTGCAAACCATGAACAAACCATTCAACTAGGTTTCACACTTTGTTCAACCATGTGAAAACCATGAGAAAATAAAGAAAAAGTCCAATAAAAAGTTCAAAAAGGGTCTTTTAAAATATTGAAAACAAACTTCAATGATATCCAAACATTCTGTACTCAAATCAATGGGTAAAATCACATAAAAACAAGTAATATGATTTTATAGAGTCAATCCTCATAAAAATTGTGTATGAATAGCCAAGACAAACAAATAATATATAGTTTTAATGTTTTCCTCGATTAGAATTCAACTAGTGGTATTTTTATAAAACATTGCATATTTATCTATCACAATAAGTATGTTTACAAGAAACTATTTTTTGTTCATTATGAAAATGTAATGAGATTAATGATTTAACGAATTTAAAACATCTTTACTTAATTCTCTAGTTTTGACAATAGAATTAAAAAATTGTGACTTTTTACCTACATTGACGATTAATTGATGATACTAGATTTTTTAATGTATAATGAATAGGTAATTTATTATTCAATAATTAAAAGGAAACCTCATCAGAAAAATTATTCTCTACATGAATGTGAACTTGTAGTGGTTTTTTTTATTTTAAAATTTGGATACATCATTTATAATGAGAAAAGTGTAGATGATGGAACCTTTTGATGCATTATATAGAAATTCATATCACCCACATTCTTTTTGGGATGATATTAAGGAAAAATTGTTTTTGGGTCTGTAATTAATAGAATAAATGTTTAATGATGTGAAAATTATTTAGTAACACATGAGAATGGATCTATATAGGATTGAATTTTATTCATATAATCATAAAAATATATTTTATATGAGGAAGGTGATCATAATTTTCTTAAAGTAACTTCCGGGAAAAGTGTAATGTGTTTTGTTAAATATGAAATTTAATTATTATAATCAATAAACCATGTGAAATTCCTTATAAATTGGTATCAGATACTTATTTATTTTCCTTAGCTTTGATTTTTTCACTAGTTCTGATGTCTTTCTATTTTTAATAAAATATATACAATATGAATCTCGTCTTTTGAGACTTGAATAATAATTATTGGAAGAAAACATTTTTTATAAGGAATAACCAGTACATATTCTTTACTACAGATATAATGTGTTTTAGAATAATTTTACATACCAACTTATGTGTTTTTTAAAATAACATATTATTAAAGAAGCAACATGGGAATCTAAAAATGCTGCGGGGGAATGTTATCTGCACCTGCTTCATACTATATAAAATTGTGACGAAATTTTTCAAAAATAGAATATGATTGTAAAAATGTTTTTTATGATTAAATAAATAATTTTTATTTATTATTTTAATTAATAAATTATTCATTATACAGTTATATTCATTATAAAAATATTAATAAATAATTCACATAAATGTAAAAAACACTTATTTCTAACCAACATAGGTTTTCATTCATTATATAGTTTATAAAATTTTATTTATAAAATAATTGAGTATAAATTTCACAAAATGACATCATTTTAAAAATAATCAAATAAAAATTATCAAGGATGATTTTTTTATAATTTTTTTAAATGATGTATTCTTTTAATGAATAATGATAATAAATATTGTAACTTAAAACCACATTTTTTATTCAAGAATAACAAAGTATACATCATAATTTAAAATATTTTTAAATGAAAAATTGTCTATTTATATTCTGTGTAATATTATTATGGTTATTGGAATAAATATTATTCATCATCACTATGTAAAAAATTATACATTAGATTGATTTTTCAGGAAAACTTCTTTTTGTCATGTTTTGTGGGTTTAAATTTAAATTACGTTATTCCAAATATAATAATTAAATTTAATGGAATGTATTTCATACTTCAAATAAGAGTAAATAAAAAAAACTATAAGGTAAAAATATTTTTTTGACATAATGAATATAAAAAGAGTAAAGATTTGTTACTTCGGTTATGGTTAAAACATAGTTTCTAATGGGTTAGACTAATGTGATAACTGAATAAATCACCATGAAAATTTCCTTAATACTATTTTATAGAAATATTTATACACTATATCATATCATATTTATATATTTATCTTTTTATATGAAATTTTCATGAGTAAAACCTTTTTATATTTTAATATTTTGAGAAATTTTAAGTTTGTCCCTACCCCACTTATAGTAGGATTCCCCCTAATAATAAATTCTATAGACATAAAATTCCATTTGGATTAGAAAATAACTTCCCAACTATCATTAAAATACCCCTCCCCATGTCTAGGAGGACCTAGTTTGATCATAAAACTAGATTGTGAAGGCTTTAGGATTAATCATAAAGATGTTTTCCATATTAGATTTATTTAATAACAGATTATTTTTATGTTATTTATTTTTCTACATAAAAAAATTCATTGGAAAAGTATAAATAATGAAATATATGAAAACAATAATAATGTAAATTTAATAACTTATGTCCATCCGCACTTCTATTAAATAGAAAATGAAAAAAAATCATGTGTACGGAGGACTACTAACTCGTGAATAGATGTAATTATTTTTCTATCAATTCCTCATACAATTTATTAAAATGATGGATTTAATATATTTATATGTTCTTAGATACATCATAATAATTTTTATAGCATATTATATTTTCCATTTTGTTACATTTCCTTCCTTTTATAAATGATAATTTCGATCGTGCGTAGATGGTGTTTACCACCTCGACGATTCTATATGATTCAATTTTATTAACTGAAACACATGGATGGTATATATAATTTTATTTTAAATAATAATAATATTTTTTATGTAAATAATAATTTCACAAGTATATCATGGTACTTACCTCCTTTCCCTAGTGTTAATAGAAAAATGAAGACCTTACTCATGTGTATGTATAGCTCACCATCTCTATTATTATAATGTTATTAATTTACAAGAACCAATATTAATAGATGGTTTCCAATTAATAATTAATTTATAAAAATTATAATTATATAATTATAATTACTATAGAGAATATTTAATAGTTTCCTATTTATATTCATAATCCTATCAATTCGATTCTGAAACATGAGTAACATTTCATCAAAAAGTCTAACACAAACTTAATTGATTATGTAATTGAATAAAATAAAATTATAAATAATATAAAAGGAATAAAAATCATCAAAATAGTAATTATAAAATTAAAAAAATTTCATAAGTTAATTATTTAGGAAGATAAGTAATGTATGTTGAGAGTTATACTTGAGGTAAGAGAAACATTAAATTAAGTACCACATTTAAAATACTTTTTTTTTAATTTGACTTTCATTAATGTAAATTTTCATAAAATTAATTTACGAATGTATTTAAATTGACATAAAAAATTATAATGGTCATTTTATGTTAGTTTTTTATTTATTTCATTGTCTTTCAAAAGGAATAATTTTTCTAAATGTTTTAATGACAAGGAAACATGAATTTTTTATTTTAACTTATATTTCATAATTATTTTTTTCCAACACTATGATAATTATTTAATATTTATATTTCATTTAAATATTTCATATTTTTTTATATAAAATCTCTCCTTTAATTTTGATGGTATTTATATAATGTTTCTAAAAAGGATTAGATATTTTTATTTTCATAATTTTTTTATGAGTGGAGGGAAAATTTTATTGAGTATAATAATTTAAATTGAGGATTAATTTTTATAATTAAAATGTTATGGGTGTTAGATATTTATTATAATAAAGTATTATATAAATATAACTCATTATAATGTGTCATCCTAACATTTCATTGACTGAAAATTCATTTTTTTTTTTATTTTTTAAAACACTTTTGGGTTATGTGAGAACCGAACAAGAAAAACATTGTGAGGAAGAGTGTCTAAGGGGATCCACCATTGAAGACACTAGCCAGACTGACCCTATCCAAGACCAGACTCATCTACAAAATACCATGAAAACACGTACGACCACGACAACCAAAATAACAATCGAAAAGTTCAACATTCACAAGGGACACCTACACCATCCAAAGAATCATGGAATCCATATAACCCAATGAAATTGGAGTTGTGCATGAATGAGAATGACACAATGGTAGAGGGAACCAAGGAAATGAAGAACCATCTAGGTGCAGAACCCCTTGACATCTGTAGAAGCAAAAAATGGTCCCAGGTCGAACCGTCGTCGTCCGCGAAAGCGCCTGCGGGCGTCCCGCACCGCTGCTCCCCACAAAAACCATAGGCTATGAACCTGCACACAAAATGAGCTAACCAGATTTCCAAGAAGAACTACAACCATGAACACACCAAAAATTAAAATAATTCCAATTTCGGAAGATCTGCATCGGTGCCAAGAAACCCTCGTCGTCGCTCGCAGAAGGCTGACGCCGGAAGACCCGAGCCGACAGAAAGCAACGCAGCCTCTCTGCCTCTCGAATCTCACCAGCACTGGAACCCGCATCAAAGATGAAGGCCGATGCTGGATCTAGAAACAGGGGGAACAGTAGTGTAGATCACATCGGCACCAATAAACCCTTCCCATCACAAAATGCCGACGCTGGAATAACCATGCCAAAAACCCATGTCACTGTCTCGCACGTCGAACCTCTTCAGCACAAAGAAACCCATGCCTTCGCTGAAGGCCAACACCAGAAGACCCAAGACAATAGAAATCAAAGCTACCACGCTGCCTCTCGATGCTCACTAGTGTAGAAACCCTCCCTGTTATAGGTATTCCATAAGATATTTTTCAATTTTCATGTATTTTCTTTAGTTTCTAAGATAAATTTTAAGAGTGATATAGAAATGATATAGAAATTTACCTTCATGATATATCTATTTTTTATATGTTTTTTATGGAAATTTTATTATATAACAGGGTATGTTTACAAGATATTGCTTAAATGGAATTATTTTGTTAAATTATAAGGAAAAAATGTATAAATTTATTAAAAAAATGTTATAAGATTTTCGTGATTGTAATGAAACCATTATAAGTTTAATTTGTTTATTAGTATTTTTATGAAAATTTAATGATTTTTATACATTGAATTTTATTTCTTAATTATGAAAATTCATATTTATAGATAAAATATTATTATGTTAAAGTTAAATTATTATAATGTGTGTTCATTAAATAATAAGTTTATTTCACTCTTTCTATACTACCATTAATTATGTTTCGAAGTTCATCAAGAATTTTCAAATGTTTTTCATATTTTTATAAGGATATGTTTGGGGAAGGATGAATTTAATATGAAATTTTTTATATGTTCCATGAAAATAAATTATATAATAATAGTTTTCTATTTTGGAAAAAATATATACTATGTTGATATCTCCCCATTATGATGTAATATTGTTTTTGTAAGGATGATGACTTAATTCCCTATATTATTAATATTTAATGAAATTTATGAAGAAAATAATATTAATTATGATATAAATATTAAAATTATAAATTGAATAATTTCATGTCTTTATAGTTTTTATCCTTTTACACTTAGGTTTTTTATTTTAATATTTTTATATTTACAAATGTAACTATTTCTAAACTACATAATATATGTTATAAAAAAAATATTAAATAACCACATGTAATTTTTTTCCTATGTTTAATAT
Source organism: Viscum album (assembly GCA_963277665.1). Lineage (NCBI taxonomy): Eukaryota > Viridiplantae > Streptophyta > Magnoliopsida > Santalales > Viscaceae > Viscum > Viscum album. Next base: position 212,921,107 of record OY728138.1, on the reverse strand, counting down.
AAATTTATTTACATTGTAATTTAATAAAATTTATATACAATATAAAAATATCTATTACCTTAAAACATATTCTATATTAAAAACCTATTTTTTCAGAGATATAATTTTCTATCGATTATGTCTTCTTAATTTTTTTATCATTGATTACCAATTTAATGATTGTTTATTTTGATATATATTGGTTTAAATTTAATTAATGTTAATTATTTAATATTTCTTTATTTAATTGTTTATATAAAAAATTACATGATTTTAATAAAACAACTCATTCAAAATTTTTATCTCCATTATCAAGGTAATTAACTTTAATCCTAGTAATCATACATTATCTTATAAATTTAAAATTAATTTTAAAATAATATTATCATTTTAATTTTAAATATGAAATCAATTTATTCAAATTGATTATATAATTGATGAAGAATAATTTTAATATAAACAAATACTTATTGTCTTTAATAATAAAAAATAACTTTTGATTTGTAAATGTGAAGTGTGGATTATTTAAATTAACTAATTAATATTATATTGATTAGTAATATTATTAAATTTTTATTTTATATAATATTTTTCAAAATCCTATATTTATTAATTTATTTAAGATAATATCATAAAATTGAACGTTTTTAACAAAATCGGTATTTTTGTTATTCCCCAAAAAAATTGAGAATATTTTAAAATATAACAAAATTAACAATCTAATGTTAACATAATTAATCAAAAAATTATATTAATTACTTAAAATTATTTAAATTATTATTAAAATAATAATAATAAAATATATAAAGAAAGACTTTTATTATTGAAAAATCACCTTTTAAGACTACATGTATTCTTAATAATAAAATTTATGAAGAGATATTTGATTACTATTTTACTATACACTGAATATATTATTAAATTTAAGTTATAATTTTTAATATTTGGAATATCTTTTTGTTCAATTTTTTTTGAGGAAGAAGCTATAGAATAATGTAAGGGGAAATTTATTATCATATCCATGGGTGTTATTAAAATGAAATCCGTTGGGGTTAGATAATGATGTAAGAAATGGAGACCGTCTCAGATATTTAATTTTAGGGGCCCCATTGATCTCACTCATGGAACATAATATCTCTAATCATTCTTTATGAAAAAGATATATTTTTTGTGGTAGAGTCACATGAGAGTTACATACAACATACTTGATTATGATTGTGATTGAATGTGTTGATGATGAGAAGGAAAAATATGAATTGGATAAATGAACCTTAATAAATTACTTTTCATAAGGATTAAGTATTCCGTTGTGTTCTTAGAAATGGATTCTATTCATCACCTGAATATTTTTTATATAGGATAGGCTTTGAAGGATAACCCCACCAATTATCACATGATCAATTTTAGAGAGGTGAATCATATGTGGAAGGATACATTCTATACCTTCCATTATTATAGATTGGAAAAGTATGAGGTGATAATTCTTTATTTGAATATGGAGTACAAGATAGAGTAGGAAATGATCATTATTAGTTTGATTTGATTCTAAGACTATTAGGGGGTATTTTTGGTCATCAATTAGATATAAGGTGAAATTCATCAATGGTGGATATTGTATCTGGTAAAGGGGATATAAGAAAATGTTTCTTGTGTTTTTCCCTAAAATAGTTTCATATAGATATTCATTCATCAATAATGAAGGAGGTTAAGTAGTAAGATATTTTCGCCCACTAGTATGGGTTTATGGAAATATGTGAGCACATGATCAGATTATTTTAAAATTTCCACTTTAATCATAAAATATCTAAGGAAGATGGGTCCTACCAGTCATTTATTTGTGATTCATTGCATTAAAAAATTAAATTGAAATTTTTAAATTTTTTTATTCAGATAGACTTTTATGTGTATACAAATTCATATGTAATTGAGATGATACATTTTCAAAGTTTTGTTCCTAAAAATGAGTCTATAAAAGTTTCTATGAGAGTAGAACTTCAGATAGTGGATTTAAAGCATCATGGAAGTAATGCTTCTGACTATTATGGAGGAAAACATGGATGTTTATTTAACATTATTATTTGGCACATAGTAATCAAAAATATTTATGGATCTCTTTAATGGAACATTATACCTTTAAAGATCATGACCACACAATATATTGGTTCCTAACTAGTAATAATGGTTAGTATAGAATGTTAAATTAGGCCCATTTTTTCTATAGAAGTGGAATCTTTCTTCAATGTCATACCATACGTAGAGAACACCAAATAATTTTTCAGTCTGTTAGGTATGATTATGTTCTTAAAATTATAGATGATAATAGTATATTTAATAGTTATGATAGTTCATATCCATTGGAATTCATACATGAGTTCATCTCAGTTATTCTTTTGATATTTTCCACTTTAATGATAGTTTGGTGATGAAGTCGATTTGGGTTTCTAGTCGCGGTGATATTTTTTTCTGGGAGGTGGATGAAGTCTGTATCGAAGGTGATGTTGAAGGTGAGGAAATAATAGGGTGTGTTTTCTATGACAGTAGCTTTGGTGGGATGATATCTTGTGAGGTTCTCACAAGCGATGTGGTGATGTCAAGGGTCCAACTCAATGTTGCATACTACTCATGATTTAGAAACCAAAGGTTATAAAATACAAGGATCTATGACTTTTTTAATTTGAAATAAAGGGTTGGTGTTTTTTACTATATCATGTTTTTATCATTGTAATCGGGGTATTGGTTTAGTTGAATGCCCATGATTTTATGGTTCCCACATATCCTTAATTTAGATTTTGGAAATACGAAAAAATTGTTTTGGATGAGGTATTGTCATGGATGCTCGTAGTTGTGATGCAGAATAGTTATATGTGGAAATATGTATTCCATGAAGGAGTATGTTCATGAACTGCTATATGATTATCTATTCATGATTAGTTTATCTATGAACATAATTTCTAATTTTTTTCTTCTATATATTTTCACTCCATTGTTTCACCCACTTTGGTATGTGCATTAGAAATTTAGTTTGAGAGGCTTCAAATACCCCTACTATTGTCCAAACCTATTGGAGGTCATTTTATGATGTAAAATATTTGTATTAGGTGTATATTTATTATTTTTAAATATCATTCATGGGGTATTTCATTAAATTATATATAAAACCATTTGATTTCATCAGTTGAATGTATTTTCTCGATTTTTTGTGTATGAATATTAATTTTTTCAATAGTAGAATAATATATTTAAATGTGGATTTCCTGTAAGGGGTGTCCTTTTGTGATAGTATCTACCGAATGGATGAAATGAATGAGGATCCTATTTTCTCCAAGTCGATAGAGTATCGTTGTAGGATATGTTAATAGAGGCTCTCAATATTATCTATCAAAATCAAAATGTATTACATAACAATGTTCTGAAGGAAGCTCATTGGGGTGATGTTGGGTGTGTGATATATTGATAAATTTATGAAACAATTATTATTATTTATTTCTATAAAATAAAACCATCCTAATTTTATTTGATGATAATTTTGATTGAAACGTTATAGAAATGGGATTTTATTGACCTTGTGTGTCCCTACAAGGCCCACCAGTGTTATGCACCAAAAATGTAGACTATAGTCTAAGGATATTAGTAAAATACCTAAGGATGAACTTGGTATAAATCATGAACCATTACCCCCTTCTAATGATATATTATTCATTTGAATGGGTGAAGGGATCCAATGGGTTTTTAAAGTACAATTTATGGTTTGGATAAAAAAGATGAGGTTAAATAATGAAGTTAACTCAATGAAAAAAATATAATGTAGGAATGGGAAGATCTATTTTTCCTTGTCCTTTATTATCATGAAATTTTGTAATTTATTTATGTATATCATTATATCTATGTTCTTTGATTTCATGGAATGGTCCATAGTAGATTTTATTGATGACATCCTCATATAATAAATGTTTTGGGTGGAACATATCTAGAAATATAAGGTTGTATTATAGATTCCTATAAACCATCAATACTATGATATGTTTTCCATGTGAATGTTCTGGTTGTTTCATATACACTTATATAGAAATGTGGTGTATCATTAGTGTGTAGTAATTGATCTATTGAATATTTAGGCATTATATTCATGGGTGGAAACAATGAAACTGATGATAGTCAATAGAATCCTTGATATTTTAGGATATTAAAATAGGGTAGTGTCCAAATTATCTTGAATGGAAACCTATTTACAATATTTTACTATGATGGAATAATATTTTAACTTGAATGATCAACGATATGCATCATTTGACCACCAAAATTCTAATTTCCTTACTTTCATAGGGAATTGTATTCTCAATGATTGGGTGATGTTTGAAGTATTTTGTGATGTTATCCATTAATGATTGAGATAAATTTTTATTTAGAAGAAGGATATGATCACATATGAGTCTAGTTAGTTACACTAACATTGGAATAACTCTTCCTCTCTGATTTGGAGTTTGGATTAGTTTTGTATTCCCAAAACAATTGTGAAATTACCTCAATTCTGATTTATTTTTGGTTTTAGGATCCTAGAAGCGTAATAAATATCTTTACTCATAATGGTTTTAATCATTGTTAATAAATATAGATTTATTTTATTCATGGTTATGATAAAGGTACATCATATTCACGACAAATGGGGATTTTTGTGGATGACATGATTATTACAATGCCAAAAAGAAGAAATTCCATACTCAATGGATGCATAGAGGGTGATGGAGGAATAACTATCTAATGAACCAATCATGACGTACATGTAATTTACATTTATATTTTAGAATACATAATAAATTACACAAATATATTCTCAAAAAACATATTAGTTTAGTACCTTTGGATACTCGGAACATAATCTTCTAACATGGTGAAAGATCATAAAAATATCACATAATGATCTTCCCCTTTTATTTTCTTACCTAAAAAATTACATTATATCATCGGGAAAATAAAATATAAAAATGGTGAGCTCAAATCCTCAGTAAGGGTAAACATGGACAATAGAAAACAAACCATAAACATTTGACTATAAAAATATGAACACAAACTATAAAAATTAAAATCTTGAGTAATGACATAAATAATGACAGTACATAAGGAATAGACCATAATGGAACATTAACCATGATTGAATAGTATTGGAATAAAACATGTAATTTTTGAAAATTAATATGTATATAAAATAATTTCCATAGTAGTCAATAAATTGCTACCAAGACCATCATAGTAGACTAAGTCCATTATTGAACTGAGTTTATATGCTATTATAGCCTTGTATTTCTAAACCATATTGACTTGAAGTTCTATACATGTCTATCTTATGAGATATAAATCATTACCCAATTCATTAGAGGGAGATATAGGTCCCACCCATCTTATAATGATATCATTTTTACATTTTCCTCAAAAACATAAATCATTCATCATATCGTAACCAAAGAAATTAAATGGGATTTCATAAATATCATTCCAAATTAAGAAAATCCATATAAAATAACATTACATCATTAACAATATCAGATAATATTAATAATAGGGATATAGACATAACCCGATTTAATGAGAGTAATCTTTGATAGAAAATAATTTTTATAAATCATTTGAACTTAGTTCTTGAGGAAAATATAATTTCTTCTTTAAAAACGTATTCTTTTCTCAAAGTGCTGCACAAATTTAAAAGAAAATAATTTAGTTGAAAATAAACATGAGATATTTTAGAAGATTCATTATGGAAATAAGGCATCATGAAAATGTAAAAATTCATTCATGTTGTATAAGTTAAAAAAACATTCTCTATGTACTCTTGCGGGAAAAGTAGAAAAGTACCACATATGGAAAACATAAGAGAGATTACATCCATACCAAGTAGTAAAAGTAAAAAAGATGGAAAATTAAATTAAATTTAAATTTAATAATATTAAATATTTTATGAAAACTTTTTAGATATCATGGAGATTGATGATTAATATATTCCCAATTAATACTTATAAATAAACAATCTCGGATAAAAACAAGATTAGAAAAGTTATCACTTAACTAAGGTCTAATATGAATTGTATGTATTTGAACCTAATATATGATTATTTAAATTATGTTACTGATTTATTAAAGAATCGTAATAATTTTTATGATAAAATTTATGATCATATTTTAATCCGTTTGTTAGTAACATTTCATGGTTACTCATTATTCAGGTATTAACTCTTTTATGTTCGTATGCATGTTTTTTCAGATAGGTTCTTATCCAATTTTTAGATTATAGATATATCATTTATAACATGTAGTTAATATTATATATAAAATATTTATTAATTTAAATCATTTATATAATCCTTCATTATTGAAGATTATATAGGACGAATCACGCCGCATTATGGAGATGATAAGTCGTACGTACGCATGAGCGACGATATCATTCCCATAATTGATGAATGGTATTGAAGTGGATGGTTTATAATATCTCAGAATTAGTATAATGTTTTTAAAATCATGTATCTCTATTATTTCCACCATTTTACCCATCTGAGTAAGGTGGTGGTGAAAAAAAAATTACACCACGACCTGGAGACGGTAAGCCGTACATAGACACGCACAATGATTTCATTTTTCATAGGATGGATAGAATGTGAAATAGTGTAGTTTCATATATAAAATAACATATAAATATATTATTTATACTAATTTTATTAATTTATAATGAAAAAACTAATGAATATTATGTATAAGAAGAAATAAATTTGAAGGAATCGGTAGAAGAAATTACCTCTTCCTTGATGTGCCTTTTTAGATTTCCACTCAGGGAACTAGAGTTAGTCCTTTGAGAAGTCCAGAACCACTATAATGTTACTAGGTATTATTATAAGTGAAATTTATAGGTTTTGGAAAATATATAAGGCTCAAGTTAGTGTGAGGATATGTGGGAGGAGATTCACTTTTATAAGATATGAGTAGGGGTACTTTAGGAAGGTAATGAAATATTATTTTATTATAATTTTTTTAGGCTTCAAAAAGACCACAACTCATTTAATTCGAATAAAATATGAGGGATGTTATAAATAATCTCGTGCAATAGGTTTTAGACATGTTTAGGTCTAAAATTTAACATTATATTTTATATTTAACATGTAGATAACTAATTTATATCTTTCCATGTCTTGTTGAATATTCCTAATATAGAGATAATGTAGTTAATATAAAATTCCAATAAAACATGAAATGGTTCATTAATTACATTTTCAATATTATAAATGTACTTTGGATCAATATTTGTGTTTTAGGACTACCATATAATTTAATAAAATAGTATCTGTTTTAAAAACTCATTTATGTCAAATTTTATACTATTCATATCATGACCTTTAAAAAATCCAAAACAACGTAATTATTTTTTGAAAAAACATCATTAATTATAATAAAACAAGTCATAATCATCCATTAAATTCGTGGAAAGAAGAAAAAGTTTAAAAATAAATTTATTTTAACATTTATGATCTCATTTATTTGAATCATTTATTAATAAGGTAATCACTACCTTATCATTGTGTCATAAATAAATTTATTTATAAGGTGTATAAAAATTATAAATAAAATATCATGATGTAGGAAATGTTTTAATATTTTCAATGAATATTTATAGTCAAATTTATTTAATTATAAACCCATATTAAAATTGTTTTATTATGAAGATACATGTTTATGTCATATTTCTCATTATTTTAAAGTAATTCATTTCAAATGTCATTTTCACACCCATGTGGTTACATGGGGTCCTAAAATAGACCCAAGAATTCCCAAGGTCTCAAATATCTCATAAAAGGTGATTAGTACATGTGTTAGTGTAGTTTAATATTGTTATAATATTATTTTTACCCTTCTTTACTAGATTTATCCTTTTACCGTAATGAAAAAAATATTTACAGAAGTTACTATTCAGAATTTAAAAAAATAAAAGGTAACAATCTAAACAATATAAGACTTATGATTATAAATAAGGAATAAATTATTCAAAATTCAAAAAACATGTGTTTTAGTAATTAATTTAATATTAATTCCCATTATAAGAAAAAGCAGGTTTTTAAGAAGTAATAAATATGAAAAAATTGATATGTATTTATGTCTTATTAAATAGTGAAATTACATCCAATGACAAAAATTGGATTAAATGATTAAAACCTATTCTAATTAAAATTTAAAACAATCAATAATATAATATAACCAAATAAATACATTAGATCAAAAGGATGTTTTGAATTAAAATGTAGTATTATTCATTATTCATTAAAATATGAATTTTATAAAAAAAACAGAAATTCAACATAATTAAATTGTTATATACCTATTCCAAATAAATTTTTTATTTTTTTAATATAATATATAAAAGTGTTAAAAACTTTATTTAAAATGGATATTCCTTCAAAAGGTGGGAAACTGTATTTTCTAAAAAAATACTTCTTTTATGTGAAAAAATGGACATGTTTTTATTTAATGTCTAAAAAATACATATAATGTTATAAGTTTGGTTAATAATATTCATAACAGATATTTTATATCCCAAATGAATATTTTAACAATATATCATTGTTTAGTGAAACATTGTATAGCGTACAATGCAGGCTATCAAGGAAGGTCTTTCTTTCTTGAAACACAAGTAAAGAATAATGTTTCTTATACTGCATGATAATATGGTGTTGCATATAGACCAATATTATATTATTTTAGAGTACATCATAATACATAAAATGAAAATAAAAAGACTCCATCCTGGAAAATCTCGACGTTTTAGATTCTACCGTCCTTAAAAAGAATTCTCCCTCGAAATTCCTTAGGGTTATATATAGATTACTACTTGAATGTTTTCTTTATGGAAACCCATATCATAAATAAGAATACTAAACATTATTTTAAATTAGAGGTTAGAAACATAACGGTAACACAAATTAACTAATCACTGGGTTTCTACATAGAAGAACATGGGTGGGAAGTGAAAACATTGATATAGAAGAGAAATATAACAATAATTTTATGATGTATAGTGATAGTGAATACGGTTTATGGAATTTTAACTACCAAAAAGACATAAATATGAGATGATTTATGTGACCATATAATTCATTTGAATATAAGGTACTAAGAAAACAATTTTGGGTTTTAAGTGATTTTTCCTAAAGTTGAAGAAATTTTTTCTTGAGAAGATATTATTAAATGATTTCAGTATCGTTGATAATTCCCTGAATAAATTCCACTTAATATATTATTTAACGAAATTAAGTTGAATTTTTCATTCATAAAGTGTTAGCAGATCATGTGATATAATGATAGCTCATTGAATCTGTCTCAACAAAAAGGATAGAACAAGTAATGAAATATATATAAGCCCACCTATAGTGAGATAATACAGCAATCTAAAACACATCAACTGGAAATTAAATTTTACTATCAATAAATGGATAACATTATAATCTTTCTGAAAAAATTAAATATTAAACATTAGAATGCGCAGATATTTGTTGTGACATTTCAAACATGTGAATACCTTAATTATGTGTTGTATGGAAAAATGATCATAAAATGAATTACTATATAACCTTAGTGAAAACATAAATTCTGTCAAAATTACCTCTTTCCACATGCCAAAAATACAAAATTGTATACTTTAACCATGATATAACTTTTTCCTTATATCAGTCATGAGCTCATTAATACTATCAAACATCCCATTATCTCATTATCCCTTCATTATGTGCATATGATGTGCAATAAAAAAATATATAAATAACTTTTCATGGTTACTAGTACCATATATTTATTAAAAACCACAATATATTAATACATAAATATTCATATATTCCATAATACAATAAAATATATTCAACAACACTATTTTGGAATCCCAATACATAAAAACTTAATCTTTCCACCACTTTGTTTACATACGCAAAATCACTAATAGTGATCGAATGTGACTTCCCTTTTTCTTTTTCCTTAAGGGTTTTCTAATTTCTATCAATCGTAACCCTAGGATTAGGACATTGGTTACCATAATTCCCCATTTCCTTGTACATGTAGCATTGAAGTGTTAGTGGTGTGTTATTTGTAGTATTTTCTCTATTCACATCATTAGCAACTATTTTCCCATCATTTCAACACTCATCTTCTTGTTGACCTTCTCTTATAAACATGAAATATTTTATGGTCCCTTTAAGAAAATCTCCATCGTGCTTCTTTCCACACTTCGAGCATAAGGAAGCATTCATCTTCTTTTCACCATTGCATTGATATTTTCCCTTGAACATCATCTTTCTTTTCTTTTTAAAACAATGAGAAGGGTATTTAACAAAAACATCCAGTTCTACCATGATAACCCAATGCACATTATCTTCATAGCTACTGAAGTCTCTTATAGCTAATTCCCTTCGAATATTTGGTTTTAAGCCACTGAGTAATCGTCTTCTTTAGGTTCAGGCTAGATGAAAAAGATAAAATCATACCTTGAAAGTCTTTTCAAATTCACCTCATATGTATAGAAAGAATAATTATCCTTTTTCTTAAGATCATGTAAGTAATTTTCCATCCATTTTCAAAGAATACGAGGGATGTACTTATTGAAAAATAAGTTCTTAAACTCGTTCCCATTCGACGAATTCTATTTCATCTTTCTGTCATATATTCTTAATTATAGTGCAATATTATTATGTTACACCTTATAATCTCTAGACTTAAAAAATAAATTTTTTTTTATGAATAGCGATGTATGGAAAATTTCATTTAAATGGTATTAATCCACTGTTTACCAAAAACTGGATCAGAAGACACACTAAAAGAAGGTGGACATTTCTTTATGAATTACTCAACATAATTTTGTTCACTTCTTTGATCATTTGGGAGTCCAAAATGATTCATAGCTTCTGTAAGTATATAAATAAGATTTTCCATTCCATATCCAACAACATTTGGTTGCTCAGGAGGACAACCCTTTCATTTCCAATTGCATTTGATCATTAAAACAGTTCCTTCGGGTTCTTTCCATTATCTAAAAACCAAAAAGAAAATCATGAGAGGAAAAATCATACATGGATGACATCATTATCAAAGGGGAGTACATTAAATCACTAATATATTAGGTCTAATACTACTTTATTCATGATCATTACAATAATTCTTGGACTGTACCCTTATTTATACTTACCCTTAGAGACAATCCTAAACATAACATAGAAATATATCTATAGATCTCACTAAATTTTTCACATCCTAGTTTCCAAATATATTGAATCCTTCACTCTGATACCAAATCTAACAACCCAAGGTTGACATACATGGACATTAAATTTATTTTCCAGAATACTTTATACATTACACAAATATATTCTCAAATACTATATTACTTTAGTGTATTTGGAAACTCGTAACATTATCTTCTAATGTGGTGAATGATCTTAAAATTATCCTATAAATAAGATTCCCTTTTTCATTTCCTACCTAAAACCTTTATTTATATCTTGGGTAAATGAAAATATAAAAATGGTGTGCTAAAATTCTCAGTACGGGTAAACATGGAGAAAATAAAACAAAACAATAACATTTGAACAGGAAAAAAACATAATGATCAAACATAATATTATTGAGTCATGAAATAAATATTGTCAGTACGTAAGGATTAGATCATAATGTAAAATTAACCATGATAGAATAAAATTTTCATAAAACATGTAATTGTGGAAAACTAAAAATCATATAAAATTATTTTCACAGTATCCAAGGCATTGTTGCCAAGACCATCATAGTGGACAATGTCCCTTACTGAACCAGGTTTACTTGAAATTCCAGTCACATATTACTATACTATATTTACATGTCATTATAGTATGTCTATATAATGAGATATAAATTGTTACCTAATGTATTAAAGAGATATATAGGTCCGACCCATTTCATAGTTAATAATCCTTACTTGTTCCACAAAAACACAAATCATTCATCATAACATAACACAATAAATAAAATAGGTTTTTTTAAACATTTTTACAACATATTAAAATCCATATAAAATACCATTATATCATTAACACAATTTTATAATAGTAATAATTGGGATAGAAAAATACCCTTATTTAAAGAGAGTTATCTTAGATGAAAAATAATTTTGATATACAACTGGAACTCAGTTCTTGAGGAAAGTATCCATTCTTCTTCAAAAACGTTTTGTTTTATAAAATTGTTGCACGGTTGTAAAGATAATAATTTAGTTGAAAATAAAATTTATATAGTTTAGAGTAATATTCATGGAAAGAAGGCATCATGAAACTGTAAAAATCCATTAATAATAAATACGTTAATAAAACATTCACCTCATACTTTTATCGAAATATTAGAAAAGTACTTCTTATAGTTAAAAAAGGTAGATTCCTTCCTTGACACATAGTAAAAGTAAAAAAGGGGTAAAAATTATTTTAAATATACATAGACTAATATTAAAAAAATTTCAAAAACATTTTTAAAAAACATGGACTTGGATTATAAATATATCCTAAGTAAATACTTACAAATAACAAATCTCGGATAAAAACGAGATTTCAAAAGTTATCCATTACCATAGGTATGATATGCTTATTATGTATCATATCATCTTGTATGATGATTTAAATAATGTTACTGATTTTTTAAATAATCATAATAATTTTTTTGAAAACATTTATGCTCATATTTTCTTCCCTTAGTTAGTAACATTTCATTGTTATTCGTTATTAGGTATTAACTGATTTATGTTCTAATGCATGTTTTTTCGGATATGTTATTATTCCTATTATTAGTTTATAGTTATATCATTTAAATAATAGTATTATAATAATATATATAATATTTATACATTTAATACATTTATAGAATCATTCATTACAAATATTCTATTGAAAGAATCACATCGCACTGTGGAGACGGTATGTCGTTCATACACACGAGCAATGAAATCATTTCCATAATTGATGAATGGAATTGAAGTGGATGGGGTATAATATATCAGAATTAATTTCATGTTATAAACATAATTTATAATTATTATTTCCCCCATTATACCTATCTATTGAAAGTGGTGGTTGAAAAAATATTACACCTCGATATGGAGAAGGTAAGTCATACATACGCACACGTAGTGATTTAGTTTTTCATAGGATGGATAGAATGTGAAATATGGATGTTTTATATTTAGAATAACATATCATTATATGATTTATACAAATGTTATTACTTTTCAATGAAATAAAAAATTATGAGGATGTATAATAAGAATGAAATTTCAAATAATCGGTAGAAGATATTACCTCTTCCTCGACATGCCTCATTTGGATTTTCTAATAGGGAACTAGAGATGGTCTTTTAAGAACACAAAAACATATAGAATGTAAATATTTAAGTTGAGAAGAGAAATTGTCATCGATTTTCTGAGATAGAAGGCTCATGGTGGTGTGAGGAAATGTGGGAGGAGATGCATTTTTATAAAAGAGGAGGAGGGGAACTTTAGGATAGTACTGAAATATTATATTGTTATAAAATGATATTCAGTTTAAAAAAACAAAACTCATTTAATTAGAAGATAATATAATTAATGTTCTAAATAACATCCACAAATATGTTTTATATAAGTTCAGGTCTCAATAGTAACCTTTTATTTTATCTTTTACCCTCAGTTAACTAATTTACCTGTTAGTTTTTCTTCTTGTATATTCATAATATATGTTTTATAGAGTTTCTAAAAATTCCAATTGAACCTAATTTGGTACCTTAATGTCATGTTAAGAATTATCTATGCCATTTGAATGAATCTTAGATTTTTTAGACTGTTATATCATTTAATAAGTAGTATTTTTTTAAACTCATTTATGACAATTTTTGTACTATTCATATCATGACTATTTAAAAATCCACGAAAACTTTATTTTTTTTAAAAACATCATTAATTAAAAGAAAAAAGTAATAAATATCCATAAAAATAATGTATTGTGTAAAAATTTTAAAAATAAATATATTTTAAGATTTATAATCGGATCTATGTATACTATGCATTTATAAGGTGATCACTACATCATCATTGGGTCCTTAATGAATTTATTTATTTTATGTCTAAAATTTATAAATAAAATACCATGATGTAGGAAATATTTTTAAACATTAAATTATTATTTATAGTTAAATTTAGATTATGTATAGCCCCATATTAAAATTCTTTTGTTATGAAAATACACGTTTATGTCATCTTTCTCTTTAATTTGAATTAATTCTTATAAAATGTCATTTTCACATCCTTGATGATCCATGGGATCCCCAAATAGACCAAAAAATTACCATGGTCAGAAATATACCATAAAATAGTGTTAATACATGTATTAGTGTAGTTTTATATTATTATAATATTTCTTTTTACCCTTATTTACCAAATTTAGCCTTTAACCATGTTAAATAAAATATTTACTGAATTTAATATTCTTAATTCCCATTAATAAAAGGTATGTATTTTCACAATTTTAGCCTTATAGTTTCAAATATGGAATCTATTATTCCATATTTAAAACATATAATTTCCATTAAAATATTTAAAATTGATTCCCATTGTCAAAACCAAAAATCACATTTTGAAGAAATAATAACTATCAAAATTTTAACAAGTGTTTATGTCCAATTTAAAAGTAAAATTAATTCCACTGAAACACATTGAATTAAATTATAAAAATATAATCCAATTTTACTTTTAAAAAATTAAAAATATAATTGATCTATATAAATAAAATAGATTAAAAGGTAGTTTTAAATTAAAATGAAATATTTTTCAATATTTATTAAAATGTTGATTTTATAAGTAAAATACCAAAAATTAAACATATTAAAATTTCAATGTATCTCATATAAATAAAAATCTTATTTTTTCAAATATAATATATAAAAGTGTTAAAAAATATTTAAAATGGTTGTTCCATCAAAAGGAAACAAACCTACATTTTTAAAAAAATATATCTTTAATCGAAAGAAATTGTACTTGTTCTTATATCATGTCTAGAAAACATATTTAAAATTAAAAATGTGGTTAATTATATTAATAATGTATATTTTATATCCAATAATAATATTTTACTAATATATCATTGTTCAGTGAAACATGGTATGGTGTACAATGAATGCTATCGAGGAAAGTCGCTCTTGCATATAATGGAAGCCAAGTATCGTGTTGTGTATACTGCAATATAATATGGTGTTACATATAGAGAAAGATAATATTGGTGTAGTATAAAAATAAATATATCAATGAAAATAATATTAATCTATCCAATAAACATTTCATGTGTTACATTTTAACATCCTTAAAATGAATTTCGTCCTCGAAATTCATTGGGGTTATAAATGGTTTGCAACAGGAATGTTTATTTAATGTAAAACCACATCTTAAAAAGGAATACTAAAATTTAATTTGGAAAATTAATTTTCGAATCATAAATTTTATCCAATGTAACTAATAACTAGGTTTCCACATATGAGAGCAAGGGTGGGATGTGAAATCCAGGATATAGAAGACAGATCTAACCATCATGTTATGATGGATAATGATAGGGAATAAGGGATGGAAAACTATATCTTGAAGAAAGACATAAATTTGACATTATTTAAGGGACAATCTGATTCATTAGATAATAAGGTACTAGGATATCATTTTTGGGTTCCAAGAACTGTTTTCTAAAGTTGAAGAATTTTTTTAATGATAAGAAATACTTACTTATTCCAATACTCTTGATCATTACATTAACAATTTTCAGTTCATATATTATTTTAAAAAATGAATTTTATTTTTTCATTCTTGAATTTTTACCAGATGATGTGATAGAATGATAGGAGATTCCAACAATCTCAAGAAAGTGTTTTAATAGTTTATCTAATATGAAAAACTCCACCTATAGTGATATAATACATTAATCAAACAAACATCAACTAGAAAAAAACTTTTATAATCAATCAATGGATAACGTTATAATCCTTTCATAAATAGAAAATAGAATACATTAGAAAGAGGTGAACTAAATCGACAATGCATTTATCTCCCATATCTCATAAGGTAGTTCATTGTTGTCATATTCAAAACACGTGAATACCAAAATCATGTATTCTTTTAAACCATGACAGTAACATGAAATACAACCATAGGGACAACATGAATTTTATCAAAATTAAATCTTCCCACATACCTAAAATTCCAAATATTATGTATACTCAAACCATGATATCACATTGTCCTTATATCAGTCCAAAGATCATTAATACTATTAAACATCTCATTATCTCTTTATCCGTTCATTATGTGCATATCATGTGATTTAAAAAAAATATTTCAATCACTTTTTGTGGTTACTAGTACGATATATTTATAGAAAATTAAAATGTACCAATACATAGATATTTTAATATTCAATAATAAAATAAATGATATTCAACAACACTATTCTGGAGTCCCATTACAAATACACTTAAACATTCACCCACTAAATTTTCATACTCAACGTCACCAATAGTGATCACATGTGATATCCCTTTGCCTTTTTCCATAAGAGGTGGCTGATATTGATAATCATTAACCCTTGGATTAGTGAATTATTTATTATAATGCCCCATTTAATTTCACTTGTAGAATTGAAGTTTTGGTGGTGTGTTCATTGTAGTTCTTTTTATATTCACATCATTATCAACCTTTCTCCCATTACTTTGGAACTAAACTACTTAATGACAATATTTTCCACACTTGAAACATATTCTAGTCCCTTTAATAAAATCTACACCCTGCCTCATTCCACTCTTTTAGCATAAAGAAACATTCATCTTTTTTAACCATTTTTTGAGAGTTTCCCTTGAACTCTATCTTTTGTTTCTTGTCAAAATCATGATAAGGGTATATAATATCATATTCCAGTTCTACCTTGATAGGACAATGAAAAATATCTTCATCGATACAGATGTCTTTTATATCCAATGGCCTTTGGATAATTGGTTTCATTCCACTAAATAATCAATCAAATTTACTATTAGGTTGGATGATAAAACCAAAAGAATACCTTGAATGTCATTTAAAATTCACCTTGTATGTACAAATAGATTCATCATACTTTTCTTAAGATCATGGAACTCATTTTCAATCTTTTTTTGAAGAATACAAGGGATGTTCTTATTGAAAAATACGTTCTTGAAATCATCCCATTCCATGGATTCAATTTTATCTTGCTTCCGTGTATTCTAAATTAGTGTCCACCATTGGTATGATTCAACTTCTATTCGATAGACAACCAAAATGAATTTTTCATGTTCTGAATAGAGAATTATGGAAAATATATTTTCAATGTCACGGATCCATTGTTCATCAACAATTGGATCAGAAGACCCACTAAAATAATGTGGACTTATCCACTTGAAGGATTCAACATAATTTTGTTCCCTTCTTTGGTCATTTTTGAGTCTAGAAGGATTCATAGCTTGTGTATGTATAACAATAAGATTTTTCATTCCATCTCCCACAAAATTTGGTTACTCGGGAAAAAATCATATCATTTTAAGTGTAGAGACCCTAAGGTTGACGTACAAGGACATTACATTACTTTTGCGGAATACTTAGTACATAAAAAAACACACACGCAAGGACTGTAATAGTTTAGTGTCTTTGGATACTCGGAATATAATCTTCTTATCATGGTGAAATATCTTCAACATCTCCCGTAAATATCTACCTTTTTTACCTAAAACCTTTTTTATATCCTGGTGAAAAAAACAAAAAAGGGTGAGCTCAAATGCTCAGTAAGGGTAAACAAAAGAAATATCAATCACATCATATTCATAAGGACATAACATTTTGGAAATCTACACCTGAAAAAGAGAACATAATATCATAACATCGGATAAATCATAGTAGTGAAATGTAATCCTAATAATCATAAATTAAAACATGAAACTTTGTGTCATACACACATAATCATAGAGGATCATTTCTTATTAGTCAAGACTCATTGCCAAGACTAACTTAGTGGACAAAGTCTATTTCTGAACTGAGTTCACTCCTCGTTTCAGTCTTGTTCCACTGAACCAGTTTAACGTGCCGTTCCAGCCATGTATATCTCATGAGATATAAAATAATTACCCAATGCATTGGAGGGAGATATCGGTCCCACCCATATCATAAAGATACCATTCTTATGTGTGCCACAAAATCATAAACCACACATCATAGCATAACCCATGTAATAAAAATGGGAATCTTAAACATCATGACATCATAAAACAATTCATATAAGATAAACGAATTCATAAAAATATTTCCATAACAACATAATCAAATCCATATAATAATAGAGATAAAAACAAAACCCTATATTATCTTAGATGGAAAATAATTTTGATAAAACTCTTGAACTCCATTCTTGAGGAAAATATCATTTCTACTTCAAAAACATTTTTTTTCTTTCTTAACATGTTATACAATATAAAATAGGTTGATTAAAAATAAACTTGAAAAATTGTAAAAGAATCTTCTTGGAAATAATGTTTTAAAAATCTATTCATGCCTTAGAAGTTAAAAAAAAATTTCTTTCCGTACTTTTGTCGGAAAAGTCAAAAAGTACCTCGTATGAAAAACGACAAAATATTCCTTTCATATCTTTTAATAAAAACTCACCGAAGGGTAAAATTGGATTTAAGAAATTTTAGGTGGATGGAAATAATATTACATATTTTGGAAACATGGATGTGGATTATAAAATACACCCCAGTAAATACCAAAGTATAAACAATCTCCGATAAAAATGAGATTGTGATATTTTCCATACCTTAGGTCCGATTTTCTTTATAAGTGTTCGAACCTCCTGTATAATGATTTAAATAATGTTATTGACTTATTCCAGAATCATAATTATTTTTATGATATCATATATGGTTCAAATCTGACTTTATATTACCATTTCTTTTGTAAATTCCATGTTAAAGAGCGTTTTTGGTAAAATCGTTTCATTTGTCATTCGTGTTTTGACTTGTAATTATTCATATGATTACTTAGATCATGATTACTTAATTACAGAATATAAAACATGATTTATATATAATATATATTCCGAATATACATATATATAATATATCAGTAATTGGAAAGAAATACACCGTTCATGGAGACGGTAGGCCGTACGTACGCATGAACGTTGTTTTTGTTTTTTTATTGAGTTGAATGGAATTAAGTAGATTAAATACATATATATAAACAAAAATCCAATATCATTATTAAGTCATATATTTCATTATTACTTATTATGTATAATTTATAATCATTCATCAATGGTTAACGTGGAGAATGAATCTCATCGCGTCATGGAGACTGTAGTCCGTACGTACGCACGAGCGATGATATCGTTCTCATGATCGTGGAATTGTATTGGAGTGTATGTATACTATATCAGAATAAATATAACATTACAATAATAATATATAGTTATTATGTACACCATTATACCCATCCAAGTAAGGTGGTGGTGGAAAATAGATTACACCACGGCGTGGAGACGGTATTCCGTACGTACGCAGGCGCGGTGATTTCATTTTCCATAGGATGGATAGATGGTGAAATAGGGTTGTTTCATACTTATAATAACATATCTGTTTATGAGTGATACTGATTTTATTACTTCATAATGAAACAACCTATGAAGAAGAAGTGGAATAAGAAATAAAGTTGAAAGAATCGCTAACAGACATTACCTCTTCTTTGAAGCGCCTCTTTGAGATCTCCTTTTAGGGCACTAAAATTGGTCATTGAAGAAGACCATAACCTCTAGAATGTTGCTATGGAAGTTGAGAATTGAATTTTTCAGGGGTTGGACGATCTTGAAATCTCAATATGGTGTGAGGAAGGGAGGGAGGAGGTGCCCTTTTATAAGGGAGGAGAGGGGCACCTTTGGAATATCTAAAAATATTTTTTTATTATATAGCCAAATTCGGTTTTAAATAGCTCCAAATTGATTTTTTTCAAAGATAAGGTTGGGATGGGTCGAAATACTCTCATAAAATAGAATTTAGACAAGTTTACGTGTCTATTTTAACCTTATCATTTAGATTTAACATTAAGTTAAATAATTTTACTTTTACCGTGTCTTCTTGTGTTCTTATACTATAAGGTTAATAAGCTTACTATAAGCAGCCAAACGAACCCGAAGTTGTTTATTATTAATATATATATCCTTATATAAGTCATTTGGATGAACCTTAGATTTTTAAGAATAAAATAACAATTAATAATATAATATTTTTTTTAAAAACTATTTTATGTCAATTTTGACACTATTTAGTAATTGATTTTTGTAAAAATCATAACAGAATGATTAGACCGAAATAAGTTAATTAAATCAATACTAACATGTCATATTAACCTATAAAATTAGTTTAATTCATAAAAAGTCTCAAATTACATTTATTTGGGTATTTATAACATCAATTATGTCAATATTTCATTAATAAGATAATTACTGTATCATCTTTGTGTCATAAATAAATTACATTATTTAATGTCTAAAAATTACAAATAAAATACCATTATGTATGAAATATGTTTAGATTTCTAATGAATATTTATAGTCGAATTTATATTATGTATAACCCTATATTAAAAATTATTAACTTATTAAACTTTGATTTTAACTATTTTAACCCTTCTTAAAATAAATTAATAATAAAGGTCCTAATCTATTCCAAGTGGGCATAAATTGTCATATTTTATTCATAAGGGTTTTTATGGTCGAATTACACTTATCCAGTAGAATTAGGACATCTGTTAGGGTAATAATAATATCATTTTACCCTTAATTACCCTATTTACTTTTAACCGTGGTAAAAAAAGTAAAAAGTTATTATTCACCAAAAATAATTTTCATCTCATTGAACCAAATTTTACTTACTAACATCAACCGTGTCTCTCGTATTTTTGAAATTCCACTCACAAAAGCGGTAAAATTAAGTTTTATGAAAAATTCATTTTTTTAACTGCCACTTAGTGGTTTCACTATTCATCAAAAAATGAATGTTTCTAGAAAAATACCAAAAATAAGGCCTTAGCTATATTTGATATTATGAATTCAAAAATGATTTCTATTTTAACAAATTCAAAACATATCAGTTGCATTAATTAATTTAAAAATTAATTCCCGTCGTCAAAACAAATAGAGTGTTCTTAAGAGATAATAACTATCAAAAGATTGACAGTTGTTTATGTCTGGTTTAAATGTGAAATTACATCCAATAACCAACATTGTATTAAATTGTAAAAATATATTCTAAATATACTTTAAAACCACTCAAATTAATAATTTATCACTATTAATTATATCTATTAAAAAGGTTGTTTTTAATTAAAATTTAGTAATTTTCATTATTCATCAGAAAATGAAAGTTATCCGAAAAGTACCAAAATTTCACCCTAAGCTAATTTCGATATTCCGAATCCAAAAATGAAGTCCATTTTGAAAAATAAAATTTAAAAAATTTTAAAAAGTGTTTATTACTATTCATAACGGCTAGTTTTAATAATATTTTAATATCATATCGTTGTTTAGTGAAACTCAGTATAGTGTACTACACACGCTATCGAGGAAGGTCGCGATTGCGTGTAACGCAAGGAAATTCAAGTATGCTTGTAGTGCAAGATCCTTTTGGTGAAGCGTACAACACAAGACATTAATGAAATTAAAAAGAATATTTTTCATAAAATCTCAGGGTGTTACATTCTACCCCCCTTAAAATGAATTTCGCCCTCAAAATTCGTCGGGGTTATAAATGGTTTACTATTAGAAAGTTTCTTTAATAGAAACCCACATCGTAAAAAGGAATACAAAAACAAATATTGAAAAACAAAATCATGAAGCATAACAGTTACCCAAAAAACTAAACACTGGGTTTCCACATAGTTGAAAATATGGATATGGAAGAGAAATCTGACCATCATGTTCTGATGGAGAGTGGTAGAGAACATGGCTATGGAAAAGCCAGCAATCACAAAGCCATAAATTTGTGACTATATAAGGTACCATCTGATTCATCAGTTATAAGAGCACTAGGACAACATTTTTGGTTTTCAAGATCATTTCCCTAAAGTTGATGAAATTGGAATTAGAAGAAATACTTTCATTATTTTGGTATAGTGTCACTGTTGGTAGTTCTTTGGACAATTTCCACTTCATCTCTTAAAGAAATGAAGTTGAATTTGTCATTCGTGATGTGTTAGCAGATCATGTGATAGAATGATGGGTCATTCCATCTGTCTCAAACAATAGGTTAGAAAAGTTATCAAAAAATACATAAGTCCATCTATAGTGAGATTAAACATATATGGTTCCTAAAATGGACTTATATTTCATATATCATACAGCTTAATATAATAAAACTAGTTTCTACTAAACAGTGACTTCTAGTAGGCTAGTGGTAGGTGATAATGTCCCGTCGCACTTCGGTTGTGGGTTCGATTCCCACAGCCTTGTCCGACGCGATGGGCTGTCGCCCATCCTGCAGGTTGTCCTTTTCTAAAACTACATTACTATTAAATACCATAAATAATATCGAAAAAAACTTCCATCCTTTTACAATAATAACTTATGTCCAACATAATCCATTCCAATCTTTAGGATTATCCAAAATAATGCTATCTAATCTCATATTATAGTGAAAACGGTTACCAAAGAGTTCATACAATTAGCATGTTAATACCATTTTTGATCCCCATATATCATGAGATATGTCTTGTTGGTCACATTCCAAACATTCATAGGCCTTAATCATGTATTCTCTTGAAAACAAAATGAATACCCATTGAACGTTATTTAAAACATGAATGGTGTTAAAAGTTAACTCTTTCCACACACCAAAATCCTAAAAATTCTATATACTCAAACCATGATATCACTTAGTCCTTATATCAATCATGAGCTCATTTATACTGTCAAACATTTCATTTTTTCCTTATCCCTTCATTATGCGTATATCATCTTTTTTCCAAAAATATCTCAATCACTTTCCAGGGTTACCGGTATCATAAAATTATTGAAAACCACAACATTAATATTCCAATATTCCATGATACTATATACAACATTATTTTGGAATCCCATTACATAAACACTTAATCATTCCACCACATTTTTGTCATATTCAACATCTCCAATAGTGATCGCATGTGACTTCCCTTTGTCTTTTTCCTTAAGTGGTTTCTCATGTAGATTATCACTAACCCTTGGATTAGGGCATTTATTAGTATAATGCCCCATTTCCTTGCACTTGAAGCATTGAAGTGTAGTAGGTTCATTCTGTGTATCCTTTATTTTTTTTACATCATTAGACATCTTCTTCCCATCATTGTGGCATTCAAATGCCCGATGACCTTCCTTTCCACATTTGAAACATTTACTTGTCCCTTTAAGAAAATCTCCACCATGCTTCTTTCCACACTTTGAGCATAAGGAAACATTCACCTTCTTTTCACCATTATTCTAAGATTTCTCCTTGAACTCCATCTTTCGTTTCTTGTCAAAACTATGAGATGGATAACTAACACCAACTTCAATTTGTACCTTGATAGCACAACACACAATTTCTTCATACCTACTGGAGTCTCTTATAGCTAATGACCTTAGAATATTTGGTTTTAAGCCATTGAAGAATTGTTCCACCTTACTTTCAGGTTGAATGATAAATCCAGATGCATACCTTGCAAGACTTGTAAAATTTTCTTCGTATATACCAAGAGATTCATCATCCTTTTGCTTTAGTTCAAGAAACTCCTTCTCTATCTGTGTTCGAAGAATACGAGGGAAGTAATTATTGAAAAATAATTTCTTGAACTCGTCCCATTCTATGGACTCAATTTCATCTCTTGGCCTCGTATTCTTGATTAGATTCCACCTTTGATCAGCATCACCCTCTAAACTATACACTACTAAGATGAATTTATCATGATCAGAACATTGAAGAACTGAAAATATCTTTTCAGTAGTACTGATCCATTGTTCAACAACATGTGGATCAGAAGACCCACTGAAAGAAGGTGGATGTTGCCTCATGAAGGAATCAATAGAATATTGTTCCCTTATCTTCTCATTTGGATGTCCAGAATGATTCATAGCTTTTGTAAGTATAGAAATAAGTTTTTTCAATCCATCTCCCATAACATTTGTTTGTTCAAGAATACAATCATTGCATTGTCCATTTCATTGATCAACACGGTTCCTTCGGGTTCCAGCCATCGTCTAAAACCCAAAAAGAATAGTGTGAGAGGCAAAAATCATGCTAGGGAAAACAACATAATAAAGGGGGAGTACCTTCAATATCTAACAACATAGGTTACCTTAATTCTAGTAATATAACCTATACTTATACTTAACCTTAGGGACATCCCTAGACATACCTTAGAAATATCTCTAGGGATCTCACTAAAGTTCTCGCATCCTAGTTTCCAAAGGTTGACTAAACCTTTCCTCTGATACCAACTGTAGAGACCTGAAGCTTGACGTACAGGGACATTACATTACTTTTTCGGAATACTTATTACATAACAAAAACACACACACAAGGACCGTAATAGTTTAGTGTCTTTGGAAACTTGGAATATAATCTTCTAATCATGGTGAAAGATCTTCAACATCTCCCATAAAGATCTTCCTTTTTTTTACCTAAAACCTTTCTTTATATCCTCTGGAAAAGAAAACAAAAAAGGGTGAGCTCAAATGCTCAGTAAGGGTAAAAAAAATAAATATCAATCACATCATATGCATAAGGACATAACATTTTGGAAATCGTAACCTGCAAAAGAGATCATAATATCATATCATGGGATAAATCATAGTATTGAAATGTAATCCCAATAATCATAGCATAAAACATGAAACTTTGTGGCATACACACATAATCATAGAGGATCATTTCTTATTAGTCAAGACTCATTTCCAAGACTATCTTAGTGGCAAAAGTCCATTTCTGAACCGATTTCACTCCTCATTTCAGTCCTGTTTCACTGAACCGGTTTAACCTGCCGTTTCATCCATGTCTATCTCATGAGATATAATATCTTTACCCAATTCATTAGAGGGAGATATAGGTCCCACCCATCTCATAATAATACCATTCTTATGTGTGCCACAAAATCATAAACCATACATCATAGCATGACCCATGTAATAAAAATGGGAATCTTAAACATCGTGACATCATAAAAAAATTCATATAAGATAAAGGAATTCATAAAAATATTTCCATCACAACATAATCAAATCCATGTAATAATAGGGATAAAAACAGAACCCTATATTATATTAGATGGAAAATAATTTTGATAAAACTCTTGAACTCCATTCTTGAGGAAAATATATTTTCTACTTCGAAAACATTTTTTTCCTTTCTTAACATGTCATACAATATAAAAGTGGTTGATTAGAAATAAACATGAAACATGTAAAATAAGCTTCTTGGAATTAATGTTTTAAAAATCTATTGATTCCTTATAAGTTAAAAAAACATTCTTTTCGTACTTTTGTCGGAAAAGTCAAAAAGTACCTCGTACGAAAAAAGACAAAAGATTCCTTTCATATCTTTTACTAAAAACTCACCGAAGGGTGAAATTGGATTTAATAAATTGTATGTGGATGGAAATATTATTAAATATTGAGGAAACATGGATTTGGTTTATAAAATACACCCTAGTAAATACCAAAGTATAAACAATCTCGGATAAAAATGAGATTGTGATATTTTCCTTACCTTAGGTCCAATTTTCTTTGTAAGTGTCTGAACCTCCTATATAATGATTTAAATAATTTTATTGACTTATTCCAAAATTGTAATTATTTTTATGATATCATATATGGTTCACTTATGACTTTATTTTACCCGTTCTTTTGTAAATTCCATGTTGAAGGGCGTTTTGGGTAAAATCGTTTCATTTGTCGTCCGTGTTTTGACTTGTAATTATTCATATGATTACTTAAATCATGATTAAATAATTACAGAATATAGAACATGATTTATATATAATATATATTCAGAATATACTTATATATTATATATCATTAAATGGAAAGAAATACATCGTTCATGCAGACGGTAGGCCGTACGTACGCATGAACGCTGTTTTCGTTTCCTTATTGAGTTTAATGGAATTAAGTAGATGACATACATATATATACACATAAATCCAGTATCATTATTATGTAATATATTTCGTTATTACTTATTATATATACTTTATAATCATTCATCAATGGTTAACGTGGAGAATGAATCTCATCGCGTCATGGAGACGGTAGTCCGTACGTACGCACGAGCGATGATATCGTTCTCATGATCGTGGAATTGTATTGGAGTGTATGTATACTATATCATAATCAATATTAATTTACAATAATCATATATAGTTATTATTTACACAATTATACCCATCCAAGTAAGGTGGTGGTGTAAAATAGATCACACCACGGCGTGGAGACGCTATTCTGTACGTACACACGCACGGTGATTTTGTTTTCCATAGGATGGATAGATGGTGAATTAGGGTTATTTCATACATATAATAACATATCAGTATATGATTGATGCTAATTTTATTACTTAATAATGAAACAACCTAAGAAGAATAAGTGGAAGAAGAAATAAAGTTGAACGAATCGGTAACGGACATTATCTCTTCTTTGAAGCGCCTCTTTGAGATCTCCTTTTAGGGCACTAAAATTGGTCTTTGAGGAAGAACAGAACCTCTAGGATTTTTCTATGGAAGTGGAGAATGGAATTTGGTAGGGGTTTGGCGAGCTTGAAGGCTCAATGTGGTGTGAGGAAGAGAGGGAGGAGGTGCCCTTTTATAAGGGAGGAGAGGGGCACCTTTGGAATAACAAAAAATATTTTTTTATTATAAAGCCAAACTCGGTTTTAAATAGCTCAAAATTGATTTATTTCTAAGATAAGGTATTTATGGGTCTAAATCATCTCATCCAATAAAATTTAGACAAGTTTAGGTTCCTATTTTAACCTTATCATTTAGATTTAACATTAAGTTAAATAATTTTACTTTTACCGTGTCTTCTTGTGTTCTTATACTATAAGGTTAATAAACGTACTATAAGCAGCCAAACGAACCCCAAGTTGTTTATTATTAATATGTATAGCCTTATATAAGTCATTTGGCCGAAGCTTATATTTTTTGGAATAAAATTACAATTAATAATATAATATTTGTTTTAAAAACAATTTTATGTCAATTTTGACACTATTTAGTAATTGATTTTTGTGAAAATCATATCAGAATGATTAGTTCGAAAAAAGTTAATTAAATCAATACTAACATGTCATATTATCCCTGAAAATTAGTGTAATTCATAAAAAGTCTCAGATTACATTTATTTGGGTATTTATAACATCAATTATGTCAATATTTCATTAATAAGATAATTACTGCATCATATTTGTGTCAAATATAAATTACATTATTTAATGTCTAAAAATTACAAATAAAATAAAATTATGTATGAAATATTTTTATCTTTCTAATGAAAATTTATCGTCGAATTTATATTATGTATAACCCTATATTAAGAATTATATACTTATTAATCTTTGATTTTTACTATTTTAACCCTTCATTAAATAAATTAATAATAAAGGTCCTAATCTAATCCAAGTGGGTCTAAATGGTCATATTTTATTCATAAGGTTGTTTTTGGTCCAATTACACTTATCCAATAGAATTAGGACATGTTTTAGGGTAATAATAATATAAATTTACCCTTAATTACCCTATTTACTTTTAACCGTGGTAACAAAAGTAAAAAGTTACTCTTCACCAAAAATTATTTTCATCTCATTGAACCACATTTTACATATTGACATCAACCGTGTCTCTCGGATTTTTGAAGTTCCACTCACAGATGCGGTAAAATTAAATTTTATGAAAAATTCATTTTTTAACTACCACTTAGTGGTTTCACTATTCATCAAAAAATGAATGTTTCCTAAAAAATACCAAAAATGAGGCCTAAGATATATTTGATATTACGAATTCAAAAATGATGTCTATTTTACCCAATTCATAACATATCAGTTTAATTAATTAATTTAAAAATTAATTCCCGTCGTCAAAACAAATAGCGTGTTCTTAAGAGATAACAACTATCAAAAGATTGACAGTTGTTTATGTCTGGTTTAAATGTGAAATTACATCTTAAAACCAAAATTGTATTAAATTGTTAAAATATATTCTAAATATACTTTAAAACCATTCAAATTAATAATTTATCACTATTAACTATTTCTATTAAAAAGGTTGTTTTTAATTAAAATTTAGTAATTTTCACTATTCATCAGAAAATGAAAGTTATCCGAAAAGTACCAAAATTTCACCCTAACTGAATTTCGATATTTCGATTCCAAAAATGAGGTCCATTTTGAAAAATAAAATTTTAAAAATTTTAAAAAGTTGTTAGTACTATTCATAACGGCTATTTTTAATAATATTTTAATAGCATATCGTTGTTTAGTGAAACTCGGTATTGCGTACTCCACACGCTATCGAGGAAGGTCGCGATTGCATGTAATGAAAGTCAAGTCAAGGATGAATATTGTTCAAGATCCTTTTGGTGTAGCGTACAACACAAGACATTAATGAAATTAAAAAGAATATTTTTCATAAAACCTCGGGGTGTTACATTAAGTGCATTGATCATTAACATGGTTCTTTTGGGTTCCAAACATTTTCTGAAACCCAATAACAATATTGTGAGAGGCAAAATCATACTAGGAAAAAAACTTAATCAAGTGGAGTACATTCAATTTTTAACATCTTAGGTTTAATCCTATGTTATTCATGATCATTACCATAATTATAGGATTGTAACCTCTAGTTATACATACTCTTAGGTATATCCCTAAAAATAACCTAGAAATACCTATAGGGATCTCACTAATGATTTCGCATCCTAGTTTCTAATGGTTGATTAAACCTTCACTCTTACTCTAACTATAATTACCAATGTTTTACGTACATCGAAATTACATTTCTATTTTAGAACAGTTAATACATTACACAAATATATGCCATAAGACCATATTACTTTTGTGTGTTTGGAAACTCATAACATAATTTTCAATCATGTTAAAAGATCTTCAATATCTATCATAATGATCTTTCCCTTTTGTTTTCCTAGATAAAACCATTCTCTATATCATTTGGAAAAGAAAAAATAAAAAGGGTGATCTCAAATGTTTAGTTAGGGTAAACATGTAGAACATAAAAAAACCATAAGTATTTCAATGTAAAAACATGAACATAAATTTTAAACATCAAAATCACAAGTCATAACCTAAATCATGGAAGTATATAAGGAATAGATCATAATGGAACATTAACCATGATGGAATATCATTGGAATAAAACATGTACTTGTGGAAAACTAATAATAAAATAATATTATTTCCATAGTATCCAAGGCATTGCTGGAAAGACCATTATAGTGGATAACATCCTTTATTGAACTGGGTTTACATGACATTATATCCATGCGTTACAAAAACATATTTACATATCGTTCTGGTCATGTATACATAATGAGATATAAATTTTTACCCAATCCACTTAAGGGATATATAGGTCCCATAGATGTCATATTGACATCATTCTTACATGTGGCACAGAAACATAAATCATTCATCACAGCATCACCCAATAAATAAAATGGGTATTCATAAACATCATTACAACATAACATAATCCATATTAAATACCATTACATCATTACCACTATTATGTCATAGTAATAATATGGATAAAAAACAACCAATTATAAAGTGTCATTTTAGATGGAATATAATTTTGATAAACCACTTGAACTAAACTCTTGAGGAAAATATCATTGTTTTTCAATAACATTTTCTTTTCTCAAAATGCCACCCAAATTTAAATGAAAATAATTTAGTTGAAAATTAACATGAGATAGTGTAGAAGTGATTTAATGGAAACAAGGCCTCATGAAACCGTAAATATCCGTTCATGACATATAAGTTTAAAAACATTCTCATCTTACTTTTTACAGAAAAGAGGAAAAGTACCCCATATGGAAATATAAAGAAGGATTCTATCTATACGACATAGTAAAAGTCAAAATGGGTAAAAATGACTCTAAATGTAAATAGAATAATATTAAATATTTTATGAAAACATATTCATAAGTCATTGATATGGATTATAAATATATCCCCAGTAAATACTTACGAATATAAAATCTTGGAAAAAAATGAGATCGAAGAAGTTATCGCAGATCATGGGTCTGATATACTTTGTATGTATCTGAACATTCAATATGGCGATTTGAATAATGTTACTGATTTATTCCAAGATCATAATAATTTATTTGATAACATTTATGATCATATTTACATTTTTATTTCAATATCCTTTCATTGTTACTCGTTGTTCAAGTATTAACATCGTTATGTTATTGTGCATGTTTTTTCGGATATGTTTTTATTTAAAATTTTAGGGTATAATTATTTCATTTACAAAAAGGAATTAGTATAATATATATAATATATATTCATTTAATTAATTTATATAATAATTCATTGATGAATATTATATAAAAATAATCACATCGCACTATGGAGACGGTATATTGTACGTACGCCCGAGCGATGATATATTTCACATAATTGATGAATGGTATTGAATTGATGGTGTCTTATATCACAGAATAATTTTAATGTTACAATATTAATATATATCATTTATTTCCACCATTATACCCATCCATGTATGGTGGTGGTGAAAAATAGATTACACCACCGCATGGAGATGGTAAGTCGTACTTATGCACGCGCAATGATTTCATTTTTCATTTTATGGATAGAATGTGAAATAGGGTTATTTAATATTTAAAATAAAATATCAATATATTAGAGATACGGATTTTATTAATTTATAATGAAAAAATTAATTAAGAGGATGTACAAGAAGAACAAAATTTGAAAAAATCAGTAGAAGAGATTATATCTTCCACGATGTGCGTCATTTAGATTTCCTCTTAGGGTACTAGAATTAATATTTTGAGAATAACAGATTCTATATAATTTAACTTGGTAAGATGAAAAGAGAAATGGACAGGTTTTTTTCTAAGCTATATGGATCAAGGTGGTGTGTGAAAATGTGGCAGGAGATTCATTTTTTGAGAGAGGAGGAGGGGCACTTTAGGAAGGTATTTTAATATTATTTTATTATAAAATTATTTTTAGTTTCGAAAGTGAAAAAAATAATTTAATTAGAAGATAAGATGATGGATGTTCAAAATCATCTCAACTAATAGGTTTTACATAAGTTGATTTCTCAATTTTAATAATATCTTTTATCGTTAACCCTTAGTTAACTAATTGACCTCTTACCATGCCTTCTAGTATATTCATGCTATATAGTTAATATAGTGACTATAAAATTCCAATATAACCTTAAATCATTTTTAATGACCTTTTCAAAATTATATAATTCCTTTGGAAGAATCTTGTATTTATAGGACTATTATATCATTTAATAAAATACAATTCTTTAAAAACTCATTAATGAAAATTTTTATACTATTCATATCGTGACTTTTTAAAAATCTGCAGGACCATTATTTTTTCTAAAAAAATTATTAATTCAAAGGATAAAAGTCATAATCATCGATATGATTCTTGGATATAATAAAAAATTTCAAAATAATTTTATTTTAATATTTATAATCTCATTTATTTAAATTATTCTGTTATAAAGCAATCACAACATCATCCTTGTGTCATAAATAAATTCATTTATATGGTGTCTAAAAATTATTAATAAAATAACATGATGTATGAAATATTAATTTATTTCAATGACTATTTATCGTCGAATTTATCTTATATATACCCCTATATTGAATTTTTTTTTATTATGAAGACACAAGTTTATGTCATATTTCTCTTTAATTTACATTAATTCTTTTAAAATGTCATTTTTTCATCAAAGTGGTTCAATGGGGTCCCAAAATCGACCCATGAATGAACATGGTTGGAAATATATCATTAAATAAGATTAAAACATGTGTTAAGGTAATTTAATATTATTATAATAATATTTTTTACCCTTATTTAGCATATTTACCCTTCAACCATGGTAAATAAAATATTTACGGAAGTTACTATTCATAAGGCCAAAAAATAAAAGGAACCTATTTACAGAATTTGAACCTTCTAATTCCAAATATGGAATCCATTTTTCAAAATTAAAACATAGAAGATTCAGACATATATTTGAAATTAATTCCGTTTGTCGAAACCAAAGAATAGGTTTTTAAGAAGTAATAACTATCAAAACATTAACATGTGTTTCAGTCCAATTTAAATGTGAAATTACAGCCAATTAAAAACACATTATGAAAAGATAAAAACAATATCTGATTACACGTTAACACCAATTAATATATAATCTAAACCAATGATTTGGGATTTAATTATTAATGTATGTTTTTTTTATTTCATTTCTATTGAACCATTGTTATTCATCATTTAATAGTAACATTATACATCGACCCATTAAAATCACATCAGATTTTATTGGGTTTCTTTATAATTGTTGGAACGTCTAAGAAATATTGGTTTTAATAATAAAAAATCATGTTAATTTAATGATCATAATAATTCATATATTAATTCATAAATATACATGATCATGTCATTGAATATATCTAAGTAAGTCAGTTGTTTCATACTGAAAAATACATTTCAATATCTCAATAAACATTGTATATTCATGTTTCAATATGTTTACCAGTGTATATTTCAATGTATTTATTAATTTAGATTAATATGGAAATGTTGAGTGTAATAAAAACACATTATTCATTTTTCAGAGTCACTAGAAATAATAGATCAAAAAGAATCACCATTGGTCGACTCACCGATGAGGAATAACTGATCAAAGGAGTCACTGATAGATGATACACCTATGATTGATTCACTGTTTATCGAATCACCAATGATAGACACATCGATGATCGAATCACCTATGGAATACACACCAATGATCAACTCAATGATGATTGAATCATTGATGGATGACACACTGATAGTACAAAATGAGTCACTGATGATGACTCACCAATTTCTTGACATGACAATAGCACAAAAGACTCACTGATACACTGATTCATTGATACTGATGGAAGGAACTAACAGATAATCATATTAATTGATGCTGATAGGCAGATGATGACAGACTGATCTCAAGGAGTCACTAATACCTATGACTCATCGATAGACATAAAAACTATCTATAAATTTTGATTATTAAAAAATATATATAACTATCATATTTAGAAAAATTAATGGTTCTGACATTATTTAATTTTTTCTGTAAGACTATCCATAGATAGTATGAGGTAAAAACTTGGGGATATCTTCACGACTACAGGACCTTGATGTATAAAATAATTACAAGCCAGGTCGTAAAAGTTATATAGTAACACATGGAAAATGGTGAAAAGTGAAAACAATATAAGAAATGCACACTCCTGTAAATCTCATGATTTCTTCAAAATCCCATGAACTAAAAGAAATAACATACAGTGATATCAACAAGACAAGAAAAAACCTACTGAAATTTACGGAACATCCAAACATCAAGGAGCTAAACATTTCACACCTAGAAGGATATGATACACTGTTTATGAGGCCAACAACTATAAGAGGTCTCAAATATCATTTATCCAACATCAACTGAGTCCAAAACTTCATTGTATTACAAAAAAATACTTCTAAACTCTATTCTTCATCTATATCTCTTTCGAGTTCCTTTCGTTATATTTTTGAGTAGTTTGTGTATCTATCCCTCACAAACACATTATCATGTGCATAACTAGGTGATATTATATATCCTCAAACACAATCTCTATTTTTCTCTTGTATTGCATATAGAACAGTTGAAGACGTCATGTGGGACAATTTTTTTGTTTTTATACAAATAACCGTGGTAGACGTAAGGTGTGACCTGGAAAACTTTGTTTGCTGTTGTAAAACCCGATCTGGGGTGTGGATGAGGATATTTATTAAATTAAACTACATGGTGGCAGGTGATCCCCATATAGAGAGAATTATGTGCCATCTTGAGACTGAACCTCTTATTTATATCTGTTGTTCCTTTCCATTTACTTTAATATGATCTATGTTTATTACATTTCACATAAAACTAAATTCAACTATGATAGTTAGTTTACCATGCATTTATATTGGTTTTGAACAAGTATATTAGTTATAAAAGTTATAGTAATCATTATATTAGAATATCTTATAACTAATATGTCTTCTATGAAATTAATTGAAAATTAAAGAATTTCATAAATTCACTACAAACTGGATTTGATTACATTTTGGGGAAAATTTTTATAGAAATAAATTTTTTGTTTAAAATAAATTTTTATAGATACTCAATTCACCCCCTCTTGAATAATCTACTGCGACCAACAATCATATTTTATTAGTTTTCATTATGTCACATAGATCGCTTATATATATTGATGTAATTGCAAGTCCTAGAATTATATGACCCCTAATTTTTTAACTATTATATCTAATTAAATATTGTATATGGTAAAAATTCATTTATCATTGAACATTGTGTTAAATTGTACTGGTTTAAAACATTAAATTATGTTCACGATGAAGTTTATTTTCCTAATTACCAATTTTTATGATACCATGATCATATGGTATCATTTTATTGAATTTTTATTTCATTATGATTATATATGGTTCTTATATTTTATAATTACATTTAATTATTTTTGAATAAAATTTTTAACTTCAATATAAATATATAAACTAATTATCAAATTACTAGTTTCTATGGAATAAATTTGTTTTTTATATCTAATGGATATCCCATGAATTCATATTAATTTGGGTATATCTCAGAAAATCATTTGAATATAGCTATAAAAGAAATGATATTGTTTAATTTAAAGATTATTGATAATTTAGATATCCTAGAAATTGCACTTGACCATTGGACTTTTGGGTGGTTTAGGATATCAATTTTAAAATGATAAAATATTATGTCTCTGAGATATTGGACATTGTTTCCTCTCCATATGATATAGGTCTCTATATCCAGAATATCCAATAATCATAGCATCCTAATGAATTTATCTCTATAATTTCTATTTATATAGGGTATGCTGTAAAGATATTCAATAAAATTATTAGATACCTAAAAACTCGTTCCATCGTTATGATAATTCATTTAAATGTTTAAAAATAATAAATTTTTCAATTAATTGAAGAACTTAATTTCTGAGAAAACGGTTGAGTCAATTTCTAAATTTCTATTTCTATTAATGTGTAATTTAAATTTTTCACATCTTAAAAAACCATAGTACATATATTCTAAATTTCTCATGGATCTTAAATAACAAATAACAACCTGATACTTTATTAAATTATTTTCTAATTAATTTAATCTTTTCAATATTATTCACTCCATGCATCACTAAATATATATTGTGTTTTATGAAATCACTAATTTTGGATTCTGTTTCATGAAACCCCAAGTTAATATTTCACTACAAGAAACAAATAGATTTTATTTTCTTAAACACAACCCAATGTTTAGCTACTACTATACAATATTTATAGTTCCTTCGATAGATTGTGTTACACGCACGACCAAGTTTTATGAAACATCAATATATTAATAATATTTCTATTAAAATAGAAATATAGTTACCATCAAGCCATTGGAATGAATGTTTAAAAAAATATTAACTAATTTATTAAAACATTATTTATAAATGTTTATATAATTAATCATTTGGTTATCAATTAGTTATAAATGGAATTAAGAATATTTTGAAAATAATGAAATTCTATTTATGAGGAAACTATTCTTCATTGTAACAATTCAATTTTATATCTATAACATAGAAAACCACTTTTGATTAATGTTTTTAATAAATTATATATATTATAAATTCATTATTATTTTTTAGATACATCTAATAGATTTGATAGTTATGAGATAAGAATGAATCTAATTTTATGAATAAAAATATGTATTTTTCTAAAAAAGTAATTTTACCAGCTTTAAATAGCCTACCTATTTTAAATATATTTTCACAAACATTTATAATTTTATTTATAAATAAACATTATTTTATAATTATTAATATCAAAATTTACATTCAGTGCATTTTTTGTATTTTTATGAGATGTTTTTTGAGGAATTGTGAAAACACTAAATTTTAATGGAAATATTTTTTTCATAAAATTTATTTATATAGTAAAACTATATTTCAAATTAGTTTTAATGTTTAATTAGTTCCTCTATAAATAAAGAAATCAAATTTAGGTCATTGGACTAAATTTCACACAAAATTGGCTATAGAAGTATTTGAAATAGTCGAACATTTTTACATTAAAAACTCATTTTCTCGTCATGTCTCTTGGATTAATTTGATAAAAAATTATTAAACTCAAGTGTCTCGAATTTGGAAAAAAATTATTAAATATTTTTAGTCAAAATAATTTGGAATTTATTTTACTTTAGAACTATTTCTTGAAAAAAAATATTAGTGAATGTAATGAAAATTAATTACACCAATTAAGGTGAAAATGAGTTT
Organism: Viscum album; assembly: GCA_963277665.1. Lineage (NCBI taxonomy): Eukaryota > Viridiplantae > Streptophyta > Magnoliopsida > Santalales > Viscaceae > Viscum > Viscum album. Next base: position 212,884,406 of record OY728138.1, on the reverse strand, counting down.
ACATAATGGTTAAAATTTAACATAAGTGGAATAATAAAATAGAATCGCTTCAAATAGAACTTTTATGAACTTAAAAACATCATATCATCACATAGGACAAAAATGGACAATTATTGGAGGCCCATAATATATGTATGACCTCTGAATAGTGTTTATCTTTTTTTATTTACAAAAATGTCACTCCTTATACACTATAAATGGGAACCCCCCGTCTTTTAATCTATCAAGCACTTTGGATAATCCAAAATCCTCTTAAATAAGCTCCCAAAATTCAATCATATTATCCTACAATAGTCTCTTTTGGCATAAAAACAGACAAAGGAATCCATTTGTGGCAAACCAGAAATTATTTCCCAAAGAAGAGGTAATATCTTTCAATAAGAATGTTTCCTTTATTTATTTTACACCGCTAAATTATTATTTATACATTATTATATAGAAAATAACTACAATAAATATAATTAAATGTTTTTATTTTTTCAAAAAACTACACTCAAACACACTTCCATCAAATCAGATATGTAATAATCGTTTTCGTATATGGAAAACTACCATCTCACGAACTGATGTCATTAATTCATCCATTGACTCCTTTCATGGATGGTTATAATGATTTAATTTTGGTTTTTATATGATATATATAATATTTATGACTCATTTATGATTCATGAATTATTTTATAACACATATTTTAATTCGTTCTAGTTTGTTGGAAATACAATAACTTTATTTTTGGACATGTGGACTACCACGTCCTCAAATCAAAGTTATTCATTCAAAAATTACATGAGATGTATTAGGGATGGTTTTAGGAAACATATATTATATACATGAAATAAAAATTTAATTTAATTATATTATATGTATACATATATTTCAATAAAAAAAATTTTAATACGATAAGAAAATGGAAAAAGTATCCATGTGTATATATGGCATATCATCTCCTAGAACGGTGTATTTTAGTTCATATTTATATATTTTTAAGATAAATATAAAAGAATATATAATGATTATATATGTTATTTATATCAATTTTTATCGTTATAAGGATTATTAAAACAATATAAATTTAATATGAACAACAATATAACAAATCAAAACAAGTGAGAAAAATTAATCAAATATTACCCAAAATGTAACTTCAATATAAAATCGTTAATAATCAGGTAATTGTAGGTCAAAAAAATACTATATTGAATGATATAATTTAAAATGGTTCTTTAACAGATGTATAATTAACATTTATTTATTGTATAAGAGTTTTAATGAGTATTATGAGAGTTAAGACATAAGGTAAGGGGATCTAGTATTCTTTTTATTTCTATGAGACTAATGCCTTATTCACCACCCGTATCTCTTTTCCTGTGTATATAACACCCATTAACAATGTATAATATTTTTATATTTATGTATATGGGTGTTTACATATCCATTTCATAATATCTCTTTTATAAGATTTACAATTCAGAAGCAACCAAATTAGTAATGCAATTTTGACTCAATATTCCTTCTTTAAGACACATGTTATGTTATACACCTATATTGGTTTAAATGTTGTAATTATTAAAATTTCAAAAAAAAATCATGAATATAATTTTTTTAATTAAATTTTAATCTTTAATTAATTTTATTCTTTCATGGCTATTGGGATTCAATTGAAATAAAGTGGTAAGTATTTATTTCAACAATCACATCATTTATCATGATTATTTATGAGTATACATTTATTGATGAAATCTTATGATCCATGTATCAATATTTTTCATGAAATGTTTTAGGCTCAATTTATTCATGTTATATCCATGAATAGTTTCCATTTTTTCACTCATATCTACTTATGATAAATTTCAAAAAGTTTTTATGAAAATATGACTTAATTTCTCCCTTTTCCCGTAATTTTTTTTAGTAGAAAATATTCATGTATATTGTAAATTATTTTATAAATGTTTTTAAATGATTTTTTTAGATAATTATCAAATGAAATAATTTATATTGTGTTTTATATATTTTTTAAAAATAAAATTGTTTTAACGATCACATTATAATTTTACAAATATAATTTCAATGAAATGTTTTTCAAAAGTATTTTAAAATAAAACATTATTAAATGACATGGGATAAGGTTTTAAAATATGATAGAATTTTGAAAATTAATTTAAATAAATTTAAAATATTCCTTTATATGATCTCGTGTAAAAAACAATTTATTTTATTTTTTTGTTACAATGTTTTTAATGTTATTTTTAAATAGACAATTTTATGATTTCATGGAAAAATGTTTCCAAAAGTGTATTATGTTTTAAATGTTTTTTGAAATATATTAATAATTTCTTTTATAATAGTTTTCAATGATTTTTCAATGATAAATATTTTTATAATGTTTTAGGTTTTTAATAGTGATTTTCAAATAAATATTATTTTCATTAGAAAATGTTGGAAATTTTCTCTAAAAATCATTACCTATATAAGATTTCATTTTTTGATATAGTTTATGATTTAAATAAGATATGATCTACTGAATAAATTGTTATTATTTATTTAAATGGTTTATGTTTATGATGAGAATATATTTACGAAAGTCATGTCCATTCCATGGCTTATATGAGGATAAGATGCTTATGAAACACGTTTCCTTTCCAAGTTTACTCAATTATTAAATGATTATGAAACCCGTCAATTCTCCATATTTTATAATATAATAAAAATATTATGATAACCATTTAATTTCATGTGTTATGATATTATTTTTATCAAACCCATCTATTTTTATGGGTCATGATATGATGAATTTTTTATTATATTTATTCACACATATGTATGAAATCATTATTAGACAGGTGGGACAGAAAACTCCCTTTAAGGAATTTTGAAAGGATTTCTATCTCATGATTTATTTATGGTTAGAATGGGTAGCAAAATTAGTTTTATACTAGACTGTTTATACTATTATAGACATTGGATTAAATATTGACTACTAAGATTTTCTTTGATGTGAAATTTTACTACAACGATGGGATTGGGAGTTATCTTTTTTTACTAAAAAGTTTTAGGGAGTAAAAACATTACACTATAAAGAATTGGATGTTACTAGGGATGGGGATGTGTACTTCCAAGTAATTTTATCCCCCATTAAGGGCCATTATAGGTTTTAGAAATAATATTTGACTTATAGGTAATTATTTTATTTATTTACTGGTATGGTATAAATTCTATCCCTTATTCCTATATTATACTCTCATAGATTATGATATTTATTCCCTTAAGAATTCATGTATTGTGAACATCCAATATTTATGTCGTGACTAAGGTATACGATCATTCATATTCAGTGTATTATCATTAATTGTTATTCTACTATTCTCATTCCGTTATTATCATGATTATGCTTACATTTCTCCCAGTTTATCGTTATTAAGAATCTATGATCACACATTTATTATATTTTTTCCCATTTTATGTATAAATTTTTTTTGTCTGATTAATAATGCGGATGATAAGGAATTATTATGTTTAAGACCTTTCTAAACAATATAAAAATGTGTTCCATGTTTACAAACACCCTAAAATATTAAATTTCGTAGGAATGCACTTTTGTAAAAAAATTTACATTCATCTAAAATGATGTAATATCAATTTATGTTATGTCTGAGTCTCTATAGTTGGTATCAAATAGAGTTTTAGTCATCCATTAGTAACTATGATGAGGAAACTTAATTCATATACCTATTAATAATTCTAACTAAATGTATTGGGATTCCTCTAAGGATAAGTATCATAATGAGTTAAAGTAGTCGAAAATGTCTTGGAAAATTGGTAAAGGATAGAGCACGTGGTTTCCTAGAAATGTATCCATGTCTTTCTAATAGATATTGATATATCTCTAGCACAAATTAACATATGGATAACAACCCCAAAAACACAGTATTGAGCTAGACTCCGCCAGGAACATGTGCATGACAATGGGTCTTATGGCACACCCAGTTTGACACTCTTATGAGATATTCTATAGAAATTCAATAACTATTTACAACCCAAAAAAAATTCTTTAAATAGAGTATGATTATGAATCACCTAGGGTAAAACTAAAATTTTATATATTAAATAATTATTTTTTATTATTTAGACATCCTTTAACTTATTTTCAATGATTATGATGTTTGGTGCTATAACAAGTGTTGTTAATTGTATGTGTTTATTTTTAGTAATTTGATGGAACCATAATGAAATTGGGTAATTTGGAATGTGACAACTGATTTTCTGATGATAAACCAAATGGGATGATGATAGGAGTAATGAATTTTTTGATTATTCTTATTTATATATTGGTGTAATGATTAAAAATCTGAAATTCAGTGACATTCATGACAAATGATTAAGATGAATATGTGTTTTTTAATGATATATAGTACTAAAAATAGGGAAAATAAAAAACTTATTCCTATATATAATGAATGTTCAATGAAATACCTAATGGAATACCTAAAATTGGGAGAGAGATGTTATATGTTTGGGAAAACGTGTCATTGAGTGACGGATGGTCAAGGAGTTCAATTTATTATCAGTGTAGAACATGGGAATTACTTAACTCAATTAAGTAGCCTAATAAGTTACTTCTAAGTAAATAGAAAGAATTATTTTGTGCCAATAAATGAACGGGTATGATCAGGTTATTTATGTATTTGGTTTCGAGAGTTTTGAATTCTGAAATATATAAGATTGTGGAGTTTTTGTTTTTATCTATGGATTTAAAAAAATATGTTGAATCATTATGATTGACTATAAAAGTGAATAAATAGAAATTTGATATTTATGGGAAACAAAATATTAATAGAAATTTAATCATTAATACATGTTTAATGTTGAGACAATGATATTTGGATATTGATATATTGAACACGAATAAGTAAATTAGATGGAAATAATTAAGAAGAAACAGATTAAGTATTTTTTTAAAGTGTTTTATGATATAATTATTGGAGTTTACTTAATTTTTTGATATATGTAATATATCCAAATATCTATGGATTTTTGAAATAATAAATAATCATGTGGGTTTTCAATAAGGATTATTGGTTATTCGGCACATTACCAAGTTTCAAGAGAATAAAAGATGAAGCTATTCACATGTTTTGTAGGTCACAACTGTAGAGGCCCAAAGATTGACATACATGAACATTACATTATAATCGTGCTGAAAGATTATAATGGACCGTAATAGTTTACTTTCTTTGGAAACATGGAACGTAATCTTATAATCGTGGTGAAAGATCTTCAACATCTCCCATAAAGATCTTCCCCTTTTTTTCTTACCTAAAAACTTTATTTTTATCCTAGGGAAAAGAAAACATAAAAAGGGTGAGCTCAAATTCTTAGTAAGGGTACGCATGGACAAAATAAAACAAAACATATACATTTGACCATAAAAACATGTACATAATGTTTAAACATATAAATCTTGTGCAATGACATAAAACATGGAAGTACGTAAGGCATAGATAAAAATAGAACATCAATCATGATAAAATACATTGTAAATAAAACTTGTAATTGTGTAAAAACATTATGCACATGATATGATTTCTATAGTAGCCAAGGAATTGCTGCCAAGATCATCTTAGTGGACAAAGTCCCTTTCTGAATCGAGTTCACTGCTCATTCCAGTCCTGTATTACTGAACCGGTTTAACCTGCCGTTCCAGCCATGTATATCTCATGAGATATAAATTGTTAACCAATGCATTGGAGGGAGATATAGGTCACACCCATCACATAATGAAATCATTCTTACTTGTTCCACAAAATAATCATACATCATTCATAAAAACCCAATAAATAAAATGGGTTTCATAAAAATCATCCCATCATCACATAATCCATATCAAAGAAATGGATATCATTTCATAATAAGAAAAGTGAAACCATGAAAATCATAGATACATTATACTTGAAACATAGACATATGAAATAATGACATCTTAGATGAAAAATGGTTTTGAAAAAACACTTGAAATTAATTCTTGAGGAAAATATCCTTTTTTATTCAAAATTATTTTCTTTTCACAAAATGTCGTGCAATTTTAAAAGAAAAGGATTTTATTGAAAATATTCATGAAATATTTTGGAGGAAGATTCATGAAAATAAGACTTTATAAAACTGTAAAAATCTGTTCGTGCCGTATAAGTTAAAAAAACATTTTTCTCGTACTTTTTCCGGAAAAGTCAAAAAGTACCCCTTAAAAGAAAGATTCCATTAATACCATGTTGTAAAAGTCAAAAATGGGTTCAAAGGAAATTAAACATAAATTAAACCATTTTTAGGAAACATGGACATGGATGAGAAAAATAACCCCAGGAAATACTTATGAATAAACAATCTCGGAAAAGAACGATATTGGAAAATTTATCCCTTACCTTATGACAGGTATGCTTCGTATGGATCAAAAACTCCTATATAATGATTTAATTAATGTCACTGACTTATTAAATAATCATATTCATTGTTATTATACCATATATGTTTCACTTATGACTTTATATTACTCATTCTTTTGTAAATTCCATGTAAAAGCAGCGTTTTGGGTAAAATCATTTCATTTATCGTATGTGTTTCGACTTGTCGTTCTTGATATTATTACTTATATCCTGATTTAAATAATTTCATAATGTAAAACATGATTTATATATAATATATATTCATCATATACATATATATTATAGATCGATAAAAGGAATGAAATACACCGTTCATGGAGACCGTAGGTCGTACGTACGCATGGACACTATTTTCATCTCCTTATTGAATTGAATAAAATTAAATAGATGACATAAATATATATATATATACATAAATACAGTAGAATTATTATGTCATATATTTCATTATTATTATTTATATATACTTTATAATCATTCTTCAATGGTTAATCATGGAAAATGAATCTCAATGCGTTCATGGAGACGGTAGTCCGTACGTATGCACGAGCGATGATATCATTTACATCATCGTGGAATTGTATTGGAGTGTATGTATAATTTTTCAGATTCAATATAACTTTAAAATAATCATATATATTCATTATTTACACCATTATACCCATCCAAGTAAGGTGGTGGTGGAAAATAGATTACACCACGGCGTGGAGACGGTATTCCGTACGTACGCACGCGCGGTGATTTCATTTTCCATAGGATGGATGGATGGTGAAATATGGTTGTTTCATACATATAATAACATATCCGTATATGAGTGATACTGATGTTATTACTTCATAATGAAACAACCTATGATGATGAAGTGGAATAAGAAATAAAGTTGAAAGAATCGTTTACAGACATTACCTCTTCTTTGAAGCGCCTCTTTGAGATCACCTTTTAGGGCACTAAATTTGGTCATTGAGGAAGACCAGAACCTCTAGTATTTTTCTAGGGAAGTGTATAAGATATGTTTGAAGGTGTGGTCTGATATTGAAGGATCAATGTGGTGTGAGGCATAGAGGGAGGAGGTCCCCTTTTATAAGGGAGGGGAGGGGCACCTTTGGAAATATAAGAAATATTAGTTTATATTAAATCCCAACTCCACATAAAAACTTCAAAAATCACTCATATCAGAATATTAGATGATATAGGGTTGCAATCTCATCAAAAAATAAAATTTAGACATGTTAGGAATTTATTTTAAATATTATCAACTTGATTTATCCTTATTTAATGAATTTAATTCTATTTGTGGTAATAACATTCTAAATTTTAAATTATAACAAATAATAACTTATTTGTTGTGAATTGTCCATAATTGGATACTTTATAAAATTTTATACCATATAAATGTAAATTTATAATTTTTAAATATTTTTTGTGATTTTTATACAATTTTATAATGTGTTATTTTTATAAAATAACAATAGTGTCAATTTTGACACTATTCATTTATTTGAATTTAAATAAAATATATACAGAAGATATATTCGAAATAAAAACTTTAATAGATTCATAATAGGTAATATGTAACTAGAAAATTAGTGTAGAACATTAAATAGTTCATATAATATTTATTTAATTATTTTTAATACCATTTATTTGGTTTATCTATTAATAAAATAATTACTACAACATTTTTGTATAATTATTTAATATACTTATTTGTTGCATAAAAATTAAAATTAAAATTCTATAATGAAGATAAATCTTTTAAATTTCACAATAATACTTTTAATCGAATTTATAATCTTAAAATCACAATATATAAATTGTTATATTTATTAAATGATGAAGGTGACAACTTTGGCATCATTTAAAATAAAATAATATAAGTGTCATAATCACATTAATAAGGATCTAAATGGTCAACAATTCGTCTCTTGGATGATTATGGTTTATATATACACTAATAATAAGTTTTGTGCAGATTTTTGGGCTTTTGATATGTATTACGATTTCAATAAAAACTATATTATTGATTTTTCACTAAATAAATAATTTCTGCATCATTAATGTATACGATAATAATATAATTAAATGGCTCTTAAAAATTAAAAATAAATTACAAAGACAAAGAAAAACATTTTATCTTTAAAATTAGTATTTATAACCGAATTTATATTCTGAATAAACTTATATTAAAAATACTTTAATTATTAAAGTTGAGTGAGACATATTTCACTTTCCTTTAAATAAAATAAACTAAAGGTCTTAATCACCTCGAAGTGGGTTCTAATGGATTTAATTTCGACCCAAATATGACATAGGACAAATTATAATCATAAAATTGTATTAAGACAAGTATTATGATAATTTTATAACATTATATTTACCCTTTATTACCAAATTTACCTTTTACTATTGTAAATAAAATTTACCGATGTTACTATTCAAAAAGCCCAAAAATAAAAATTAGTCTATTAATATAAGTTGTAAGCACTAATTCCAAATATGGAATCCATTTTTTCAAATTCAATACACAGAAGATGGAGAAATTAAATTAAAATTAATCTTGTTTTCGAAAAAAAACATGTTTTTGTTTAAAACATTGCAAAAAATTGAATTTATTTAACCTACGAATTCAATGTAAAATCAAGGATAATGACATAAATTATATTAAATAATGAAAATATATTAATTTCATACTTTTAAACCATTAAATATTATAATTTAATAACATAAGTTATTACGATGAAAGAAGTTGTTTTTAATTAAAATATAGCTTGTTTTTGCTATTCATTAAAATATGAAAGTTATCAGAATAATATGAAATTTTTATCCAAGGTAAAATTTTATATCCTGATTCCAAATAATGATTTTATTTTGTAAAATTGAACTTATAAACATGTCAAAAACTAGATTTAAGGTGGGTGCGTAATCAAAAGGCGGCAAAACTGTATTTTTTTAAAAATACTTATTTTACCTGAAAAAATTATTTTGTTTTTATACCATGTTTTAGAAAATGTGTAAGATGAATAATAATGTTATAAAAGTCAAATTTTAGTTAATACTATTCCTAACAGCTAGTTCATAATAATATTATAATAATATATAATTTTTTAGTAAAACCCGGTATTGCATACAACACAAGCTATCGAGAAAGGTCGTGATTGCGTGTAATGAAAGGCAAGTCAGGGTTGCGTGTTGTGAAAGAATCCTTTATTATTTCATATAACAGAATCCATCCATATTTCATTTATACATTGAATATATATATATATATATATACACTCCATGTTGCGTAGAATGACTATTATAAAATGAAATTTAAATTGTGTGTAACACAATCTAAGAATACTGTTGTGTATACTTTAAGCTAATATAGTGTGGAGTATAACACACGATAATATTGTTGTAGCATAAAAAACATGACATCAAATAAATTAAAAATATTATTTATCATAAAATATCAGGTTATTACATTCTACCCCCCTTAAAATGAATTTCTCCCTCGAAATACGTCGGGGTTACAAATGGTTTACTACTCGAAAGTTTCTTTAATAGAAACCCACATCGTAAAAAGGAATAGCAAAACTTGGCTTTAAAAACTAAAGTACGAAATGTAACGGTTACCCAAATTAACTCATCACTAGGTTTCGACGTAGGATAACATAGGTGAAAATATGGATATGGAAGAAAAATCTAACCATCAAGTTATGATGGAGAGTGGTAGAGAACATGGCTATGAAAAAGACATCCATCAAAAATCCATAAATTTGTGATTATAGACGGTACCATCTGATTCATCAGATATAAGAGCACTAGGACAACATTTTTGGTTTTGAATATCATTTCCCTAAAGTTGAAAATTTTGAATTAGAAGAAATACTTGCTTGATTTTGGTACAATCTCCCTGTTTTTCATGATTTGAACATTTTCCACTTCATCTCTTAAAGAAATGAAGTTGATTTTGTTATTGGTGAGTGTTAACAGGTCATGTTATAGAATGATGGGTCATTCCATCGGTTTGAAAAAAGAAGCTAGCAAAAGTTATCAAATATACATAAGTCCATCTATGGTGAGGTTAATCATATATGATTCCAAAAATGAACTTATACTTCATATATCATATCTATTAATAAAATAAAACAAGTTTCTACAAACCCGGGACTTCCTGTAGGCCAGTGGTATGTGATAAAGTTCAGTCGCACTTCAGTTTTGGGTTCGATTCCCACATCCTTGTCTCACGCAATGGGCTGTCACCCGTCCTACAGGTTGTCCTTTTTCTAAAACTACATTACTATAAAATCCAATCAATAATATCGAAAGAAGTTCTATGCTTAAACAATACTAACTTATGTCCTACATAATTCATTCCAATATTTAGGCATATCTAAAATACTTTGGTCCAAGATCATAGTATAAAGAAAAGAATTACTAGAAGAGTTATCTACCAAGACTGTGAATACAAGCATCTATCCCACATATATTATAAGATATATCTGGTTGGTTGCATTCCAAACGTATTAATACCTTAGTCATATATTATCTTGAAACATAAATTACCATAGAACCTTAGTGAAAATATGAATACTATCAAAAGGTAACTCTTTCCACATACCAAAATCCCAAAAAAATCTATATAATCAAACCATAATATCACTTAGTTCTTATATCATTCATGAGCTCATGAATACAATAATACATCTCATTATCTTCTTATCCCTTCATTATGCGCATATCATCTACTATCCAAAAATATCTGAATAACCTTCCATGGTTACCGGTACCATTTAACATATAAATTCAAAACATAAGGAAAGACAATAGTGTAACAATCCTTAGATGTCTCTTTATTCCATAGTACCATGAGATTACTTATACAACATTACACTTGATAAACATATAATCATTCCACTACTTTATTAAACCATTGACTGAGCTTCAATAATTCTTTCATCTCACATATCGTTTGTAGTCTCTTCATCATCATCCACATAAATACTATTAATACGACCATGCTGATTCTCTTCATGAGACATTCCCTTAGGGAATTGGTTTGCATAATTCTCTTACATTCCACATTTAAAACATTTAACCATTTTTGATGTCGTAGTAATAGCATTATCCTCATCCATGGTGTTAACTGAACCTTTTCCATTGCACTTACTGGTTTTCTTTCCATCTTTCCCACACCCAAAGCATCTTCCGGTTCCTTTGAAACATTCTCCTTGATGCCTCTTCCCACATGATTTACATAGGGGAAGTTTAACTTTCTTTACTCTATGATCATCATGAAACTCCATCTTTCTCTTATTAGCTGAGTCATGAAACTTACCAAATTTGAGTTTATTGATCATATTATGAGATTTATGATTCGATATAATAATGATGTTTGGACTTCCAAATCCCAATTCATTTTGTTGCTCATGAAGAATATCATTCCATTGTCCATCATATCATACATTATCATGAATCATCATGTTTCCAGCCATTTTCTAAAACCCAAAAAGAATAGTGTGAGACACAAAAATCATAATCAAGGGGGAGTAACTTCAATATCTAACATCTTAGGTTTAATCTAATATCGTTACCATAATTCTAGGACTACAAACTATTCTTATACTTATCCTTAGGGGTATCCATATACATACCATAGAAATATCTCTAGGAATCTCAATAAAGTTTTCACATCCTAGTTTCCAAAGGTTAACTAAAAATCCCTCTGATACCAAATGTAGAGGCCCAAATCATGACGTACATGGACATTACATTACTTTTTCGGAATACTTAGTACATAACAAAATTAGACACACATGTATGGTAATAGTTTTGTCTCTTTGTAAACATGGAACATAATCTTCTAATCATGGTGAATGATCTTCAACATCTCCCATAAAGATCTTACCGTTTTTTTCTTAACTAAAATCATTCATTATAACATGGGGAAAATAAAACATAAAAAGGGTGACCTAAAATGCTCAGTAAGGGTAAGCATTGAGAAAATAAAACAAACCATATACATTTGAACATAAAAACATGTACATAATTTTTAAACGTAGAAATCTTTTGCAATGACATAAAAAATTGAAGTACGTAAGGCATATATCAAAATAGAACATCAATCATGATAAAATATCTTGTAAATAAAACTTTTAATTGTGACAAAAAATTATGCACATGATATGATTTCCATAGTATCCAAGGCATTTCTTCCAAGACCATCTTAGTGGACAATGTCCCTTTCTGAATTGATTTCACTCCTCGTTCCAGTCCTGTATTACTGAATAGGTTTAACCTGCCGTTCCAGTCATGTCTATATCATGAGATATAAATCTTTACCCAATGCATTAGAGGGAGATATAGGTCCCACCCATCTCATAATGAAATCATTATTACTTGTTCCACAAAATAAACATACATCATTCATAAAAACCCAATAAATAAAATGGGTTTCATAAACATCATCCCATCATCACATAATGCATATAAATGAAATGGATATCATTTCATAATAAGAAACATGAAACCATGTAAATCATATTGACATTATACTTGAAACATACACATATGAAATAATTTCATCTTATAAGAAAAATGGTTTCGATAAAACACTTGAAATGAATTTTTGAGGAAAATATCCTTTTTTCTTCAAAATCATTTTCTATTCACAAAATGTTGTGATATTTTAAAAGAAAAGGATTTTTTTTGAAAATAGTCATGAAATATTTTAGAGTAAGCTTCATGAAAATAAGACTTTATAATACCGTAAATATCTGTTCGTGCCGTATATGTAAAAAAAACATTATTCTCGTACTTTTTTCGGAAAAGTCAAAAAGTACCTCGTAAAATAAAGATTCCATAAATACCATGTAGTAAAGGTCAAAAATGGGTAAAAGGAAATTAAAAGTACATGAAAACATTCTTATGAAACATGGAAATGGATGTGAACAATAACCCCATTAAATACTTATGAATAAACAATCTTGAATAAGAACGAGATTGGAAAAGTTATCCCTTACCTTAGGTATGGTATGCTTTGTATGGATCCAAACCTCCTATATAATGATTTAAATAATTTCATTGACTTAGTAAATAATCATATTCATTGTGATGATATCATATATGTTTCACTTATGACTTTATATTACCCGTTCTTTTGTAAATTCCATGTAAAAGTAGTGTTTTGGGTAAAACCATTTCATTTATCGTATGTGTTTAGAATTGTCGTTCTTTATATTATTACTTATATCCTGATTTAAATAATTTCAGTATGTAAAAAATGATTTATATATAATATATATTCATCATATACATATATATTATAGATCAATTAAAGGAATGAAATACACCATTCATGGAGACGGTAGGCCGTACTTACGCATGAACGTTGTTTTCATCTCCTTATTGAATTGAATGAAATTAAATAGATGACATAAATATATATATATATATATATATAAATCCAGTATCATTATTAGGTCATATATTTAATTATTAATAATTATATATACTTTATAATCATTCTTGAATGGTTAATCATGTAAATGAATCTCATCGCGTTCGTGGAGACGGTAGTCCGTACATACGCACGTGTGATGATATCATTTCCATGATTGTGGAATTGTATTGGAGTGTATGTATACTTTTTCAGAATCAATATCACTTTAAAATAATCATATATAGTCATTATTTACACCATTATACCCATCCAAGTAAGGTGGTGGTGGAAAATAGATTACACCACGGCATGGAGACAATATTCCGTATGTACGCACGCACGGTGATTTAATTTTCCGCAGGATTGATAGATGGTGAAATAGGGTTGTTTCATACATATAATAACATATCAGTCTATGTGTGATACTGATGTTATTACTTCATAATGAAACAACTAAAGAAGAAGAAGTAGAAGAAGAAATAAAGCAGAAAGAATCGGTAACGGACATTACCTCCTCTTTGAAGCACCTCTTTGAGACCTCCTCTTAGGGCACTAAAATTGGTCATTGAAGAAGACCAGGACCTCTAGGATGTTTCTAGAGAAGTGTAGCAGAAAATTTGGCAGGGGTTTTCTGAGCTTGAAGGCTCAATGTGGTGTGAGGAAGAGAGTGAGGAGGTGCCCTTTTATAAGGGAGGATAGGGGCACCTTTGGAAATATAAGAAATATTAGTTTATATTAAATCCCAACCCCACATAAAAACTTAAAAAATGACTCATATATGAATATTAGATGATATAGGGTTGTAATATCATCAAAAAATAAAATTTAGACATGTTAGGAATTTATTTTAAACATTATCAACTTGATTTATCCTTATTTAATTAATTTTATTTTATTTGTGGTAATAGCATTCTAAATTTTAAATTATAACAAATAATTACTTATTTGTTTTGAATTGTCCATAATTGGATACTTTATAACATTTTAGACCATATAAATTTAAATTTACAATTTTTAAATATTTTTTGTGATTTGTAAACAATTTTATAATATGTTATTTTTATAAAATAACAATAGTGTAAATTTTGTCAATATTCATTTATTTTAATTTAAATAAAATATATAGAGAATATATTTTCGAACTAAAAGTATTAAAAGATTAATAAAAGGTCATATGTATCTATAAAATTATTTAAGCACAATAAATAGTTCATATAATATTTATTTTATTATTTTTAAAACCATTTATTTTGTTTATCTCTTAATAAAATAATTACTATAAAATTTTTATATAATTATTTAATATACTTATTTGTTGCATAAAAATTTAAACAAAAACCCTATGATAAATATAAATCTATTACCTTTCACAATAATACTTTTACTCAAATTTTTCATCTTAAAATCACAATATTTAAATTTTTATATTTATTCAATTATGAAGGTGACAACATTGGGATAATTTAAAATAAAATAATATAAGTGTCATAATCGCCTTAATAAGGATAAAAATGGACAAAAATTCGTCCAGTGGATTATTAGGCTTTATATATACACAAATAATATGTTTTGGGAAGATTTTTGGGCCTTTTGATATGTATTACTATTTCAATAAAATCTATATTATTGATTTTTCACTAAATAAATAATTTCTGCATCATTAATGTATAAGATAAGAAGGTAATTAAATAACACTTTACCATAAAAAAAATATTATCTTTAAAATGCGTATTTATAACAGAATTTATATTCTGTATAAACTTGTATTAAAAATACTTTAAATATTAAAGTTGAGTGAGACATATTTCACTTTCCTTTAAATAAAATAAACCAAAGGTCTTAATCACCTCCAAGTGGGTTCTAATGGATTCCATTTCGAGCCAAATATGACTTAGGAAAAATTATAATCATGCAATTGTATTATGCCAAGTATTAGGATAATTTTATAATATTATATTTACCCTTAATTACCCAATTTACCTTTTACTATGGTAAATAAAATTTACCGTTGTTACTATTTATAAAGCCCAAAAATAAAAATTAGTATATTAATATAATTTTTACCCACTTATTCCAAATATGGAATCCATTTTTCCAAATTTAATACACAGAAGTTGCAGAAATTAAATTAAAATTAATACCGTTGTCGAAAGAAAACAAGTTTTTGTTTAAAACATTGCAAAAGATTGAATTTATTTAACCTACGAATTCAATGTAAAATAAAGGCTAATGACCTAAATTATATTTAATGGTAAAAATATATTATATTAATAATTTTAAACCATTTAATATTATAATTTAATCACATAATTTATTATGATGAAAAAAGTTGTTTTTAATTAAAATATAGAGTGTTATTACTATTCATTAAAATATGAAAGTTATCAGAATAATATGAAAAATTTACCCAAGATAAAATTTTATATCCTGAATCCAAATAATAATTTTATTTTTTAAAATTGAACTTATAAACATTTCAAAAACTATATTTAATGTGGGTGTGCCATCAAAAGGCGACAAAACTGTATTTATTGAAAAATACTTATTTTACTTGAAAACTTTATTTTGTTCTTATACCATGTTCTATAAAATGTGTAAGATGAATAATAATGTTATAAAATTCAAATTTTAGTTAATACTATTCATAACTGCTAGTTCATAATAATATTATAATAATATATCGATGTTTAGTAAAACCTGATATTGCGTACAACACAAGCTATCGAGGAAGGTCGCGATTGCATGTAATGCAAGCCAAGTAAGGGTTGCATGCTGTGAAAGAATCCTCTATTATTTTCTATAACAGAATCCAACCATATTTCATTTATACATTGAATATAAATATATATACACTCAATGTTGCAAAGAATGACTATTATAAAATGAACTTGAAATTGTGTGTAACACAATCCAAGAATAGTGTTGTGTATACTTCAAGCTAATACAGTTTGGCGTATAGCACAAGATAATCTTGTTGTATCATAAAACACATGACATCAAATTAACTAAAAAGAATACTTATCATAAAATATCGGGTTGTTACAACAACCAAGACATACATTATTATATATGGGCGTTAATGTTATGCTGATTTTGAGAAATTTAGTGACTTTATTCCTAATGTTATGGATATTGAAATTTCAAAAGATTAATGAGGTTAAATTTTTGTAGAATTATTATGTAAAAATATGTTGAATTTTGTTAGATTAAATTATTATGTCACCACATGGGTATTTACTCATATTAGATATATTTTTCTATCCCTTTTATTGAGATAATGATAGATGGAATGGACTATAAATTTTTTAGGGATCTCATTATCTCATATTTATTTAAAAATAAAAAATTGACCTTTATTTTGTGGACTATGAGATGAAGTGGAAATTGATAATTCCACAAAAAATGGTGAGGCTATCATAAAATATTATAAGTATATCTTCTAATGAAAATGGTTCATGTTTATGAAAATGGGACGTGGTAAAACAAATTCCCATTATCATAATTGTTTTTGATAACCATGACCTTTTTGAAGCCACTTTGGGTTATAGATTTTTGATCATTAGCAGTCACCTAACAATATTGTTAATTAATTTATATCAAAACATGATATTTATATGACTCTTTCATATCAATGTTTTCCCTTTCTACATAACTTCTCTTATACAGAAACCTTGGTATGAGTTAGATTGTTTAACCATTATGGTTTGAAATTTCCCATTTTAATGAAATTTTTAGTATTAAGTTTACAATGTGGGTTTCTATGAAAGAAACATTCAATTTATAATAATTTTATACCAAAAAATAATTTTGAGAGATAAATTATTTTTAGGGGGAGAGGTTTAATGTTAAACCACAAATTCCTTTGAAAAAAATGGAATTAATTTAATCATTTGAATATTCTATGTTTTATGAAACATTGAATATATCTTATTTTATAAGAAATCACTATGTATATCTTGTGTTTCATGTAATTACATGTTAAACATTCACTACATGTAACACATATTTCAGTTTCTAGTATATACAACACTATCATTGTATTGTGTCATACAAAATTTCTAGTTAATCATATAGATTTTGTTACACAGAAGTCCAAGTTCAACAGAACTAAAATATAAAATTAATATTGTTATTAAAATATTATTAAAGGTAACTTCTATCCATTTGAATTGAATTTATGACTTTGATTTATAGAAGAGGGAAAAAATGATTTACAGATGTATATATAATGGATCCCTTGGTTATCAATTAGTTATATATTAATGTTAGAACTGATTGAAAATAAATAAATTTATTTTCTTAAGAAAATTAATTTTCTATGAAAAGAAAATATTTTATCTGAATAAATCTAAAAATATTTTTATGAATGATTTAAAAAAATATTATATATTAAAAATTCAATCAAAACTTCTGACACTAATAAAATAGATTTTATAGGAATAAGACAAGAATAAATATTTTTTATGAATAAATTTTTTTTCTTTCTAAAAGGTAATTTTAGTACTTTTAAATGGATCAGGTATTTTAAAAATTAAATGTAAAAATAGAAAAAAAATTAATAAAATAAGATTCATCTTTTAAAGGGGAATATCAAAATTTATATAGGGTGATTTTTTTAAATCACAAATGATTCATTTTTTATAAATAGTGAATAACTGTATATTTTAATAAAAAATACTTTTTCATTTAAATTATTTATAAAGAAAAATTATATTTTTAATAAATTTTAAATAATAATTGGTTTTTTTATAAAAATATAAATCCAAATTAGGTCATTGAAATCAATTTCACTATATATTTAGTTATAAAAACATTTCGATATTTTATATCAAAAACTCACTTTCTCATCACATCTATGGAATTAATTTTATATTAATTTATACTATTTCTGTGTTTTGAATTTGAAAAAATATATTTTATATTTTTAATAATAAAAATTAATAATTTCTATTATTGTCAACTTTTTTTGGACAAAAATATTATTTAATGTAATTAAAATTAATTACAATGATTAATGTAAAGATGTGTGTAATTATTGGTTAAAAATTAACATAAGGGATGGAATACCCTATTCACATGTCCAAAATGAATTTCACTATCATATTTATACCATATAATCATTTGTATCTAATATGGAAAATTATTTGAGGCCCATGATTCATGGATGACCTCCCAATGGGGTTCACTTATTTATATTTTCAAAAATTCCACATAGCATCTACTACCCCCCCCCTTAAATTCCAAAAAAACTACCATTATCATTGTATCATTTAGAATATTCCAAAATAATTTCCCTAATTTAAATCCTTTATAATAGAATCCTTCATTTATTAATAAATCTAACAAAGTAATCCCTTTTCTGCAAACCAAAAGGAGTTACCCAATGAAGACGTAACAACATTCATTAATATTTTTTTATTTCATTCTCCACCAACTGAATTATTATTATTTTATGCATATATAATAGCATAATTATCCTCAATATACTAATAATTTTTAATTATAATTTTGTTAGCTACACTCACACACACTTAAATCAAAATGTATTAAAAAATATTGTTTGTGTGTGCGGCAAACTGCAGCCTTTCGAACAAATATCGTTCGTTCTTCCATTTCCACATTCCAAGGATGAGTAAAATAATGTAATTTATATTATAATATGAAATATATGTTATTAAGGTTGTATTCATTCTTCTATAATTATTATATTACACATATCATTGTTAATTAAATTTTTTGGAAATAAGATAAATAGTTTATGGACGTGTAGAGTACCGCCTTCTCAATGCGATGTGATTCATTAAAACTATTCGTGGAATGTATTAAGGATGGTTTTACTGAAAGTATATGATATATATTAAATAATAATTATACTCAGATGATATTATATATTTATAAATATATTCCATTTAACTTCTTTCCTTCATTCAACATGAAAATAATTTTTTTTTAGTTTCATGCGTATGTACGGATCACTGTCTCCTTAAACGGTGTATTACATTTTCTATTTATGTATTTTTATATCATTATAAATAAATATAAATTAAATATATATGATATATATATGATGTTTATTATGATATATATTATTAAATCATTGTATAATTAAGAGGGAAAAATATAAAAAATCAAAACACATGCGAAAAAATTATGCATTTATTACCTGAAACATATATTTAACATATAATTTTTAATAAATGGGAAATAAAAGGTCTTAATTAAATAATATATGCAATTATATAATTCAATATGGTTATTTTATATATTTATAAAAAAAAATTATTTATTATAAATGAGGTTTTTGTAATGTCTCAGACCCAAATAGCCACTGAACTGTGCTCGATGGGTCGGATGTTAATACCTTAGGCACACCTCCCCAAATACTAAACGTTGCTGACTAGTAGTGAGGGTCTGAATAGGTATAGTGGGGAGGATATACCCTTTAATATTATCATAAGGTTATTGGTCTGAAGAAGAATTTATAACATGATACAAAAATAAAAGACATACCAATCTCGAACCAGAGCTGCATAGTGGAAGCATAATCAGTTGTAGATAAACAGCATAAGAAAAATAGAAACATAGTAGTGGATTGTCAACACACATCATATAATTGATCAATTGTAACTACTAAAAAACAATAAAGAAACCATAATTGTTAATACATGTCAATATATATATAAATTGATCCACTAGAAAACCAACAGTTTCTACACATTAAATTTTGCGTGATGATAAAGAAAAATAGAAACTAAACAAGTAAACTCTAGATAGGTATAAACTCAATGTCCATACCATCTACATGTAAAACATCACTGTGATCAAGCTCCTGAGGCCGATGTCTTTCTTGCACATATATCCATAAATTATACACATGTCACGAAGCGTCCGTGCAGGTTGTGGGATGAATCTCTGTAGGATACCAACAACTGGTGTGTAACTAGTATAGTTTTTAGGATGGAATGCATTTATAAGGAAAAAAGTAAATAGTTCAATGGAAAAATAAACATAAACTCCAATGGAGCTCAAGATCCACCATGGAGTGTCACCATCTTCTGCCAACGTCGGAATCTCTGACATGTAACATGTCACTTTATGGCCCCTGACACCTCATGTATCATGTACCGAGGTCCTAAACACATGCCCAAAAATAGTAACCCTTCTTGAAAGCTCTTGATTTCCCATGGAAGAAAAACTAGAGTAGCAGTGATGCATGTCCTCAAATAGGAACTGGAGGGATAATGATGTCTTCCATGAAATCAGTAACTAGAGGGACAATGATGCCTACCATCAAATCAGTAACCAGAGGGATATCGATGTATGCCCTCAAATCACGGCGAGCATCTGCCCCCCAACCTGATAGCCTCAACGCTATCCCTTAAAGGCTCCTCACCTTCGACTTTTCTTCCTAGGTCAAGCCCTCCAAACTATTAGTACTTAAACCACAACTCTCAGGGTCCTCTACCCACATGAGTGGTCAGAACCACCACATATTGGAGTCTCTCTGTGTGCACACATATCAAAGATCTGGGTGGGTGGTTATCACCAAAATAAGTTCCAAAGTCAAAAAATCTCAAACACCTCATGTCCCTTTTACTATGTATGTCATGTCTGATGACCTCTCCATACAAGTAATCTGATCCAAGCCCATCCTTACAGTTACACAGCCTTAAGCCAACGTCCAGGATGCCCAATACCATGGTCAGTACCACCCAATGTAGTCTGGGCCAAGCCCGAACTGTGATCTGCATCACTCAACAATACCAAGGCCATTCCCAACACAACTCAAAGGTTCCAGCATATGCAATATCACAAATCACATATATTTAAGTAAAATAAACATTTTAAACAAGAATGACAAATAAACTGTTGACTTTCACTAGCAATGTTCTCCTATAATCATGATTAACAATTCAAAATCAACTATTTAATTCAAAGAAATTCAACTATAACCATTTTGGTACCCCAGGCCGAAATTCCCCAACTGAACGACGACCTCTATCACAGCCTCATTGAATAATAATACAATATGGGAATTCCCAATGACATCCCATAAGGCATTCAGTCATTTTAATATAAAGAAACATCGGCCTCACTCAATACCCGATGTCGCGCTAAAAAGAATCAGCCACCAAATGAATAAGAAAGCAGAAATGATGTTATGAAACACCTACCTCATACTCGTACGATTATTCACCTCTGGTATCAACCTCAAATTCAGACTAAAACGCGGTAGATCTATAAAATAGTAAAAAATGATCAAAACATGATTACATTATTGAGAGGAGGAATCAATGAAAACAACTCAAGATGAATCAAGACCTTTATTTTGGGGTTCCAATGAATCTAACAGCGATCAAAAAAAAGTTCAGATAGAAATTCAGGAGAACAAATGATCTCCGGATGGCTCTCCTCTCTCACACCAGTTGAGGGTTTGGGTTTGTACCTCAAAACGAGTCTACTGCAGATTTTAGTGAAAAAACCTAAATACACGGCAAGTATATATGATTACATTCTGTGTGTATCATTTCACTATTCTTAATACAGTAGGAATTTCAACGAATGACATAATGGAATGTATGACATCATACACTACATTACCTTTGTTTTTCCCCTCTAACGCACTAATATAACCACATTCCATGTATATCACCCATACATGGCTCAGAATACATGTTGTGTACAAAGTGTACATGTAATGTACTTGGTTATTTACCTCCACCTGGACAACATGATCGCACAACATATATGGCCTTCACACATGGGAAAGGTTACATGGTGTGTAATGATGGTACATGGTGTGTAATCTAGAATTTTTCAGAAACTACCCTGTTTCTCCTGTTTTCTCAAAAAAAAGGAAAAATTTCAAAAAGGGTTGTTATTTTGAGCCATTCCAAAAACCCAGGTTCTTAAAATATCCCCACCATAACATAGCTTTTCCCCAAGCTATCTATTGAAACCTAGAGATGTACAAAATATAATGATCACCAAGGGTCTCCCCACATTTGGAATTACCTATCTCGGTATCAAACCAACCAAAAATCATTCCAAGAAATGGTATAATGACCTATTTCCTAGACCCATAGTCCTCCCTACTTTGCTGCACCAGTTGTTGGAAACTGGCCCCTCAGTTGGGTCCCACTGTCTCTATCGTGTCATACACGTGCAGCTGAAACATTGCTATCCTCTCCTAGAACCAATCCTGAACCAATTATAAATGGTAGTTTGTCCTTGTCCCAGATTACCGACCATCTAAGAAGTTTTCTTGCAGACCCTATCGAGATATCCAACTTGTCCACATGCCTGACACTCTTTTGGAGGCTTATCGCAATGAGTCCATACATTCTTGGCTGCCTACACTGAAAGAAAACCACATATGAACTGCAACGAGGTGGTCTAACTAAGTCCTTGGTCTGACAGCCCTACTAAAACTCATCTCATCGTCACTTCCTATTATCCGAATCACCACCTGAAACAATCATCTGGCCTATAGGAGATCTCTGTTTCTTGTTTTCTCTCAACTATGATCGCTTGATTTACTTCCTCTAAGAATGAACCCACACTGAATATAGATACCAAGATCTAGATGGTGTGTCTTATGAAATCCTAAAAGCGCCTCAAACTTTTCGAGTTAATTATTACCAAACCAGGTGCAAAGAGGGACAACTCAATGAATGTTGCTTCATAGACCATGAAATCCATGTATCACTACTGAAGGCTCAAGAACACCTGATTTCTCTCTTCCCTCTGTGTCTCTGGGTAATTGGCCTCGATGAAATTCTCCTCAAAGTACTTCCATTCTATTCATTCATGTCTTCGAGCCTGAACCTGCACATCCCACCAATGCCTCACCGAACCTCTGAGCTCGTAAGTCACTAGCTTGACCCTCCACCCATGAGGAATCTCGAGCTGGTCTAAGATCATATTCATACTATCTATCTAGTTCTCAGCTTCACGTGGAAAACCCTAAACCTAAAAAAGAAGTGGGTGCTGTGAATAGAATACCCACATCATATATTCCATAGATGAATCTATAAACAACGCACCTATATTGATCGCCTACAAGACATGTACTAGGCTAGTTCAGAGCAGCTCATCGAGCCATGGCCCAAACTCTTCCAAACCCGGTTATTGTACAGCCTGTAGTGGATCCTGAAACTATTCATGTCCCTAATCCTGTACATGCAGGTCATTTTATGCCCACACCAGATCCTGAACCTTATCCTACTCTTGTGGCATTATACAGTCTCCCACCTAACGCTGCATCTCAGTTATTCAAAAACGAACTCACTGAATACCATAAATGGGCAGACAACCCACACACACACACATATATATTATATACTCAAAACAGATAAGGAAATAAATAAATAGGAATCATATAACAACGACACTTACTCCCCCTTATCTCAACCCATTCCCATGGAATCCCGACATCATGGACTCCTTACTCACCCTTAGTAGAGCCACGTAGCAAAAGTACCTTGGGCCATACCCATCCTGACAACCAACATTGCCTCAAACTGATGACTGAGTCATCCAATACTGATGATCAAAATCACCTCAACCATAGTATGTACATTCAAACATATTATCCATTCCCAAATACCCTGCAACCTGAAATTCTATAAAAATATAAAAATCATTTCATATTACATTGTAATATACTAGAAATTATATATATAATTTCACCTATAACATTTCAAAATAATTCAAATCATTTCATTTGATATTATTATACACATGGTTTTATCACATCACAAATAATTCATCTAGTTATGAAATTGAAATACCATAAAAATGTGCCTATCAAAATCCAAGAAAACCATCATTCCCATATCGGGCCAGGGTCTGATTCTCCTTTACAGTACTAGGTCAAGGGTCACATATCACAGTCAATAACATCACACCCCATGTGATACACCATGGTTGAAATCATATAAAATATAATTTGACCAAAATAAAAATATCATTTCCCACCCAAGTAAACTTGGTCCATCCCTTGTACATGGGGATACAGGCACCCAAGAACAAGCTAGACAACCAGATCCAATCACAACCTTTATCTAGAAAACCATATCCCAAATAGTTAACCAGCATAAATAAAAAAGGATGTCTCAATCTCATTAGTATCCATCAAAACACTACTACTAGATCCATTTCAAGAACTCCACTAATACCACTTTATAATTTCCTTGATCCGAACAACCTCCTGAACTATGATAAATGGGTCAGGTGTTACTACGATAGGTACACTTCCCTAAAGCCAATGGCTGCCGACTAGCAGAGAGGGTCTGAATTGGTATAGTGGGGAGACTATACCCTCTCAGAGGATTAAAATGGAAATGGTCAAAGAAATAATAAATTACATGCATCAGAAAAAAATGAGTCAACAGACTTCAACCATACCTGCAGAGCAAAAGCACAATCAATAGCCGATAAAAAATAGAAGAAAAATAGAAACACTGTAGCGAAAAGTAAACAGAAATCAGGCCAAAAATCAATTCACACTGCTAAACAACAATCATGTATCCATAATAGGTCATACATGTCTATATATATATATATAATTGTCTCAAATATATAACCAATAGTTTCTAAATATTAATGTGAGCATGATCAAATAAAAAAATGGAAACTAAATAAGTAAACTATACCTAGGCAAGACTGCATGGTCCATACCATCTCAATGTCACACAACTCTATGATCCAGCTCCTACGTTTGATCTCTGTACTGTACCTAAATCCATAAAGCCTATATGCATCCCAAAGGGCCCATGCATGGTGTGAGATGAATCTCATAAGGATACCACCAAAAGGTGTGTACCTAGTATATGTGTTTAGGAAGGAATGAATTTATAAGGAATATAGTGAACAGTATGAGGCCCAAATAAACATAATCTCTATTGAATCTTTTAGCCACCATGGAGTGTCACCTACTTCTTCCAATACGAGAATCTCTTTCATGTAACCCGATACCATGTGCCCCTACACACCTTGCGTCTCAAGTACCAACGTCCTGAAGGCACACCCAAAAAATAGTAACCCTACTTGAAATCCGTTGCATGCCCATGGAACAACAACCGGATGAGAAAAGATATCTGTCCAAAAATAAAAACCATAGGGATTGTCATGTCTACAAATAAATCAGTAACCAATGGGACAAAGATGCCTTCACTCAAATCAGTAACTAGAGGGAAAATGATGTCCACCCTCCAATCACGGCGAGCCTCTTCCCCCAACCTGATAGCCTCAACGCTCTCCCCTGAAGGCTCCCTAACATCCATGTGGATTACTATAGAAATCACCCCAAACTAATAATTTCTAAACTACAACAATACATGGCCCTTAACCACATGAGTGGTTAGAACCACCTCATCATGGAGTCTCCTTTTGTGCACAACACTCAAAGTTACCGCTGAGTGGTAATCACTAAAATAAGTTCCCAAGAGACCACATCACCAACACCTAGTGTCCCTATGACCATTATGATCAAGTCTGATGGACTCACCATCAAAGTAACCTAAGACTTTCCCAACCTACTAGTCACATTGTCTCAAACCAATGTCCCTGACACTCAATCCATAGGTTAGTACCACCTAACGTAATCCAGGACATGACCAACTTGTGATCCACATCACTCAATAATACCCATGCCATACCTAACACAACCTGAAGGTTCATACAAATACAATATCACACATCACATATATATATAAGAAAAAGAAACACTGTAAAAATAGAAAACAATTAAACTAATGAATTTTACTAGCAGTGTTCTCCCCATATCATGCTTAACAATTTGAACTCAATAGTTTAATTCAATGAAATTCAATTAAATCAATTTTGGCACCCCATCCAAAATTCCCCAAATGAGAAACGAACTCTAACCTAGCCTCACTCAAGTATAACAGGATAATGGATTTCCCAATGACATATCATAAGGCATAAAATCCATTTAATATAAAGAAACATGGGCCTCGCTCAATACCCGACGTCGCTCTAAAACGATGCAACCCCCAAATGACTATGAAAGCACAAAACCATATATACACCTCATAACTCATAATCATATGATTGTCAAACTCTTTTATAAACCCTTAATTTAGTGTTAAATAAGGTAGATCTTTATAATGGTTAAAAATTATCAACCCCTGATAACATGGTCGATAAGAGGAATAAAAAAGGATATATAGGAATCAAGGCATTACCATTGGGGTTCCAACACATCTGATGGTGATTGAAACTATGTTTGGACAACTGATAGGGAGAAAAAACAGGATATTGCTGGATCTCCTCAGTCAAACCCATTGAGGGTTTGGGTATCTACCTCAAAACGTGGCTATAGACTAATTTAGAGGAAAAAATATAAAAACACTGCATGTATATATGAGTACATTCCATGTGTATCGATTTACTATTCCTAAGACGGGATGAATTTCTCTGAATGACTACACACCGTATGAGGCCATACACGGCGTGTCCTTGGTTTTCCCTCTCTAACTCACCGACATACCCACACGGTATGTATATCCCCCATACATGGCAAAAAATCCATGGCGTGTACCAAGAGTAAACGGTGAGAACTTTGTTATTTATATCCACCCGACCAACATTCTCAAAGGACATATATGGACTCACACATGGGATAGGGAATATAGTGTGTACTTAAGTTTCATGGTGTGTAATTTGATATTTTACAAAAACTACCTATTTTCTCCAGTTTTCTTAAAAACAATTAAAAAATTCAAACATGTTCATGATTTTGACCTATTCAAAAAATCCATGTTCTTACAAATTGAATGAGTATAATGTGAGTCTATACATAAAGTAATAAAATTTAATTTCTCATTATTATTTCTACGAGAATAATTATTTATTCAATATTCAATTATTATATGTTGTAAAACATCAAATATTTATACCGATATCATGTGCTCATTTTGATGGGCTCATTTTCTGAGTATTGATTAATTTTTGGGTTATTATTTGGGGAGTTTTTGGATAAAATTTTCAAAATTTAAGAGAGAGGTTAGTGAATTGTTGCCACACCATTTGTAAGATAGTGCAGCCTAAAAAGAGTGACCATTCACCCACCAGAAGAGGAACACCGTTATGATGCACGGTTAAGGGACACAGTGCCACCCTAACTAGAAAAGCATGCGTGGGATTTAAATTAATCCAATTTTTTTTTTAATTCATGAACACCCTATACTGAGCCCAAATGGGACATAAAATTTTTTTATAGTATTTGGTGGATCTGGGATGGATAAAAATCCACATGACCTCCATTCATAGATAATAAAAGTTTATATTGAATATTTTTACTATCCTAGGTAAGTGTTTTCATCCCAGTTAGATCTTTCTTTCTCTCCCACTCCTCTTCCTAGATAAAAGTGGGATATTTATCCACATTTTTTCTATATTTAGATATATTTTTTTAGGTATTTATTTGTATAATATTAGATTTCGGTTTTGGATTTATAACATGTTCTTTGTCGTATTCCTGTTCGTTTGTTTTAATTGTGGATATCAGTTGGTGAGCTCTAATAAAAGTTTTGATGTAGGTGGTCTTTAATTCAAATCCCAATGTCTGGATTTCAATTACTTGCATATAATTTTTTAATTTATATTAAATGTTTAAGAATTTAGTTTTTTATTGATTTAATTAGTCTGGTGAATTAATTAATTGGGTAAACTATTTAATTGGGGATATTGGGATTATAGATGATTAATAATTAAATTTAAAATTAATAATAAGGGAATTGGGATTGGTGAGTTGAGTAATTAATTGATGAATTAATTATGATGTAATTGGGGCTGATGAGTTGAATAATAAATTGTTGAATTAAAAATGAGAAATTGTGATTTTTTTATTTAATAATTAATAGTTGAATTAGTTATGGGAATATTGGTATTTCGATTTGAACTAATTAATTACTGAATTAATTATGGTGAGGTTTAAATTGTTGAAATTGAAAAATTCATTATCAAATTAATTATTATTACAATAGATTGATAGAGATGGATAAATTAATTGAATAATAATGAGGGATATTAAATTGATTGAGATGTAAAAACTAATTGATTAATTAATTGTGTTAATTTAATTGACTGAGTTAGAACAATAAATTGATGAAATAATTAATAGAAATAATGTGGTTATGTTATTTTTGAATAAAATAATGTGATTGATAATTTTAATTAATTGATGAATTAATTAATTGAAGTAATGTAATTATTTAATTTTTAGTTTAATAATGTTATTGTTGGGATTAATAATTTGATTAATTAATTAATGGGAGAGATGTGATTATTAAATTATTGAATTAAATAGTGGGATTGATGGGATTAATTAATTGATGAGTTATTTAATAGAAGTAATGGGATTAATTAATTGTTGAATAAAATAATAAAATTTTTGGTATTAATTTTTTAATGATTTAATTAATGAATGTAATTTGATGATTTAACTAATCAGTAAAATAATGAGATTTTTTGGGATTAATAAATTAATGGTTTAATTAATGGGAGTAATGTGATTATTTAATTTTTTAATTAAATAATGGGATTCATGTAACTAATTAATTGATGAATTAATTAATAGATGATGAGATGTATTTTAATTATTAAATTAAATACAAGTAATGATGAGATTAATTAAATAATGAATTTATTATTGAAGTAATTTGATTATTTAATTTTTGATTTAAATAATGGGTTTATTGGGATTAACTAATTGATGAACTAGTTATTGGAAGTAATTTGATTATTTAATTGTTGAATTAAATAATGGGAATTTTTTGGATTAATTAATTGATGAATTAATTAATGAGACTAATTATATTATTTAATTATTAAATTACGTATTCTATTGAAGGGATTGACTAATTGATGAACTAATTAATGGGTGTATTGTGATTATTTAATTTTTATATTAAATATTTCGATTTTTGGATTAATTAATTGATGAATTTATTAAAGGATGGAATGTGATTATTTAATTTATTAAAAAAATAATGGGATTTATGTGATTAATTTATTAATGGAATTGACGAGAAAAATTAATTTATGAATTAATATATGGATGTGTTATTTTAATTTTTTAGTTGTGATAATTAATTTTTATATTGATAATAAGGTTTAAAGATTTTTTACTGGATTTATTTAATTTTTGAGATAATTATGAGATGATGAGATTCAGAACACAAGAATAAATTATTTAATTAATTATGGAATATTGTGTTTTTGAATATTTATTAATTAATTTGGGAAATAATTAATGATATTTATGGCCTAAATTAATTTTAAAATTAATTAAGGGAATTGAAGTGATGAACTAGTTGTTGAAATAGTTATGATAATGAAAAGATTAATTAGTTCTTAATTAATTAATCGGATGATGTGGATATCCATGTTCTGATTTTGATTAATTAACTTGTGATCTAGTTAATGTATTATTATAAAATATGTAAATTTTGATATTGTATTATAACATGGGAATTTATATTTGATTATATGGTATATCTGATATAGCGATTTATGTGACTTTGTGATATTTTTGAGTGGGACAGGGCATGTTACATCAACATAACATAGGGATCAAAATTGATATTCGTGTGTGCTATAATGCAAGATGCATAAAAAGACAATATTTGTAAATTGATATTTGTGTGTGGGACATGATTTGATGCATTAAGATCCCATGAGGTCCTACGAGTGGCGACCTAGACTTAAAAAGATGGCATTGGACCATGGTTCCAATTGGCCGTATTATTAATTTACTTGAAATGGATAATGGAATCAAATGTGTAATAATGAAAATTGTGAATTGATTATGTCAGTTTGTTTAGACTCTATAATGGGATGAAGAATGTATTGTAGTTTGGGAGTCCTTGGGATCCTTGGGGTTTATGCAGTTAAATAAATGATAATTGAATACAAGAAAATTGTTTACATTATTTCTTGACTTTTATTCTTCATACAACTGTATGCACAGTTTTACTAGATTGTTTTAGACTCCATTTATTGTGTTCTAATGAGTTTTATGCAACTCCTACTTGGGCTTCATGATCAGTATTTGAATAGATTATATGAGTTAGAGATAGGTTAGGGTAAATGGTCCTTTGTTAGCGGGTTCATTGGGATGGAGCATGATGAGGGAACCTGACATGGTGTCGGTACCCACTTGGATGATTTTTCAGTTTCACTATTCATTTGGGGTTATCATATTAACACATGAATGTATTGTAGCATTCAATATATACTATTCAGATATGATATTCTCTTTATTTTTTGGCTCATCTTGTGATGTTGATATTATTCTTGTTATTTTATATCATTTCTCTTATTGCGTTATTATTTATATTGGTGTATTACAATGAAACTAATAACATGTTATTGTATTCCCCTAATTTATATTAGACCCTATCTGTTATTTGTAATAATTTCATTTATGGGGAGGAACACCTGAGGTCCTGTGAGTAACTGGATTGTGGAATTGCTGTTTGGAAACTGAGCCAAATATTTACAATGTGGCATCAAAGACCAATTTTATTTTCTTTTTATTTTTAAACTATTTCAGGATGGTATATATGAGATTGGGATGATTTGAACCTTGGTTATGAGCTTATGCAATAGATTAGCTAACCCATGTAATGGATAGATACAATGTACCCTTGGTGGTATTGCTGTTAGTGATGTTTTTCTGTTATAGTTGGAAATTATTTCATCTTAGGCGATGCACTCGTTGTGTGATGTGATTATTGTTTCAATAAATTTTAGATACTTGAATCCTCCCTCGATATGGAACTAGATTAGAGTTTCTTGAATCAATCTAGGCATTAATTACTATTGGGACATAAATAATTTTAGGCACACACTCGACATGTGGTTTTTGGTATGTTATGGAACATGAACTAATTTTTATTTTTTTGTGTTTATTAAAATGTAATTGTGACTATATGAAATTGAGAATTGTAAAATTATTCAATATGTGAATAAATGGTTCTATAATGTGAAAAAAATAAATAATGATAATGTGTTTACATTTTTTAACCATGACCTAGACATTGGATGGTTATGAGTAGTGATAACTCATTAGTTTTGACTTTCTTGGAGGTTTTGGGGGGAAGTGCCCTATGGGATAATGGGTGGTAACATGGTTGGGATTAATGTGTGGATGGATGGTGTTCATTAGAAAAAATATTGGTGTAATTATATACATCAGATGAACATGACCAATACCTTGACAATGACATTGGTACATTGAGATATCAATGGTTATATTCTTAGCTACCTAAATGTGTTTTAGTTTGATGTGGGGACTCTTAGAGGTTGCAATTATAAAGAGCTACAGATAGAACTGGATAGTGGGATTTATGACATCGACAAAGCTATGTTAACTATGATACAATTTTGGGAAGAGATTTGTTATTATTTGGTTCATGGAGTAAGTCCATGGATTTTTTGTTCTAGAATCATAATGCTAATGAGGAACCTATAAGGTGCATGTTTAAATTCCATGACGAAAGGACATTTGGTCCTTGGAGTTCGTTGGCGTACACCCTTTTTAGGTGGTATTGATGATATATATATGTTCCAATGTTATATGGTGTTATTTTGGTTTTAATACAAGGTGCTTTGAGAAATGAATCAAGTATGTTGATGTTGTTGATCATGAGATGGATGCGTCTTTGGGGAGGATCCATTACATCTTTTGGATTGTAAGATAATGTGGTGTAGGGAAAGACCCTACTGATAGTTCGTGTACTGTGCTAAGATGTACATGTTTTGAACGAAACATAGCAGAGAGAAAAAAATAATCTAAAGAAGTGGGGTTATCTTTTTTACTCACAATCAAAGAGATGTTTGTGAGAATAGCTCACGGATGATCTATTACAAGGTGTTGAGATTGTAAACCCTAGAATGTATCTGGAGATGTCTCGAGACTTTTATTTAGTATCATTTTCCACCATTTTGATTACGTTTGTTCAGGTTATTAGTTGGGGTGTTTTTGGGTGAAATTTGAGAAATTTAAAAGGAGATAGGGAAGCCCATATTTGGCACACAATTAACCAAAACCATGCACCCTCTGCCAGCAAACTATGCATTCTTGAATAGAGAGGGATTACACAGTTTGGGAAAAGATTGTGAAACCATGCACCCTAAAAAGAGATATTGTAGAATCCCTAGAAGATGTGCATTGTTAACTCACATGATTTGTTGAAATCATGAACCCCTAATTAGCAAACCATTCACGGGATTAAATATAATCATAATAACAATTTTAAAATTCTCAAACCCCTTTTATTAACCCCAAATTGACCCCATCTTGACTATATCTTTTTTTTTTGTGTTTTAGAGTCTCTCAAATGGACTTCAATCCCTCCCCACAAATACTCATGGTAAATCTAAGGGTCAATGGAATATTTGTACCTTCCCGAGTAAGTGGTTTCTTCTTCTTTAGATATTTCCGTCATTCTTGTTGCACTTCCTAGATAAAAATGGGCTGTCTATCCGATGTTGGTTCTAGATCTAAATATAGTATTTTTTTTATCATTATTCGTTTAAACTCTGATATGGTTTTTTGGATATAGATCGTGTTCTTCATCACATTATTTAATTTTAAATATGAAATTTCTGATATTTATTGGAAAAAATTCATAAATGCTTTGAGGTAGGTGGTCTATGATTAAAATCCTAGTCTTTTTTCAATCACATGTATGTAATTATATAATTTCTATTACATATATAGAAATTGATTTCATGATTGAATTAATTAATATCGTGGATTAATTAATTTAAGAAATTGTCAAATTGTGGATAATGGGATTATAGATATTGTAGAATAAATGTTGAATTAATTATGATGTAATTGGGATTTTTGAGTTGATTAATTAATAGTTGAATTAATTATGAGGGAATTGTGATTGAAAATTTGAATAATATATTTTTGAATTAACTATGTGGAATTAAGATATTTGAATGGTATAATTAATTTTTTAATTATTAATTAGAATATTGTGATTTTTGTTAGAAATAATTAATTATGGCGAGATTGAGATTGTTGAAATAAAATAATTTTTTTTTGAAAAAATAATATTTATATTTAATTTATCTTGATGGAACAATTAATCGAGGACTTAATTGAGGTTATTGAAATGATTGAGATAGAACAATTAGTTAATGATTTATTTTGG
The DNA here is from genome assembly GCA_963277665.1 of Viscum album. Lineage (NCBI taxonomy): Eukaryota > Viridiplantae > Streptophyta > Magnoliopsida > Santalales > Viscaceae > Viscum > Viscum album. Next base: position 212,850,345 of record OY728138.1, on the reverse strand, counting down.
TTTATCGAATTGAATGAGTTGGAATAAAAAATTGATAAATTAATTCATCAATGTAATTTGATTATTTAATTGTTGAATTAAATACTACATCTCTTAAGATCAATTAACAGATGAGTTAATTATTGGATGTAATGTGATTATTTAATTTTTGTATTAAATAATCGAAATTTTATAACTAATAATTTGATGATTTAAGTAATGTTAGTAATGTGATTATTTGATTATTGAAGTAAATAGTTTGATTGATGGGCTTAATTAACTGATTAATTAATTAATTTATGTAATGTTATTTTTTATGTGTTTAATAAAATAATGGAATTATTGGAATTAATTAAAAGATAAATTAATAAACTGAAATAATCTGATTATTTTTTTTCTGAATTAAATTGTTGGATTATTAGGATTAATTAAATGTTGAAATAATTATTAGAAATAATGATATTATTTAATTGGTGGATTATATAACGAGATTATTTTCATAAATTAATTGATGAATTAATTAATGGTATTAATGTGATTATATAATTTTGAAAGAAATATTTGGATTGATGAAATTAATGAATTAATGAATTAACTAATAGAAGTGATTTGATTATTTAATTATTGAACTAGATAATTGGATTGATGTGGATTTTAAATTGATAAATTAATTTATAGAAGTAATGTGATTTTTTAATTATTCAATTAAATAATGGGATTATTTGGATTAATTAATTGGTGAATTAATTATTAAACATTATTTTATTGTTTAGTTATTAATGTAAATATTTGGATTATTGTGATCAATTAATTAATGATTTAATTAATTGGAGTAATGTTATTATTTAATTGTTGAATTAAATATTGAGATTTATGGGATTAATTAATTGATGAATTAATTAATATAATTGATTAGATTATTAATTTTTTTATTAAATAATTGGATTGTTTGGATTAATTAATTTATAATTTAAATAATGGGGGTAATGTGATTATTTATTTATTTAATTTGTTAATTATATTGATGTAATTAATTAATAAATTAATTAATTTATTTATCTAATTTGATTAATTATTTATAGAATTAATTAATGGAACTAACCATAAAAAATAATTGATGAATTAATTTATAGAAGAGATGTTTTGATTGTTGGTTTGAGATTATTATAATTTAATTAATTATAAGGTAATAAGATTATTGATTTGAGATAACTTATTGTTGAGTAGATTGTTGGATTTTGAGATTCGGAATGAAATAATTAATTATTGAATTAATTATAGAATATTGATTGTGTAAATATTGATCAATTATTTAAGGAATTAATTATAGGGATTTTTTCTGAATTATTTTAGTAATTAATTAAGGTGATTGATGTGATGAACAAACTATTGAATTATTAATGAGAATAAGAAGATAAGATAGTTTTGAATTATTTAATCGAATGATGTGAACAATAAATTAATAAATTTTATTAATTAATTTTAGAGTTAATTAATGTATTATTTTGATATATATGTTAATTGTGATAAGGAATCAAAACAAGGACATGCATATGTTATGTTATCATATATGTGATATACTCATTCATGTGACTTTTTATATTCATGTGTGTGAAGATATCTATTTAATCATAATCCCATAGTGATGAAAATTGATATTTATGGTTGGGACAAGTCATACTGAATCAAAATCCCATATAGAAAAATTGATATCTATCTGTGGGATGTAGTCTGCTGTATGAAAATACCATAGGGTCCTAGGCCTAGCTACTTAGACAAAAAATATTTTCATTGGACCATGGATCCAATTATCCGTATTATGATTTGAATTTAAATAGATAATTGAAGCCCATGTGTAGTAATTAGAATTTTGATTTAACAATATGATATGGTTGACACTCCAGAATGTGCTAAATTAGGTATTTCAGAATGGGTTTCCTTGGTAACCCAATGGTTTATGTTTTTAAATTAAAGATAACTAAATAAATGTAATTTTTTAACTTTATTTCTGGTATTTTATTATTTATACAACTACAAACACAATTTGACTGGATATTGTATTGTTCATCTTTGTGACGACCTACTATGTTTTACTCAAACCCTAATCAGGCTCACTGATCTGTACACAAATATATGACATGATAACATGAGATGTTATAGAAAGGGGTACCTTGTTAGAGGGATTATTGCGATGAAGAATGACGGGGAACCATACATAGTGTTGAAACCCAATTGGATAATTTTTTGTTGTACTTATTTATTTTGGGTTCTACATATTGACACATGGCACATACAGTTGCATGTCATAACTATTGTCTAGTTTTGATGTTGTCTTTCCTGTTTCAGGTCATCCTATGTTATTGATTTTTTATCTAGTTATGTTATACCATTTCAATTATTTCTTAATTATTTTAACGATTGTTTTTCTCTTAAAAATATTGTATGGTCCCCCCCTGATTGATACTAAACCCTCACTACTAGTTAGAATCCTCCCGCATTCCGTGAGGTGCACCTTATGTAATGTGATAGACTGGCTCGAGGCACCGATGTGTGGAACCCGAATAAGGATGTTACATGTGTGGTGTATATACTACCCAATAACATATTCTATGATTATTATCCTTAAATTTATTCATATTTTCATATTAATTTTATAATCTCCCTTTTTTGGGGTTTATGGGTAACAAAATTTTGTCTTAATTTTCCTTCTTTGAGACACATTATAAACAAGTTATATATACATACATTTGATATATTGTATCTTGAATATACCTGTTTTTACTATATTTTCAGAATTATTTAATTTTCATCATTCATGTGAATTAGGATTCAACGTTACTAATGTGGTAAGGGTTTTTTTCTTCAATGTCATCATTTCTTCAGATTGTTTATAAATATGATTCAATTAAAAAACAATTATGATCCTTATCTCAATAATTATAATAAATTATTATACTATTTTCTTCATGTTATATCCATGTAATGGTTCCATTTAAAACCATTTTTTAATTAAAATAATTAAGTAAATTTTTATATAAAAATAATAATATATTTTTATCTTCGGTCAGAACATTGTTTTTTTTCAAAATTACCATGTTTACTAAAAAAATTTTCCAAAACGTTTTTAGTTTTTAGTTTATGATTATTTTTAGGGAAAATGATGTTTAAATGTTATATATTTCGAAAAAAATGTTTCATAATGTTTTAAATATTCCTTTATATGTCTTCAAATATATTTTCAAAAAAAATCATTTCAAAATCATTTACAATTATTTCTTTATAAGATTAAAAGTAAAAAGGATTTTTGAAATGATTTATGTTAAAAAACTGTATTAAATTATAGTAAAATATTCCTCTAAAATATTTCATGCAAAAATTTATCAAATTTATTTATGTCTAAAAACTGTTTTGAATTAATTTTTATGATTCCTATATATGATTACAATGAAAGCATTTTATAAAAATCATTTATGAATAAAATGTGTTTTAAATGAATTTAGAAGCTTCCGTCATATGTCCATTCAATTTTTTTTCAAAGGAAATGATTTTTAAAATGTTTGATGATTTGAAAAGTGATTTTCAAAGATGGATAGTTTTCCTAAATAAATGTTTCAAATGATCATTATAAATCCATCTACACAAAAAATGTCATCATTTGATATAGTTTATGATTTACCAAGTATATTATTGAATGATTCCATTATTATTATTTCTTTTAATGGTTTATGTTTATAATATATAAAAACTTAATGAAATATATTTACCTTCCGTAGGTTATATAATGAAAACATGCTTATGATACCTGCACCAATTCAAGATTTATTCTATGATTAATGTTTTATGAAAACACTAAATTTTCCATAGGTTATGATATGATAAAATGATTATGATACCCAAATCATCTCATGGGTTATGATATAATTTTTATAAAACTCATCCATTTTTATTGGTCATGATACGATGTGTTTTTATTAGCTTTTGGAATAAGTATTTATTATACCATTTTGAGACCTATGGTACCAATATTTCCCTCTAATGCATTGGATAAAGATTTATATCTCATAAGATTGATGTGGCTAGAATGGGGAGATAACTCGTTTCAATAAAGGAATGTTTATACTATGATGGACTTGTGAGTGAACCTCAACTACTAAGATGGTCTTGGGAGTGAAACATGACTACTGAGATAGTATTAGGAGTGATCCATGATGTCTAAGATTGTTTGGGGAGTTCACCCATTCCACTAAATAGGAAGGGTTGAAACTAGGTATGGAGGTTTGTCCCACCTAGTAGGTGTTTTCCCCATGACGTGTCATAATAAGTTTTGGAAACAAACCTTTACATATAGGTAATAGTTTTATATGATTACATGTATTCATAAAATTTTATCCCTTAATTGTATGTTATATAGTAAGGGATTGTTATCTTGATTCCCTTATGATTCTTGTAATAAGAACATCTAATCTATATTTTGTGACTCATTTATAATATCCATGATATGAAGGGTATGATCATAAAATTTTATTCTCATGTTCTCATACCCTTATGATCTTGAATATGTATACATATCTCCTTATTTAACCTTACCGAGAATTTAAGAACAATCATTCCTTATTATATCTTTCCCCTGGTTATGAAAAAAATGTTTTTTGTAGGAGTACTAAAGGGGGATATATTTACGAGTTATGTTAAAGATTATTCACCATATTATATGAATGTGTTCTATATTTCCAGTTACACTAAACTATTATATTCCTCTGTCATGTACACTTCTAATATGATGACTATTCAACTAAAATCATGTTATATTCAGGTATTTTAAGACGTGGTCATTATAAATTACATATAGACCATAATTTAAATTAAATTAATCTTATGGAATTTATCAATAATAAATACGACATAAAATTGAATGTGTGGTCATAGTGAACCATAGATAAAAAATCCTAATATTATATTGTTTCCCGGAGAATCTTAAGGAATAGGGAATGGAGACTAGAATGTATTTCATTTCTTATGTCACATTTCAAATGATCAATTATTTCCATTTAAACAATAAACAATATTAAAATTAAATAATATATATATATAATACCATGCTCTCTTATGATATTGAATAACGATACCATACTACCCCATTTAAACCATAGGTGATAAAAACGTTTTCCCTTAATTTAGGCAGAAATTATTAAATTAATTGATCTATTAGAAAATTTAATCTATTTATTAAATATGTGTTCCAATTTATTATTACATTCAAACAGTAGAAATCTATGTGTGATAATAATTTTTTACTTATTCAATATAAATAATTATGAAGTAAATTTCAATTACACTTTCATCCTAAGAATGTTCCTTAATAAAAAATGGAATGATTAATTTTTTAATAATATAATGATGGATTAAAAAGATATTTACAAATTATATACAAGAAAATATTAGAATAGAAACATATGTATCTTTTTTTATCATAGTTTTGACAATTATGGAAGAAAATTGGACGTATCGTTCTATTGGAGAGATGAAAAAGAACAAATATTTATTTACTCGGTGAAATAAACAAGGTAATAAGAAAATATGTTTTTGTTGGACATGAATCCTCTATATACCACTAGTGGTGACTATTTCAATATATCAGTCCTAGTGTCTTCATGTTTAGAAACCCTATTTCATAGATGGAAAATATTTTAAATGATGTTTTGGTTGAACTAAACTATTAATATATAATAACATAATATTATTATATTTTCTCATAGTCCATCATTATGTATATTCAATAGTGATTTCTCATGAGATGTGTATATATTTGTACATTTAAATGATTTGGATATATATATATATATATATTATTTTCCTTATGTATTTTGATTTTCTTGTAGAGTCATTAATATGTATGACCACAATAACATCTCAGTGTAGTAATTGATTTAAAGAGTAAATTATGATTTTATGACATGTTAATCAAAAATATATTGTTATAAATCAAAAAAATATATGATATTCATAAAAGGTGATATTATTAAAATTATTTTAAATAATGGAAAATTTTAACAATTTATGTCAATCTAATATTTCCAAAAATGTAAATAAAATGATAAATAAAAAAAATTTAATATGATTATAATATATAATAATAATTCACCAGCTTCTATAAATCATTAAAAACCTCAAAATAAAACATTTTATAATTTTATAAACCATAAATATAAAAAAATTAATTGTAAATGGAAAAAATATAATTCATTTCCTTCCATAAAAACTCATAAATTCTTTTAACAATCTTGTTTGTTCCATTCCAATATATTAAAAAATAATTAAAATATTTCATTGTGTGCAAGTCAAATATGTAATCATACATTAAATATTATAATTTATATAAAACCATTTCCATTAGAGTATAAAATATAGTTAATTTCTACCAATTGTTTTTCAATAATTAATGATACTCCAATGATTGTATATAGCTTGCATTGAAGATTTGAAAATATTAGTGTTCAGAGTACTAAACATGGTAGTATTTCTCTTATGGACCATATTTTCCAACATAGTATGATCATAATTTTCTTATGTTCTCTAATTAATGATATATCATGCCAAAAAAACAATAAAGGAAGATTTTTAATATAATGACTACGAGATTGGGACACTTGAATAACGGTAATTCACTAAGAGGGGAGGTGGGGGATCCGTGAATTCAATTCCATTTTATCATTCCTGATCAAAAATCCATAAAATCAATTAACTATAATGAAAATATCACATTCCATGATCCACACACATGTCAATACACAAGAACATGATATAGAATTTTTTTACAATAATCACTATAATAATATATGACAACATATGAGATGTGATCCGATTAATCCTATGACCACACAATATAGTAATTATAATGAATTATAATTAATTAGGAATTATAATTGAATATATGTTTAAAAAAGGTTCTATATACATGTATAATTTTTTCCCACCAAAAAAATGATAGAAAATAGAAGGAAGTTACAAAAATTAGTATTCATCAAAAGTAGAAACCCAACATTTTATTAGGGTTATTATTTATCATATTCCACTTATTCACATCTTCTTTCAACTCATCTACCTCTCCATTATATTTAAATACCCACTACAAATACTCCCAAGAAATTATTCTTTTCACTATATGAAAATGATAAGAATATGAATCTCTATCCATCATCATTAAAATGTTATTTTAAAATATAAATTCAATATACTGATACTAATTCCATCATTATAAATTAATTATAATCCATTACATAAATTTATAATTTTTATTATACTTTTAAAGAAATCATAGAAATGAATATTTTATTAAATGTATACCATAAACAACTGAATGAGTTAAAATACTAAAAAACTCAAAGTATGGATTCAATAAACAATCACACCATGACCATTCCCACTATTTTTCCATACACAAAATAATGGTGTTTACAAATTAATTTGGTCATGAAAAACCAATTATTATATATAATACTATAAAAAAACATCACCATTCGCTATTAAAGTGTGAAAGAAAATTCACTTCATTCTAGAGGATCGATAATAATTTATAGCATTGATTATTATGGAATTATTTTTTATTTCATAATATATCCCTCACTATCAAAATAAAATATTCACTTGATCATTCTTTTTTATTTTCATATAAAAATTATTTGTTTCTTGTTCATAATATACATGGTGAAATACACTCATCTGAAAAAACATTCTTACCCTAATATTTCAAAGGCTTAGGCTCATAGTGTTATCCATATATCATGAATGAAATGTTTTGAAACGTTATTATATTAAATCCATAAATAATGGAGTGATAATATTTCTTTATGAATTATTTAATAATATTTCAATATATATAAATAATAATCATCATTAATTATTTTTTTTCATTTTTCATTATGGTTGGAGTTGATATTTTTTGAAGAAAGTTTCCTAGATTCCATCGTTTCAATTCAAAAATAATCCATGTTTTTTCAAGTAAAAAATGAATAATTATTTATACCATAACACCTTTATTCACATGTAATTAAATATGATTCCCAAAATGAATAATTTTATGAGAACATAATTTAAAACCAAATTTCTATAAAAAAATATACACATAATCTCTAATTCATGTTGTCATGATTAGAGTCTAAAAACAACAAAATTTTATGTGATATAACTTATTAAAACCTATATATCTCCACCAATATGGTAGCCTCAACAATATCCCTCATCATTTTATCAGTTTTCTCCCACATTATTTTTTGATTTCAAACATAAAATTAAAATGACCATTGGATCCATATGTTTTTTAGTCCATTGAATATAAATAACTATTTCAACTATAAAATGAATAATTTTCCAATAACTGAAGACCAATAAACATATATAATCAGTATACCCCATGTTTTAATTTTTCGTTACATAAACACACTTCCTCCAAAATATGTTCCCTTACTCTCAGATTGGCAATACTTCAAAATATCCCTTTAATTTTCCAATCACAATAACTCCACCCATATTCCAAGTGAAGAATATTGTTCTTTTAGAAACATTAAAAATACATAAGATGATTTCAATAAATTATTCTTTTCATAACATATTATAAATATATTTCCACCGTAAAGAGATAAAATATATTTTTTGGAATTTACGGTATTTTAATTTTCATTGGAAAAGAACAATCCAAACAAAATATTATAGTGTGTGGAGTAACTATATATTATAATTAAAAGGGTACATGTTGAACTCTCTTCATAATATTCATTTAATGAAATATTTCTCCCAATAACATTTTTGTCAACAAATCTATTATTTTTTACGTTTTTAGATTAAAATAACTTTTCAATAAATTATAATATATCATCTCCAAGAAAATAGAATACTATAATAAAATATTAACTATTTAATTAATTTAAAAAATATTTCTAAAACAATTATCGTAGTTTGATTATCTCAACCCATAAGTAGTGAAAATATCACAACCAGAATGATATATTCTAATTTAGTTTCTGTCTACATAAAATAGTTTATATACTTATTTATAACAAAATAATCTATCTCATTAATAATAATGGTCATAAATTTTTTCTTCTTGGTGTATAATGTTTCAAATTTATATCTAATAATGAAATCCACAATAGTTAATTATATACTATAATTGAATGTTTTTTACAATTATATAATTTTTTAAATAATTTTATTGATAGTTTCATTATTCTTATATTCTAAGCCATTATTTACTATGAATTTGAAGTATCTAAGGATTTTCATTATTTCCATAACATTCAGTCCATTTGGTTCTCTCTAATATAAAAAATATATTAAGATAGTATACAGTAAATCTGTTCAAGATGATTTTATATTCTGTAAGACCTAATATGGTTACTTTATATTAATTGAAGAAATTCTTTTTTTCATCAATCTAGAATATCATAGATACTTAAATTTTTTTTTAATAAATATATGAATTTATTTTTTTGTAAATTTTTCCAATATTAATGAGGTATATTTATCTCATGAATGAATGATTTGATTCTATTTTGAAAAATTTCTATTCCTGAAAACTAATTTATATCTCTATTAGCAGATATCTAAAACATTAAATTTTCATCTAAATAACACTTTTAATAATTAAAAAATTTATTCCAATATATAATATATCAACAAAATTTATAATATAAATTAGATAAAAAAATTAATTTTCATTCTTGTAGAGGTTTGGATCCACTATTCACTTCCTGATATTAATTGTCATAAACTAAATATTTAACATGGAATATTATGTCCCATATTCTAGATTTAACTTATATTGGTACTTCATTATTGTTAAAGAATATAATTTATCATCTCTATGAAATAATTTATTTTACTAATAATCTAACACATACTATTCCAACTCATCATTGATAATGGTTGAAAAACCATCAATATAAATTACAATGAGATGAGTTTATGTAGTGATGGAACAAATAATTGTAAAGGATTCATTCATAAAAATATATTTTAGATTTTCTTAAAAAGTAATTTCTTTCATATATGGGCTTCTTTTAGACATACAGATTTCTTTATTTTTCAAAAAAATCCATATTTTTATTCAATATATTATGAAATAACCACTTTTCCTTAATAAGATTATTATTTTTACTTTTATTAGGTACTAAAACACATCTATCGTTCCTTTAGATTTGATCCAACATCAATTCATATCATTTATCCACTCATGATCCTTTAATGATTATTGTTTACCTTTTATAATAACCTCTCAAAAATTATATATGTTTTAATTTTCACACAATTCTTCACTCTTAAATTGAATATTATTGATCTACAATAACATTTTAGGTGTCCACTAACTTAATTATAATTGGATGATTTGAAAAAGGATATACAGAATACTAACAATTTATTCTCATCATCTTAAAGATCATCATCTTATGAATTTAATTTATTTTATAAATCAAAAGAAGGGATTTCATAAAATTATACTACATTATATAAAATTTTATAAGATTATTCTTAATTTGTGAAATTATTTTTCATGTGTTATTATACATTGAAATTTGATATTTAAAAAAATAATAATTCATTATTATATAAATGGTATCATCATTTTTTTGGACGAAAACAAATGAAGACACCTTAAAATAATATTTTATGAAATTTATATTAAAATTTTCATTTAACTATAACAATAGAAGGGGTCAAAAATACCATATAACTATTATCATAATTAATTTTTTAAAGATATCATATGTGGGTAGATTTCTTTTGAAATAATTATAAATTTTGAATCATTATTGGTGTGTTAATAAGATTCCACTAAAAAAAATATGAAGTATCATGGCTATTATTTATATTACGAGTTATTTTTAATAATATATCAACTTTTAATTTAGAAAAACATTAAATTTGGGGTATATAATTTATTAAATTCTTGATATATATAATTATTCGTATGAAATGATTCAATTTTCCAACTTATACATTCAGTACTAAAATAAAAATGAAACAATTTTTGGAGATACATTTCTATATTTCCACATACATTTTTTAATTAGTAATATATTTTTTTAATTATTACATGTGTTTCACGAAAAAATCATATAATTTTATTTATTCTTTTAATGAATAAATAAAATAATTTTCTATGTAATTTTATATCTTCATTATAGACCCACAATAATCTAAATGAATGGTCCCCAATATCTATGATTTTTTAATCTCTATATTCTAGTGTTGATAATTAATAATCATCAACATTTATTATGTACATAACATTAAAGACATTTCTATTTATAACATAGATACAACAAGAATTTTATTTCAATAATAATCATTTCCCATAGTAATTTGAATAATGTGACCATTTTATTGATGTGGTAGTTTATTTTCTTACATAAAAAATTAATTAGAATTATATTTCATAATAAAACACTAAAACAAGTACACCTTTTGTATTTCATATAGTCAATATATGTAGATATTTTAACCTCTTGATAAAGTATTCAACAATAAAAAATCATTTCTCCAAAATAAAAAATTTGAGAAAACATGATATGTTCTATTTCAATCCATCCATAAATGAAATTTTCTTTAGCTTTAATTTCCCATACCAATTATCACTAAACCAATACCTATTATCTTATGTTATCCATCCATTCCAATGATGTCTAGTTATTCATTTAACTTTTAAGAAACATTCATGTGATTAAAATATAATTTTATACAAAAATCGAATCTCCTATCTATGACCTACACACATTATTATTTAGTTTTTTTACCATTAAATCAACCACTAATTTATGTTCCTTTTTATTATCCTTTATTTATGTTACATTTGATAATTACAATAAACACACAGTTTTAAAGGTACAATACTGAGACATTATTTAGAAATGTTACTATTAGGTTCATTTCTTTGAAAATCATTTTTGTTTCAATATAAAGGAACATAAAAGAATAAATTCATAATGTTTATATTCCATAATTTAATAAATATAGTTTATTTAAGTAAAAAATCATATTGATTATTGGGATTTAATAAAAAATAAGTTTTAATAAGATAATATATAAGTATAATAATGTGTTTGGAAGGATGAATTTTAGAGATTCAATGAAATTTCTTGTGAAACATTTTGGAATTATATAACCCTAAATCGTATTTTATGAAAAATTATTATCACTTCTCCATATTTTTGAATAAGGAGACCTCATAGATAATTAAGGTTCACTCGGTGGTCAACTCAAGTTGGAGTGGTGTCATTGGATTCTATTTACCTGGTAAATTGAATTATGTGATGATTATATCCAATTTGATTTTTTAATGAATATAGGATAGTAGTGAAACAAAATATACCTACGTAGAACCCTCATTTCAGGGATGGGTTGAATAATTTTTTTGGATCATTATTTTATATCAGTTTTGTATTCATATTCCAATTTCTTAACTTAATATTACATATTTTACCCTATATATTAGAATATAATTAAAAATAAAAATATAATAATTTTATTCATTAACTGTTTTCTCTCAATCGTTATATTGTGTAAGTTATTAAAATATTTTGAGTTGATCTGATGTATTTTTTATTTCTTGTTCTCTAACATCTAATTCCATGGTTTAATTACTTTTTAGTCAATTAAATGTCTTTTTTCATCCTATCGATGCTTTGGAGGAAAATTCATATCAATAGATCATCAATGCCCCTAGAGTGTTATAACAATGTTTATTTAGTGAGTTATATTTGATGATGCACTCACCAATGTATTTTTATAGATTGGTTTAGTAGTTTTATTATTCTTAAATCCAATTATAATAATATAGAGAATTATTTTTTTACACTACATATATGGTATATATAGAGTGGGAGTCCATTTTTTGGGTTGCAATTGTGTTCGATGTATGAATTTTCTAGGTAGATAATTTCAATAAAATGTATTTTGATTCCAGAACATGGAAATTGAGGATTTTCTACTACATAATGATATTTATATTAATTATAATATTTAAAATATGTATGTGATAATAATTAAAATGATAAATGAAATATTATTAATCACTAGAATTCATCATAATATCACTATCCTAGATCATGTTATATAACATAGATGATGTGAAGTTGGATTTAGAATATTAGGTGACTTTAGTAGATATGTTTGATAATCCAGTAGGAATGAACATGATGAATATATTTTTTATGATATTTTTTCTTTATAATAACTGATTGAAATATGGTGGGTTTCCATAATTTTTTTAATAACAAACAGTTATTTGGAATTTCAGAAGGATAATTTTGAGGATCGAGAGTAGGTGCTACTATTAAATTCATCAATAATAGAATCAATGGATGTGATAGTTGTCGTAGGGTATAAATAAACATATTATATGAACATAGTTGGTGTAGATGATTGGGATTTAGTTTTGAGTGAGTAGATTCCTATAATGGAAATTGATGTATTTACTAAAAATTTAGTTTGGGTAGAATGCATGGGATATTTATTTGAATGAAAGGGTTATAGAAAATGAAAATAAAGATTTGTCATAAGAAAAATAATTAAAATTAATGATTTTTCCCCATGAGTAGGAATTTTGTTAACAGGGATAATATGATGAAATATTATACTGAACGAATATCCAATTTTGGAAGATATTTTTCTATAATTGCATCAAAAAATACTAATTTCAATTACATGTGTGGTCAGTAGATGAGTGTTACTTATTGACATGAAAGTTTTTTTATGGACTAAAATTTTTCTTTTTTATTAACATATGACAGATAGAATATGATAAGTTATACCTCTAAAAGATATTGGAAGGTACATCTTTGGAATATTGAAACACATGAGATAGTGTTAAAGGAGGATGATTTTTTCTATAAAAAGAACAGAATATTTATATAATTGTTAGGAGTGAAACAAATTCATTAGGTTATTGAAGAAAAGGATTTCAATATCACGTCGATAAAATTTGAATATTTTGGAAAACATTTTCACTCGATAATGAAAAGCCAAATATGGTTCCATGGTAGTGGTCAATGATGTTAGATATGAAGGTACTGTACCAAATGGGAGTTTTTTCTAGGTGATAATTTTTGTGGTTGAAAAAAATTTACAATATTATAGAAATATAATCATTGTTGCATAAGTAAAATGCAGAAAAGAACCTACTTAAAATTTAATGATACCAATTCGAAAGATTGACTGTTGAATATTTTAATATTAAATCCTTGAGAGATAGTTTAATGTGTTTTTCACATGGAATATAAGATAGCAGAGGATCAAAATTTGTAGTTTTTTCATATGAACATAATGGTTCTTTCTCCAATCCTATATCAATGTGGTTCATTATACTAATTTAACTTCACTAATAATATTAAATAGATGTTAATACTATTCATTCAAAAGAATATGTTCAAATTTTTAGACCATTCATTCATTAGATACCCATGTTTAAAAGGGATATTGATATAAATTTTAAATTCTATTTTTCAGAAGGGATAATGAATTTAATTAACAATCCTAGTTCACCTAGACTTTGATAGTGCATGACATGACTTCATATGTAACAAAATATGAGAAGCAGGATTCTGATTTACAAAGAGGGGATGTATAATATATTGGAATACTATTCCCTTGATACTAGGTGACAAATAATTATAATCATTATAGAAGTGGTAAATAATGAATAACATGACAAATAAAACAAAATAGACAGAATAGGTAATAAAAACACATTTTATTTAAAATGGGATACAATATATCAAATATCTAACTTAAATGATTCCAAATATATGATGGATTAATGATATTAAATGATTGAAAAGAAAAGTAATAATAGGGGTGTGATAAAAAATATATCAGAGTATATCCTAGAACCCGAATCTAATCACTAATGATATTCTCATTTTTAACAACCTATAATAAAGACATTTTCATGAATGGATACCTGACAAAAATCCCCAAAATAACTGGGGTTCTTATTATTGATGTAAATAATAAAATTCGATATCAATCCATCAATGTTTCTATAGAATGAGTGTGAAATATGAATTATTGTGTATACAGTAATAGAAATTATTACATATCATCCAAAATAACTATTTAGTGTTTTCATGTGTTAACCAAGAAACCCCAAACTTTATCCATACAATATTTCCATCCATACCAAGGGGATGTTTCACGTTGAGCACAAAATATAATGAAAAAAATATAGTACATCTAAACACATGGTATGTCCTACATCATGTACCATGTCATATACCATATCATGTCTCAAATCAATTACTAGTACACATTAATATAACTCAATGGATTAAAACCCCAAGACCATATCAAGTACTCAATCATGTCTCATATCAATCACCTGAACACACCCTTCTCACTAAATTGTGGTCACATATAATCTTTCCAGAGAATTAATTTTCACACATGTATGGTCTAACATCACATCACAGACTACAGATTCTCACTATAGGTTGGTATCACTCCACATATAAAAAAAACCAAAAATTTCAATATTCATGTCAAATCTCATCAAAACACACCCCATGTCACTAATTATTAGCCTCATAGAACATCCCAAACAAAACCTTCTCACTCATGGTATTTATCACATCACTAATCACATATCATATAATTAGTACCCAACCCTTATACATGGGGTCAAATTATACATCCACAAGAACATATATCATCTTAAATACCCCATCCTCTAACCCAAGATATTTTCATAATCATTAGTCCCAATAAGTGACACAACATGAAACAAAATCCTAATTAAAAAAACTAAACAATCTAACATTATACAAATGGTTCTCCCTTTTCATCCTCACATAACTACTTATATATAGTTATTCACACACACAACTTTATCCCAAGTGGAGGGACCCATCACCTATACTAATATAATACTATAAAATTTCATCGTAGCCTTAATAAAGCCCAAACTACTCACCGGTGTCCTAATTATACAACTTCCTATGGGATGTGTTATCATATCTTAATTATGATGACATTAAAATAAAAATTCCACTCTAAGGGGAAAACTAAACAATTATGCATGCACCTGTTCACGTTGATAAAAATAAAATACCCTTACCGGAAATACACATTAATCCTCATACACGTCAATCAATACACTTTAATAAATGAAATTTAACATGCTAAGGACATCATACCTAAATATTTGTGTTGTTTAACATCCATGTCATGCTTTATATGTCATGACTGATTCACTAAACTGTAAAAATCATCAACAAAACCTCATAATTACGTTCATGAGGTGAGGAACACCAAAATAGTGAAATAAGAATACATATATGGAATGAATGGAATTATACATACTCTGATAAATCAATTTTAACTAAAAAACTACATATTTAGAATATGAGAAAGAGAAATATCGTATTATTTAATGGGAGGGCACCAAAATATAGATAATAACTAGTAAGGATCAAGGGGAAATGAGAGGAGGTGTTAATGGGGGATTATGCTTAATTAAAAAATATAACCATCTAAAAAATGACATTTTTTCCCATGGAATGATCAATATAGTGAAATCATGATTTCATTATGAGAGGCTCATTTCATGGAATGACCCCATAGGGTCATGGTGTGATAAACTCTAAACAGAGGGTCATACCCCATAATGAGACATTTTCCTGTATTGATTATGATTGTCATGTAAAGATAGGCTATAATTTAGTGGACTCACTAAGTGACACACATTCATCATACTATGACCTCTTCCCTCTTCCGACCATCACATCATGGCACCCTATTCCCTAGATTGACCTCCTAGATCATTCAGCTTATCATTATGTTACTCCTATATCATGGTATATAGAGCTTCTTATTATAAAATTAGATTTCCAACCCACCTCTGACATCCTAAATTGTGATTTTATACCACCATTAAGTCTTTAAAGATCATAAACTCATCGAAATAAATAAAAATAAAAATAATAGATAAATAAAATGCATGTGTATATTATAGGGAAAATAAAAACAAAATATTTAAGGGCATAAATCACCTCTAATAAATATAATTAAGGATCCTCAATTAATAGAACTGGTCATTATGACCACACACCTAACTCTCACTTCTATGTAATCTCTTATATATGGACATGTTTCTATTACACTCAGATGAGACTAATTATCTTACCATCATCCCGTTCTCACTATGGACCACAATAACCATTGTGTGATATGTGAATGAAATGTATGCCTCCATCTTGACATACCTACTATCATTGATGTGTGTTGGATCAATCTCTTACATTCGAGATATGAGACATAAAGAACCTCAATATTACATTGATTTCATGGAGGAAGATCTATCGAATATTACATTGCTATAATTTTCAGAACAATCATTATCATATTATAGTATATTGATCAATATTTTTTTATACAGTGAAATTTTTATGCCTAAATGGTGTGATACCCCAAAAAAATATTTCATATAAAGAACACAAATAGTAATCACCTATTATTGGAATATTGTATTGTTAAAACCTTATGTTGATGCGAAGGGAATATGGATCAACTAAACATGAAATGAGGTCTCTTGAATCAATCATATCATAGTCACAGTATTCACACATGCCTCTAAATATTATAATTTAAATAGATATGGCCCACTATAAATAGACATGAATGGTTATATCTCGACCAAATATTATATTCTGACCAAATATTCAAACTCTTATATGTATACATGGACATACAATGATCTACAAAAATCAAATACATATACCCTTAGATTACCTTGTAGTATCTATATCTTCATCTCTGATAATATATATATATATAGGTGGTATGTTTTACTCTTCCTCACTAGAAACTCTATGTCATTTCCCTATACCTACAATAATGTCAAAGTAAAATGTGTCTCCTAACCAGATACATGGCTTATAAAAATACCATAAAGTATAATCATCTCCCAAAAATATAACATTCATAACTCATCTAAAAATAGATTATCACGAATAGATAAATATTATTGATAATTATCACATGGTCAACCACTTATCATACCACATAATTTTCCTTCCTAGTATCTGGTATTCCCATAATTAATTATATTATCACTATGTACCATTTTAACTCTATATCCAAAATGATTTATAGAAACCCACCTTGTAACTGGGGCTCCACCTTCAAACAAGGACTGTGATGAAAGTGACAGAAAATCCTTATGATATCCTTCTTCATAATAATCCACTAGAAATTACCCCAGATATCACGATACATCATGGTAATTACAGATTAACTGTATATCGAGAGGCATGAGTTTCCAATATCATATCCTCTATCATTGAGGTAGGGACCTCACCCATTCATACAAGTAATGCACCTTCACCACATCCTTGGACTATAACAAGACTATATCATCACCAATGAATTTTTATTGCATGATTATTGAATATTAATTAGGCTCCAAGATATAATTCACCCAATCTACTAATGAAGATGTAATTAAAAAGGGGGAACATGTCCCAACCTCATAGATATATATTTCATCATGTGTAGTGACCCTGACCCTAGAATCCATGACTCAGTTCCTTTCCATCAATACATTATCATAAGAAACATGTAATCATGTCCCATAGGAATTAATAGTCTATTATTCTATGTAAACATGATATTTACATGAGTCTTGAATTACAATTGAAAAAATAATTTTAAAAATAATATTTTTCTTAGAAACATTTATCCCATTTCTGACATCTTCACTTGTTTTTAAGAGTAAACTTCATGGAATCATCATTTCAGAGTAAATAAGGGTGAGATAATATTTTCAACTATGTTTAAGTACAATTGTATATACCATGAATCAATATTCATTAATAAATAAGGTAGAGTAAATAAATAAACAAAATTTATATTTAAATAATAAGATACGGAATAATCACAATAAAAGGGTAAAAAATAAAAAACATATTACATTTAAAAAACTAAAAATTGAATAATTAAATTGGAAAGGTAAATAACTAAAAACAATGTTAATAAAAAAATAAAAATAATAATGAAATGAATCCATATATTTTTCATAGTGAAAATATCATAGAAAAAATAAATGAATCTAAATGAATACATTATTAATTATAGGATGTCATGTTTCTAGGGAACATGATACCTTTACTGTCAAGATCTAACCTCAACATATTTTCAATTTAATGGGTAGAAACCCATATAACTAAGATATCCAACTAATTCATCCTATAGGAATACTGATGCATTAATTGGATATCATTAACATGCCCCCTAGTCTTTCACATTCAAATATTTTCCCATATATCAAAAAATGGACATAATTCAAACAAAATTCCAGTTATCAAAGAATATCTATATTGAGTAATAAGTATGTGTTTATAAATATTTATATATGTAAAAAAACAACATTTAATGTAAATCAAAATATTTATAAATGATATATGGTTTAAAAATAATAATAATATCCATGATAAATAATATACTTATTTTATAAAAATTAATGTCTAATGATAACTACAATATGAATTTTTAAAGTGAAATTTAATGACATGAAAAATGATTCATTGAAGTGAATGTCAATACTATGATTGGATAATGTAATCATAATCCATCTAGAAGAATAATAAGGATGGTATCAATATGATTTATACACATTGGATTAATAATAATGGTTACATTCTATGATGAATTAAATATATATTTAAAAACATTCTTAAGGACAATATCATTTTCATTTTGAAAATTATTTTGAAATATAATTTTATTTTAAAATCAAAAATAAAAACATTTTTATAAAAAATATCATTATATCCTACAACATAATCCTTAATTATATGGAAGTGGATAATTGTTTACCTCTATACAAACAAAAAGAGCATTCTATTCACATTGTAAAATTGTTAGAAAAGTTCCTTCTTCACAAAATGAGAAGAAAATTCTGTTGAAAATTTGGTTGTAATTTTTTTAATAAACACCTTTTAATAAATAATTTTCCAATGGTTAATGAATGAAAAATTGATTTTTTTTAAAAACATGGTTTTCTAGTAAAGAAGTGTTTTAACAAAGGAGAGTATTGATATCTAATTTTCATGAAAAAAATTTATAATAAATATTTAGATAAAAATATTGGGAAAATATTAATATTAACTGAAAAAAATCATGAATAACCACATTGAAAGATAATTTAATTATATATTGATAAACTATTATATAATTTCCCTCGATGTAAATTGAAGTGTAAAATCCAAAATAAAATGAGATATTATGGTAAACCCATAAAAAGATAAAAACATTGAGGTGAGAATAATCTAATAAATAGGTTATGTGTGTCAACATTAAATACACAAAATATAAGTGAAAATAAAAATATATATATTCAAAAGTCATTACATTCATAATCTTATAATATTAGTGACAACAAGGATGTAATATAACATAATGAAAAAGAATTGTGTTACGAAATTATTTACCTCTTGGTATCTTTATTTTTAATTCCCTTAATTGAAATACTTAAAATTGAAACATAAAATATAATGAAGAATAATTTATTCATTAAATTACATATGATGTGGAAGTATATAAACAATATAAATGTAATATGGTGCATAATATTATTATATTCCTAAATGAAATTTAATTGAGAATAAATCTCAAAATATTATGTTTCTTTTTGTTTAAATTCTCATTATCCTATTATATAATTTATTTAAGTATGATATAAACATAATACACAACCATGTTAATATTTATAATATCATATATTATTATTTATTACATCTTATCACCCGTTTCTTAATAAAATTTCATTATTTTCATGGTTTTGGGAGTTAATTTCCTTGTTTTTACAGTATGTTTTGAATCGTTATGTTTTTTTATCTTAAATTTATCATTATTTAATAATATCCATAATTTAAATAATGATTTAAATATGTTATATATGCAATAATTATGAACTTTTATTAATCCCTTAATTTTTTTGATAAGAAATGAATTACATCATTCATGGAGACAGTAGGTCGTATGTAAACATGGGCATAATTTCCCTTTTATTATCATATTGAATGAAATAAATGTAATGACTATATTTTTTAATCATAATTACAGTATAATTATTATATCATATATACTGCATATTTTTTATGTAAATAATTAATACATTACATGTAATGCTTGAATTAATCACATCCCATCACGAGGTGGTTGTCTACTGTACACACGAGCAAAGTTAGTATAATATCACAAAATTAAAAACATGAATGTATATGAAATATTGTATTTAAATAATTTCAAAGTAATAATAAATATAATATATACCCTTTATAAATAATAAATCCATTGTTATTTGAATCCTTAATTGTGGTAATGGAAAATGTTAAGATATATGTTTGTGAAGTGTTCGTCTGTGATACACATGAGCGATGCTTTCATAAACATTTGAAGGATGTGTGTGATGTTTTAGGTCATAAAAATTACATTACAACATATTGGTATATTTAATGGTCCTATGTTATTATGTTATCATTTTATATTGTAAATTTATATCGGTGTATAATTAAAAAAATGTACACACTTCTTGATGAATAATAACCCTTGGTCAGGTATCTTCCATTGGTTTGAGCTAAAAACATTAATTTTTTGATTTATACACAAAAATAACACATCTTGTATGAGTTTAGGTATGTTGGGTATTTGTTTGGTAATGTTTTGGACAATCCAAATAGATTAAGGGGTGTGAATAAGGGGGGATAGTGAGATCCCTTTTATATTTGAGGAGGAGTGTAATTCAAGTAAATACCCAGCATTATTTACGATTGGGAGGTCTTCGTTGCCTCATGGTCCACTAAAATTGAAACATAAAGGAGGGTAGGGACTATAGGTCAATACATACCTCCACCATACATAATTAAACCATTTTTATCATGTTATTACTTATTCATTATGTTTACTCAATTTTATCTTTATATTTTTACCATGGTAACATGTATCTATTTATTTACCAATATAATTAGTTCATTAATGTAATACTTAAAAATAGATATTTTAGATAATCTAGTCTCACTAATTCAAAATATTGGTTTCAATTCACTAAATACAAATCATATGTTTGTGAAAAATTAATTTCCATAGAAAAGAATTTAATGCGCAAATCATAGTTTTAACCTCAATTATGTTAATTAATATTAACTATGTTCAGTAATAGTTATATATAAAATAATGTTGAAATTAATAGTTAATATAAATTATTCTGAATCTAATTATAAAATCCATTTTTTACTAATGAAAATAACATATTGTAAAATATAATTGAAAATGAATCATGCAGATGAGACAAGAATGTGGGGTTTTAATTTGAATATGTTGAAAAGATTACTGTGTTTTTATTTCTAAATTTAATATAAAAAAAATTCCAATTACCTAAATAGGGTTATTAAATGTATTATTTATATATATTTACTTTAAATAAAATTGAATATATTATTTAACATAAAAATCTATTTATATGAAAAGGTATATTACAATTAAAATCTTCTATATTCCAATATTCATCACAAAATGAAATATCACAGAAAAATTCAAATAATTCACCAAAAGATAAGTTTTACATTAAAATTTCAAAAATTACGTTTATTATATCAAATAAAATTTAGTAAAGTTTCAAATTTTAGTTTTAAAATAACTATTTCATTAAAGGGTGGGGAAACAGGCTTTACAAAAATTCATCTTTTTATACGTAATATTTTATTTGATCTTATGTTGTGCCTATGAAATCTATTATATGAATTTAAAAATATTTTAATACAATCCAATAATAGTAATTAATTAAATTTTTTTATATAAAATTATTTTGTAATAATAAAAATTATTTTTGTAGAAAACATATATTTTGTATTGAATTATTTTTTATTATCATTTCTAATTAATTGGTAAATAGTAAATTTATTTAATTTCTATGTTAACCATATATTTTCATAATTTATTTAATACTATTTTCAATTGTTATTACCATTTCTAGGATATAACTATAATATAATATAATAATAGGAATAGTATATTTCTGTGTA
This sequence comes from Viscum album, assembly GCA_963277665.1. Lineage (NCBI taxonomy): Eukaryota > Viridiplantae > Streptophyta > Magnoliopsida > Santalales > Viscaceae > Viscum > Viscum album. The sequence continues at coordinate 212,827,297 of OY728138.1, read as the reverse complement.
GTAAAACAAGATCTTGTTTGTAACACAAGCTATCAAGGAAACTTATTATTGTATAGAACAAAAGCTAACCTCAGTATTTTGTTATTTAAATCTGTAGAATATATTTAATTTATTTCAAATTTTAAATATATTATAATTTCTGGGGATGATATATTCCTTTCTGTGGTGGGTGATTCGTGTCAAACATGCTACCAAATATGATGTCCATATTTAAACATTTGATGTGTTACATTCTCTTAACCATAATGAAATGGAATCCTATAAATTTTAAAATGATCCTTGAAAAAAGAAGTTAATATTTGAAAATCACCTAATTGAAATCACTTATTGTTATAATTATTGGTAAAATTTCCTCTTAATTAGAAATATTTCTAAGTACCAATGTGATATGGAACAAAACATATCAATGTTTCGAAGTAGGAGAGAATTGATGGTAATTGAAGACATGAAAATGGTGGAAAATATTAAATATTTATAGTTTTTTATTGATTTATTTAACATAAATATTTGAATGATCAATGTATGGTTGATGGAATCCAAAAAATAATTCTAATAAGTATGAAAATGATTTTGATATAATGTGAAATGATAGTAACAAGATAACATTCTATTTCAACATCATTTTTCTAATGTTGATGATTTCTTTTACAGTATACAAATATAAGGATATATACTTACTTTATATGTTTCTACTTCAAAATAAAAATTCCATCCATTAGTTCTACAGTGATCAAATTCATTGATTAGTCCAGGATATAAATATCCAAAAATTATTTTTTTGTCTAAAGCAATAAAATTTACTTTTTACTGATCATAAGATACATAAAAGTGTGATGTATCTTTATGTATAACTATTTTAGAAAACCGATATTGTTTTTACATTAGTCTATAAAACAAAAATATAATACTACTGGTTCATCATTAGTTTTTTGTTGTTAGATGTTTAAATAAAAATAATGACATATTAATCCAGAAATTATGTAAGAAAGTGGATTGGGTTAAACCATCATCATCCTTCGGTTGTAGGATCTAGACTCCGGAGATTCTAGAATATATTGGATGTCAGAAAAATTCAGGATATCCTTTTTATAAAATAATAATAATAAATTTCAAATAACATCCCAAAAAAATATTATGGTCATCCTTGAAACAAATTATATCATTAAATATGATTTCTTAATAGGTTTAAAATGAAACTAATATTTTCTTAAAAAATCATATAATATTATTTATATATTATCCCCTATGATTATAAATACCCATAAACATATTTCTATAAAATAAAATTTCATTATTCTTCAAATAAAATTTACTATAAAAAACCATTACATAAAATCTAAAAAATTTCATTAATATTTTTACATTCCTAACACACACATTTTTAAAATGGTTGTCTAGGTCTTTGAAATTATTATAAAAGATACTCTAATTATCCAATGACAGTATACATAACACTTATGTAAATTATTAATTATATAATTATAAAAATTTAACCAAATACTCAATTGTTTCATGATTCTTATAACCAAAATACCAATGGTAAAATACTTACAAAATTTAATTTTTGGATGCAAATATAAAAACACTTAATCGTTTTTATTTCCAAAAATTTCTTTCCATTTTATAGTCAATAACCTAGGTAATTAATTTTTATCCTATATTTAGATTCATCACAACTGGTTTTAACCAAAATTTTAATTATGATAAGAATTTCCCATGCGAGTGTTCTATCCTTTAGGCAGTAAGTCATGTTGTTATGTATCTAGTTACTCTTGTGTCAAGCCCTACATGGCCTTTTAAAGTTATTACCTATTGTTACTTATTTTATATAACTAATTCTATATTTATTATCTCAATAGTTATGTATTATAATGAAAACCAACTTAATCATTAACTTTTCCAAACAATAGTATGTTCTTCTACACTTATCTTAAAATTCTTCCTAAAGGTTATGTTCCATAATATAAATATCCTTAAATGTATTTTCTACGATTTCTACTCAAAATTTTCACATAACAACTGTATCATCCTTTACCCTAAATCCTGGCATCATTCCCTTGTAATAATTATATTTTCAAAAGATACAAGGAATCATTTCCCAAAAAACCAATTATTTTAGTTGTCTTGGTAAACTAGATAAATACATGAGTTGTTAATTATAATTTAATAATCAAGTTAAAACATAATATTTTCTTTATAATAACTTTATTACATCTACTGTGACTCTTTATATCCTTCATACGAAAATTCATGGAATTTTGGATAAAGGAAACAAAATAAGGGTGAGATCAAATCCATATTAAGTGTTCTGTATAGTGGAAGATATCATGAATTAATATTAAAACGTTAATATGGAAAGGTAAATAACCAAATAGACATTCATTTATGTAATTTTTAAAGGAATAATCAATATGATTTTATAAATAATAGAAAATGTAATCCATTTACTATGTCTATAATAAATAATAAACACGAAAAGTTATATAACTTATAACCATGTTGTATAATCAGTAAAAAAATAATAAAATGCATCCTTGTATTTTTTTCATAGTGAAAATATCATTGATAATAATAACATAATCTATATGAAAAAATTCAGAATTATTGGACATCATATGTCTTATGCAGATGAAAAATTTACAATTATGATATATTCTCAATAAATATTTGTAAATTTAGTTAGAAACCCATTTAAATAACTCTATCCAACACATTTGTCAGATGAGACTAACGATGCATTAAGGGATATCATTAATAAAGACCCACTAATGTCTGTAGTTCCAAACCATTCATCATATATTGGGTATTTGATATAATTTATAAACAAATTTGAATAGTAATAAAATATACTTATTGACTAATGAATATAGATATGTAAACACTTCCCTAGATAAAAATATGAAATTTAATTTAAACAACTATATATATAAATGACTTATAATATAAGAAATAATTATATCCCTAATAAATAATATGAGTATTCAGGGTAAATTTAATGTCTAATGATCAAAATAAATTGAATACTACAAGGGGACATTAATGAATAAAAAATGATTCAATGTAGGGAATCCAAATACTATCCTTGTACAAAATAATCATATTCCACCAGATGAAGAATAATGATAGAATCAATATGATTTATTCCTATTAGAGTAAGAATAGTGGTTGTTGTCATTGATGAAATAATAATAAATTATTGAAATTTTTTAGTAAAATATTATTTTCACTTTTTAAAAAATTTTATAAATCCATTTAATTGAAAATATAATTTAAAAAGTTATTGAAAATATATTTGTAAAATGTAATGGAAGATTCAAATAGAACATGATGGGTTATTTTATACCGACTAGACAAGGTAAAAAGAATATTTCATTTTGGTTTATTATTTTTTATAAAAGTTCTTTCTTTGGAAAGAATCTATAAGATTTAATTTAATTTTTTAAATAAAATATGGGTATCAAATCAAATAGTAAATCATTTTAGTAATGGTAAATAAAAAAATTATTTGTTTAAAAAACATGGTTTTGTAATAAAACATATTTCAGGATGAAGAGATAAATGTTGTCATATTTTCACAAAACTTTTATATGATATTTTTTTACCAATAAGGGTCAAAATGACACTATTAAAATGAAATAAACATTAATAACTTCTGAATAAGAAAATTAATGTTTTTACTAATCAATAAATAAATAACATCCTTCAATGTAAATTCCTGTGTAAGCAATATGGAATAAAACGATATTGTAAAGTTAACCCTAAAATAGACCATAATGTTGAAGTGAGAATCAAAATATGAATTGACTATGTTTATAAAATGTAAATATGCATATAAATTTTAAATACAACATGAGATAGTAATAATTTATAACACACATAATCTTAGATTATTATAGATAATTAAGAGGTTATATAACCCAATGAAATGTAATTGAGTTTTGATATTCTTTACCATTGTGTAACAATTAATTCAAATATCATTTAAAAAATAAAATTGAAAGATAATGTTCCATGAAGAATGAATTAATAACAATATTAAATGATATGGGGTAGTATATAAAGCTTATATAAGGAATTAGGTGAAAAATATCATAAAATTCCCCAAAAAAATGAAATTGAGATGAAATCAATTACCTTACACAGACATTTGGTTGATGGATATATAACCTCTTTTATATTGGTATAAATCATATTATTATCATAAAACATAAACATATTATTATTTATAATATCATATATGATTCTATTATAACATATTAACACCTGATTATTAATAATCAATGTTTATTTTAATGGTTTTGGTTGTTAATTTCATTGTTTTGTAGTATGTTTTGACATGATACTCATAATTCTGTCAATATTTAATCATAAAAATAATTCAAAAAATTATTTAAATATATTATTTATTCATTATAAATATTATTTTAGTAGTGCATAACATTTAGTGATAGGAAAAAAATAAGATGATCATGGAAATAGTAGGACTTTTGTATGCATGAATGATATTTCCATTTTATTTTCATATTTGATAAAATAAATGTAAATAATATATATTTCTATTATTATTATTTTATTATTTTTATTTCTTATATATATGGAATATGTTTATTAAATTCATCATTAATAAATTCCTTTTGAAGTGATAATTAATAACATCACTTCGCAAGGTAGTAGTCTGCCGTACACATGTGTGAAGTTATCGTAATAAAAAAAATGGAAATCATGAAGGTATGTGTTATAAAAAAAATTGAATAATAATAAATATATCATATATATATATATATATATTATCATATATGAACTATATACCCATCATTATTCTTGATAAAGAAAATGGTAATGAGAAAAAATCTCTTTGTGAGGCAGTAGTCACCTGTACACACAAACGAAGATCTTGTATCCCATTTGATAATTTTTTTTGATATTTTATGTCTTACCCATAACATAAAATTCCTATATATATTTATGATACTAAGGTTATTATTTATTCCTGGTATTTTCTTATTTTAATGTGTTGAAGAAGAATATAATCTGAAGATGCTTGTTGATGAACATTACCTCTTCTATATGTATCATCCTTTATTTTTCAAAAAAACCATCAAAGTATTGATATATTACAAAAATAATTCTTATAATATGAAGAGTTATTTTTTGGGGTGTGATTTGTGAATGTATTGAATGAGACAAATATCATGAGTGGTGTGAATAAGGGGGAGAGTGAGTTCCCATTTATAGTTGAGGAGTTGTGGCATTCTTGTAAATACCAAAAACTTTTCACTGTTGGGTGGTCACCCTTACCTCATGATACTCAATAATTTAACAATAATTGATGGGAGGAATAAATAGTTCAATAAATACTTCCACCAAAAAAACGAAACACATTTTATATCTCGTTATTCATTATTATTAACGTTTACTCAAATTTATCAATATTGTTTTCCAAGTTTAAATGTACTTTTTTAATTACCTGGGTATTTAAAACATTAATATTATGATTTAAAAAAATATTATTACATAAATTAGACTCATTTATTTTAAATATTAATTATAATTCATTAAATAAAAGTCCAATATTTTTGTAAAATTAAATTTAATAAAAATGTGGGTAAAGCACAGAACCCAATTTTAACCATAATCAAGATAATTATTTTTTTTGTTTTAACTAATTATTATTTAATAATATTTATTTGATAATATTGCTTAATATAAATTATTATGACTAAAAATATTTAATCCAGTTTGTTCACATTAAAATTTCATAAGTGGTAGTGATTAATTTAATATTAATATTACTAATGGGATTCAAAGTGGGGTTTAAAAGTAAAAATGTAAAAAGATTACTATGTTTTTATATCATAATTATTCATAAAAATTATTCCAAGGACATATATTTGATTAATAGATGTCTATGTTAGAAATTTTTTAATTAAAAAAAATCCCCATATAATTTCAAATTATAGATTATTTACATGAAAAGGTAATTTTCAATTAAAATCTTGTATTTTTCAATATTTTTCAAAAAATTGAAACATGTTCGAAAAGTACCTAAAATCACCCAAAGATAATATTGACATTATAATTTCAATTTTTTATCAAATATAACTTATAAAAGTATCCAATTTTAGTTTTAAAATATCTATTCCCTTAAATGTTGGAAAATTGGTATTTAGAAAATTACATCATTTTATCCATAATATTAGATTTTTTATTATCATATAACTATTAAATATATTAGATTAATTTAAAATATTCATCCACTAATAGTAATTACTTTTATTTATTAATAAAATTTCTTTTATCAATATAAATTGGTTTTTCTAAAATCATTTCATTCATATTTAATTGGTTTTTTATTTTCATTGCTAATTAATTGGTAACCAGTGAATTAATTTTATTTTTAGGTAAACTATATATTTTCTTAATTTAGTTAATAATATTCGTAATCTTTTTTTCCATACCTATATTATAACTATCATGTTAAATAATAATATTAATAGTATATTATTCTTCTGTAAAAACCCAGTCTTGCGTGTAACACATGCTATAAAAGAAAAGTATTTTTGCATGTAACACATTATATAATACATATTTAATTAATTTCAATATATATACTATATTGAATTTAGTTAGCATATTATATAAATAATATTGAGTTGATAAATTATATTCCTTTTGATTAATGGTTTTTATTATCATACTTTCTATAGAATATGATGTTCAAATTTTAAACATTATGGGACTTAAATAAATATTCTAGTCTATGTGTAAGATCATACACTTCCATCCCTCATAAAAAATCCTAATACCTCCTAGTCATTCATCCTAGGGAGAGTGACTATGATAATATTCTCATTCCATGAGGCACATTCCATAACAAAATAAATTGTCTAGTTAAATGTATTCCAACGCTTCTATAAAAAATTAATGTCTCATAAGTATAAATTGTTTCCCAAGAACTATAACCTTATTTAGATGAAAAATTAGAATTGAAATATAGAATAGTTCATATAATTTAAGGCATGAACAATTATTTATAAAACAATATTGTGGGTAGGGTATTTCCAAAGCATTGGTCTTTTCTAACAAGACCTGTAAGTGATCACCTGATCACACTATGAGAGAACTAATTTATAACCAACCATTGACACATCATAATAGATTGTATAAAAATCCATATAAATAGAAAAATATGGATTTTTGTTAACCAAAAACTTAAATTAAACTACAATATTCCCTCTTCACACTTCCTAGAAAATTCGGTATGTACTAACTTCTTTTTACAGAACTTTAATTGGAATTTCTATGTGGGTAAAGTTCTAGTTAAACCATTTATAATCCCATATAACAAATGAGACCTCAAGACCTTGTAAATATTTTTTAGACCTGTCAAAGAAATATCCACCTAGTCTTTTTTGTATCATCATAGATACCAGCCTATGAGATCAAAACCATAATGAAATTCACCGAATGAATCCAACATTTTAAATTTAAACACTCTTCCTAATGTATATGTTCTTTAATATTTCTAATAATGACATTTTATTTACTTTTAGGTATCTATATATTTTTAAAATTCAAAAAAAAACTTTTCTATAAAAATCATGATGATGGATTTTCGGATTGGATAGAAAATATAGTTCATGAAATCCATGAACACTAATTAAGTATTCTTATATCTAAATGGAATCATAAGTAACTCATATAACTCATGACTGCATCGAATTTATTTTTTCAGTGCACCTCTACTTTGACTACAAAACATTTTCTATCCAGGTCAAAAGACGATCTCAATGAACCATCAAGCTCCCCTCATATATTCCTATATATCATTAATCCTCAATAAAGGATGCCTATTTTTCCCATAGCATAAGTAATTTTTTAGTAACATAATCAGTACCAAATTCTACCTTCCACCATCTAGGAAAAATAAAATAGAGAACGAAAAGAGGAGATATATAGAAAAATAACTCCCTTAACTTCATAGTATTTTAAATTCATCTTCATCACTCTCAACAGATCCAGTTATATATTATAAGGTAGAATTTATATTAGATATTAACTAATCCCATGATAAATCCAAAACTCAATATCACTTATATGGACATAGTCACAATAAGTCATTTTAAAATACAAACAAGAAAATACACAATTTATAAAACTATAGCTTGAGATTCCACCTAATCCATTGATAAAATTGTACCTTCCATGTGTGCTATGGTGGATTGTATCTGATTGATTTTATTTCATTCTCTATATGGTTCCATATACCACTTTTCCTTGTGACTGCAATACAACCCCTAAATATAGTAAATAGGTTGTTGCCTATAGTATCATTCACTTCTTTTTGGGAAGTATGTTAACCAACCCATCATAAAGATGAAGTCAATGAAATAAAACATGTGTTTATAGATTCTAACCATTAAAGAGAATGGTGGGGGCTTATTAAAAAGAACAAAAAAAATTCATTAGGCATAACAAAAACCATTACTATATGTCATAATTTCATGACCAATCCCATACTAGAAACGAATATTATAAAAATAAAAGAATGTTATGACCATATATCATATTGAGAGATTGAATGTGTTAGAAAAACAAAAAAAAATAACTCCAATAGTAGAAGGAACCTCTACTACCTCCAACAAAACATATTCCTAGGAAAATATCTGTGCTATATTTGATCAATGTACCTCACCCCATGTTACCATGATCAGTTGAGGAGATAAACCCTATGGTATATGTGGCTAATACTACCTAACATACCCTCATCCAACTCCATGACATAACCATCATGAGGATACCCTATTACTAGCATGATTTCTCCCTAATAAATCACTTAAAACAAGAATTTATATTGAACGTTTACTAGAACTCATTTTTGATTCCTTCATGAAAAACATTGGAGGGACCACAAAATTTTTCATGTTTAGGACTCATTGGGAATAATCATACATTACATACATAAATTCAAAATCATTAATCACTATTAAAACAAAACTGAAACACTTACATCCTAAATGATAGATAAAAACCTTCCCTAACTAGACTATCTCTATCAACATTGTAATATCTCATTACATACCCTCTTCATTACATAATAGTAGGATCTAAAAATTATGATTTAAATGCTACATCACTAACCACTAAATACATTAAGAAAGTATACTACACCATTCTCTACAAATCTCGTCTCGATGGTGGGGATCTTGTATACTAAATTTAATTAATCCACCATGTTGAAAGTCATGAAATTTTTCCTCAAAAATATTCAAAGACAAAAAACTATTATTCATTGGGGACTCATTCCCTATTATACAATTATTGATTAAAATCATAAAAAATGAACAAAAATGACTCATAATATATCATAGACATAATCCCCTAATATAGCTCCATTAATGAATGTTGGTGATCATGCATTAGTGGATTAGGAAATGTATCATATAAAAATATTCACATTAAACCTTCCATTGCTAGTAAATTATACATACTAGCTTCTGATGTGACACCCAACCGACTCTAGGAAGGTACATAATGAATAAAGGCTATTAGATTCACCAATCAGCCATCAAATGGCCTTATTATCAAAAAACACCATCAATCAACTCATTCTATTTCACAATATTAGTAATTTCAACCATACTAGTGTAATATAGTGGGTAAAGGGACATAAAATTATATTTAATTTCTACAAAAGTATTTCAAGCCTATTTTTCTCCACCACCACCCACCAATACTAAATGGAAAACCAATGGATACAGTTGATCTATTAATTTAACCATAGGGGGATATTTATAAGAATGATCAACCACACACTCTTCATGATATATATGTAGAAATTGAGTATTCCATGCCTCAGTTACATCTTATACTTGATTGAATGGTTTCACCATAAAGTATTATCAAGGATTCATTTTTTGAAATGTAATAATATATATCTATATGAACACTATTAACTCAAATCATAATAGTATTTATGAAATTCATAGTCTAAAACATATGAACAAACACTGTAAAACATTCTCTAAAGTTATATTTTTTCAATCACTAATATTAATAAACAATTACTCACCAAATTCCAAAGCCTATAACATTATTACCCACACATTGTAAATAGTCATGTTAAAATATATTAATGAATATGATTAGTTTTAAGTGCATTCATTTCTCCTATAACATTATTTTTATGATAATGAATATCTTATCATTGGTAGTTAATTCATTTACATGTATATCAATTACTATTAATAGGTCCACTCCCTAAATTAAAATATTTGAAAGGGAGTTCTCTCTCGGTCGAAACCTCTTATTACAGTTATTTATGAGGGGATAGTCATCACACCGGCCCTCCCCACTCAGTGGGGGTGGGTCCCCTACCATCAATTAATAGAAATCCACCACCATATTTCCCACCTTTCTCAAACCATGATTGCAAACCCCATGTACTTCAAGTATCCCTCATCCTGAAAGGTACATTGTTCATTGACAGATCCTCACAACTATCAATTTAAACATTGGAATTCACTAATGCTTCCTCCTTACTGAATCCTACAAGGATTGTGTGATTCAATTAATATTGTCCATCAGTAGTCTCATTTGACTGAATTATTTTTGGTTCATTTGTTTTACATGAGAGAGTGGCTAAAGGGCTTTATGACTCCAATAAAATCATGATATGGTATTCATCTAAAAAGGATTTGGTCATGTCCTGGTTGAGTGTACCTTATAAATATAACAAATCAATTATTCTTTACATAAAATTTTCGTGACTTACATACGAAGAACAATTCACCAAACATTGTGGTATGGGTAATATTTTTGGATTATCCAATCGCCATTCTGAATCATTCTATTATTCATATTCAAGGTTGCATGGTAATGTGTTATCTCTATTCAGATATTAGGTCTTGTATGGTGTGTCAGTCGATTTCACCTAGAATATATGTTTATGTTGATGTGTCCACGTAGCATAATAATTCCATATTTATCTCTATTTGTGATGAGTTTTGATATAAATAACTTGTAATTTTTGAATCATGGTGTGATTTCTGTATGATGTGGAAGATACTATGGTACAACTTGGTTGTATTCAATCATAAGTGGTTGATGAAAAATTGGTTTTGTTTGGGTGATAATATGAATAATTAGTCAAGAGGTTCTTCTTCTGATTGTGGAAATATCGTTCATGTGGACTGTAATAAACAAATTTACTATCAAGAGATATTAGTTTATTTTTGAATTACTGGAAAAGATACTGGCCTTGTGAGTTCATGTGAAGCATTAAAGTACATGCAGAAATGATCATAGGCTCTTCCACCTAATATAAAGGTCACTAACATTTCTACTAGTTCAAATATTGACCTAAAGGTGGTAATATCTCTAGATGTAATTTTGAATCTGGGTAATGTGTTGTCTTTAAGTGAGAGTCATTATGGATAAGATGATCACCACATAAATTTTTTATCTTTTATTCTACAATGAAGAACTAGGGGATGAACATACTAATGAAATGGTGGTTTCTAATCTAAAAATTAGGGGAGTTATTTTAAACAACATGAGGATGTTGCAGTGACTAAGGATGTAACTGTTGGTCAAATTGTTTGTGATGAAACTCACTATGTGATTCTATAAGAAAATGTCATAGATAATCATTTTATGGTGTATGGATTTATACAAATGAGAGATTATTATATGTTGTGATAGGAAAGAAAGTAATTTGATTTTAGTACTAATAAAAAACCACAATTTTTTAATAAGATACTCACAAATTTTAAGAATACTTTGTAAAAATTGATAAGTGGGAGAAATTCATTAATAATGAAAGTCAGATGGAAAATAGTCTTCATAATGTGTTGGCTTCTGATAAAGCCTCATACCAATATATTTACACACAAGGAATGAAAAACTTCTTGAAAATAAGCTCTCCATCCCCCCCAAAGAGAAGGCTATGGAATGAGTAATCCAACATCTGAAAGACCGCATCTACAAGATCCTACTCGAAGGTCACAGGTAGGTTCATTGATGATATTCTCAATATCTTCAATAAAGATAATCCTCAATATGAATGGGATACTATGGATGAGTATGATTATGGAATTTTTTTTTCTATTTTTCATTTCAAACTTCACTTTTGATGGATGTGGGTAATCATTTTCTACCTCATCTTCTCTACTGGATTACATTTTTACTTTTTTATATGTTTTTAGGATTAATCCTCCGAATAGAAATTCCAAGTATCTACTAATAATTAGAAATAATAATAATACTTTAACATGTACATTCTTGATTCTTGATCTCACCCACTCTCGTGGTCTTAGGAATTGGAAAAAGTGCATAAAATATAACATTATTGTAACAAATTTAGGAAAAACATGATATCATAATAAAAATACAAACTAATGAAATTTAATGGATCTAAAAACTCATAAATACAATATGGAGGTATTATCAATACAAAATAATTTATTCATGTTAAGGACATGACCATCATATCTATATTCCACCTAGACATAAAAAAGACTAAAATTTAAATGATTATTTGATATAACTTTATAACCCCTGACCTGGTAAACCAGAACTGATTCTATTTTCAATATATCATTTTGAATTCCTCTACAAAACCATGTTTCTTAAAACATATAGGCATGGCCTAAGATATCTAGTGGACATAGTTTTACCATGATATTAGGAAACCAACAATAAAAAGAAAAATATATGAATAAAGTAATAAATAATTGTTATAATGAAATATATATAAATAAAAAAATTAATACCATCTCATAAAATATAAAATCTGATATTATTGATCATATATCAATGTGAAAAATATCCCCAACTCTGATTGAAAAAAATTATTCAATTAATAAATGAAGAAATCAATATCATGGGAAGAATATAAAAATGATCTGGGAGTTTATACTGACATCACATAAAATCACAAAAATTATCCCCACTCTCAACATACAATCATATACCCCATAATAATGGATGGATCCATAAAAAAATAATTCCCACGGGTACCTTTTGATGGTGTGAGTAAAAAATATATTTGTACCCCAAAATGTGTTATAATAAAAACTATAGAAGATTTATAAATGATAATGATCTAAAAAAGAATTACATAACTGGAAAAAAACCAAACATGGTCATCATTTGAAATTTAGGCCACCAAAAGCCTTATATATAAATGAGTTAATTAAAACTAGAAGGAATATTCATATCGATCCATATATATAATAAACAATTGTCTAAATACATCACTACTCATGGTAAAAAATATAAAACGTACAATGTCTTAACCTAAATAATAAACCATTCACACTAATGGAATCTCATTCCCCTTAAAAATATAAAATACCTAGTAATTTTCCTTATCAATAACCCGAACACAGAATTCTCATTCAAGGGAGGTATCACATAATTATATATAACCACACAATATAACTAATGACATGTCTCACATCACATCTCAAACCCTGTATCTCACAAAATATTATCTCCACATTATGTCTATGACCACACATTCTCTCTTATGGTTCATCTCAAATAAATTCTTATAACATTCATTGATACTCAATGTTGATCTTACATTCCAACCTATACCCCAAATTCACACACTCTATTTTTTCACATTTATTGTCAGATAAAATCAACAGATATCCTAAACCTCTTATACATGTTTGGCATATTCATTAGCAAAACAAATACCCAAAATTACCACAAACCAAATTCACATCCAACATTTGGTCACAACTATTTATACCAACATGTATCCTTACATACATAAAAACATTAATTATATAAATTAAAAAAGTAAATAGTATTCCATATATCTCTCACTTTGTAATCCCTATAAGCTTCTCACACATCTTTTTCATGAAAAAATTACTATCACATTTGATAGGACTCATCACTAGTACCCAAATATAACAATGACAAGTCAAACTGAACATAAATAAGAAATAATAGCTCATTCTATGCCTCATATAACCAAATGAATAACGCACCACAAGTAATATAGGGAAGAGATTTTACATCCATTCCAACAATGATCCCCCAAGTCCACCTCTAAAGGATAAATTATGTCAATATAATGCACATGTTCAAATTAATACTAAATAAAAAAATTATAGGGAAAAAAAATTCGTGAACATACATGTAAATCCATTCAAAATTTTATGACATTTATAAAATGGTAAGGCCTTCCTACATTATGATTGATAGAGGATAAATCCTAATATTGTTTCTCCAATTAATGGTTGAAAAATTGTAACCCTAACATAAAAAATTAACAATAATAATGTTTGTCTTATGGTTGGGAATAAGAAAATATTCGAAGAAGATGAATCATAGTTCATGGAGATTATTCTAATTAATAGTAGATAAAAATATAAATTTACAACAAATCAATACAATAAAAGTTTATGGTGAGAAATAAGGATCTTAGGAATCCATTCAAGATCTCCAACTTTAGAATTTTTTTAGAGATATCTATTGTAGTAGTTAGAAGGGAATAAGGGAGAATTCCAAAATCATATCAATTTAAAAACATCATAACTTGTTTTTCATGGTGTGATCATGATTTCCTTTTAATTATGTCTTCATATTAGGACCAAAAAATATTATTTCCCAGCATGTTCATTGTGTGACCTCCTCCAGATAAAGGTCTTGATCCTCGAACAAGACACCATCATGGTGTGATCATGTTTGTCACACTATAATGGCGGACCCTTTAAAAGTTCCACAAAAAGACATCCCTCCACCATGTCATGACCATATACAATTATTAATCCATCATTTCAAACAGCCATTAACTACTTCCTGACCTCATAAGTTCATAACCTTATCACCTAAAGACCCTTATATAATTTTGGGGTTAGCTACATAAAAAATAATTTAATCTCAACACAACCATTTTGTATGAAATGTTAATATTTCAAAACTCCCATGACCCAAGACAACCTAAACTCGTCCTAATATATATATTTCAAAAAAAATTAAAATAAACCATAATATTTTACGAAACAATAAGTATCAAAAGATTGATACTAGTTTAAGTCTGATTTTAACGTGAAATTAATTCCAACGACCACTGTTGGATTTAATGGTAAAAATATATTATAATTTCACTTTAAAACCAATTCAATATATAATATAATCATATAAATAAATTATATTAAAAAGTGGTTTTGAATTAAAATACAACATTTTACACTATTCATTAAAAAAATGAACTTTATCGGAAAGATACCAAAAATTTACACAAAGTAAATTTTGATGTCCCAATTCTTAAGAAGAGTTTTATTTGGTCCAAAAGGATGTATAAGAGTGAACAAAACTATATTTAATGACGGTTCACCATCAAATGGCGATAAGTGAACCTTTAGTGAAAACTAGGGCATATACACCTAAAATTGAATTCTTTCCGTATTTTAAGCCTTTATCTTTTATTGGATAAATGTAAAAACATTTAAAAACGTATATAATAATATTATAGTTATTTCTATCCATTCCTGCAAATAAAATGGCTACATGTTAACTACCATTTAAAATAATATTGTTTTATTACTAGCGTGCAACGTGAGATTCCCAAGAAACTCGTTGTTGCGTGTTGGGTACACCATCGAGCATAGCATCGTGTTTAAAGTAATATTAATATTTTATTTAAAAATATGGATAAATATGAAAATGTAATATTCTTTATTTACCTGTGGTGTTACATCCTTCCCCCATTTTGGGAATTGCGTCCTCGCAATTTTAAAATTGCGCTTGGAAACATCCTTGAAAGTCCCACATCGGAACAAGAGTCGGTAAAACAATCACTTTAAAATAAAGAAAGATAAGTACATAGATCACCAAAGTTAACCCAAACTAGGAATACATGTAGGAAAACATGGACATGGAGGAGAAAACATAGGGTCATATTCTGATGGAGAGTGAGAGCAAACATGTTTAGGAGAAAGTTAACAATAAGAAAATCACAAACTTGTGATGGGTTAAATGGTGTTGGGTTCCCCAGTAGGAAAAGTTAATAGAAAACATTTTTGTTTTAAGTAACTTTTTATTGAAGAATTTATTCATAAGGAAACATAATCACTTATCATGTTGACTTTCAACTTTTATTAGATTCCTTAATCAAACTCATATTTTTTCCAAAAGACGAGTATTTAGGGAGACTTGTTCGCATTAAGAGTACTATAATCAACTTCTAGAGAATCACCTAATCCACAAAAGAGAACTATATACATCCCATGTCTTTAGGCTTTAACCAAAACCAAAACTAGATAGTTTAGTACAAGGTCAGATAATCCAAAAAAGGATAACCCTTTGTAAAAAGAAAATCTATTATTAATCTCAAAATTCGTCCAACAAAACCCAAAGTTCAACGAGGACCATACTATAAACAATTTTTCCATAAAATTATTCAAAGTAAACCAATATAATATTGAAACCCAAATATTTTAAGGATTTAGTCACATAGTCTTCCAATTTAAATCGTAACATTTATCTCCAAACAACATCAGTTTCTCCTAAAGTCTCATATTGAAAATTAATTAACCTAATCACATATCCTCCATGATAGGTTAATAAATATCCATAGATAACCCAAAACCAACTTACTCTTAATTCATAAAATCATCTAACTAAAAAGAATTGGTCAAACTAACCAAGGACTTCACGTAGTCCAGTGGTAGGCGATAAATACCAGTCGCACTTTGGTTGTGGGTTCGATTCCCGCAGCTTTGCCCGATGCGACGGGTTGTCACACGGTCTGCGTGTTGTCCTTTTTCCAAAACCATATAATTATTAAATAATTCCCCAAAAAGAGATAAAATCATCAAAAATGATCATAAGATATTTTAACCTCAAGTTTATCTCATGCCTTTCATTTTCCAGCATATCATATAGTAACCCATAATTACCTCAAAAGTAAGGATCATATAAACTATAATGGTTACCTTTATAATTATTACCTGAACATCCACATCGATTGGTCATCTCGTACATGATGCATTACAGAACATACCAAGGTTCAAGTGGTTGATCATGACTCCTTGATCGTTGGTTTAGAACAACCACGAGTTTCCTCATTGAATACCCCATTTCATCCAGTCTCTTAATCAAAGAACCACCACAGTTTCCTTCAAACCAATTGTCACCTTGGTGCCTGCTAGATCCAGCCATTTACTAAAACCAAAAAGGTCAGTGTGAGTATATCAACAAAACCATCATGTACTAATGAGAAAGATAAACACTAAGATAAACTTACTCATTCACTTTATCTAAAACTAGGACTCTTTCTGAAATCCTAACCATTATGGTAATGTCACTTATGATTAAAGAATACCCTAAGCTCTAAAGTTATCTAAACCGACCTCTGATACCAACTATAAGGCCCCAGCCTTAATCCTTACTTAATCTTGAGTTATTACAAGATTAAACATTTAGGATCTTTTCAGGTTTAGAGTTTTAGAGAATTAGATTATGAAACTTGCATTACATTCCACATTTAAACAAAGTGGTTACATAAAAGACAGTATTCATTCTTCCCATCAACAGAAACATATTTAAAATAAAACATGGATTTTTTATTGACACATCCTTGACACTATCATCAAATAATGTACCTTTCCCTTGACCTGTGAAAAACATTTCAAAAACATGGGATGAGCAAAAAAAGCTCAGTAAGGGTTATAAAAATATGGAAAGGAAACATGAGTTCATATATACATAAGATTGAAATCATACATTACCCATAAAACATAGGCACTTTAACATACCTAATCAAATCATGAATAAATCATATAAATCATAAGACAGAAGGGTAACATGAGGCATTCATAACATTCTTACATAGGGAGTAACCCTCTTGGTTACGTTTGGAATACCCATCATTGTATATTCCCTAAATCTATTCGGAGAAACCTTAACGTTTCACTCCTTCACGTTACCCAATGCATTGGAGAGCTATATCGGGCTCACCCGCCCTTAGTTTATCACGGAACCACCAATTTTCATAACAATTCCCAAGAACCATAACATAACTGTATCACATAAAACATGCATAAAGGAAATATAACATTTCCAAATTTCAATCACAATATAACATTTTAGGATATTGAAATAATGAATCCATAAAAAAACCATTTTCAAAACCATTTAAAACATTTAATAAAAAGACTTTTGAATCAAAGTGTCCCATACCACCTTGAAGCTTTTAAAATTTTAAACCATTAATATCCATATAAATAAATCCTTAAAACCATTTTAAAAACTTTGATATTAATAAGAACAAATAATTAAAACATTTAAAGTGATATTTTGGTTTAAGGGGTTTTACCAAAATTAGTGACACTTGAATACAATAATTGAGGAATAAAATTTAATCAGAACTTTATAATATCATGAGAATAAATGGATTCATGATATAATATTCCAAAGTACATTATATACACCATATAAGAGTGAATTTGTTCATAACAACAATGAAGTCTCAATTGGGATGTAAAATGTGATGAAATCCTTTATAAAGAAGGTATCCTTAAATTAAGGATAAATCAATATCAAAATTATGTGTGAAAAATATAAATACACCCAATATAATTGGATATTAAGTGTAAAAAAATAAAAGGGTCATTCACACATATTCAAAGGATGAAATATTCAGTAACTACATGTTGAACCCAAAGAAATCGAAATTGGGTTAAGAATTTCCCTTGACAGCCTAACGGCGTCACATCAAATGAGTTGATGAGAGATAAAAAGTGTATCACATCACTTGGACATAAAATTTACATAAATCAGGATATATAAAAACATATCCCAACATAATAGTATGTGAATTAAAAGACATAACAAATGAAGTATTTTAAAATGAGGAGGGTGAGTGGTTCCATTACCGACTTGGGAAACTTTCGAAAAGTACACCCCATTGAAGAAGTGTCATAAAATGAATATGTAAATACCCATAAATGGAATTATATTACAAAAGAGGTTTAATAATATGTAGTAAATAAACCACTCAAATGAAATTGTGGCAAATGTAGCATAAATATCACAGGAATAAAAGTGAGATGAAAAATCCCTTACGAAAACTCGGCAGCCTAACAGCGCCACTTAAAACTTCCAAAATGGATTGATGAGAGGAAAGAGGTTCTCTCATCATATGAACATAATAATTAATGTGGGATTAATATAAAATAACATCCCAATCATAAGAAATATGAGCTTAAAAGGAATGACATAAAAGAGTGTACTTAAAAAGAAAGAGAGGTGTAGGATCCCTTACCTCAAGTCCAACTTGTCTTGTTCGTTTCTTCATATTCCTGAATAATAAACTTTGGTCAATTAATAATTTCCTAAGTAACTTCTTTAGAGATTATTATTCAGTTTGTATCACATATTATAATGTTATAATAATTGTTTAATAATGTTAGTTCATATCAGACGTTTTTGCCGATGTTTGGTACATGAGTCAAAAATGAACTTGTTTGAAAAAAGATTGCCCATGTAGTTATAAGTAAATAATTTCCAGAATAGTATTAATGATTAAATTATCATATATATCCAGTAAATATTCGTTTCATACTATTACATATCATTTGGAGATAAAAAACGAAAATCACCGTTCATGGAGACGGTAGGTCGTACGTACGGATGAACGCTACTTTCATTTTTTGTCATATTAATGAAATTAAAACAAAATGAGAGAGATATATATATATGTTATAATTCCAGAATGATATCCATAATTTAGATGTAATATATTACAAATATATCCATTATATATATGTACTTATAATATTACATAACATTTTGAGATAAGAAATGAAATGTACCGTTCATGGAGACAGTAAGCCGTACGTACGCATGAACGCTACTTCCATTTCTATTTCATATTTAATGTAATTAAATCATAATGATACATAATAGTATTTTAATTTCAGTATGTTATCATATATAATATCATTAAATATATCCTTTATACGTACCACATATGGTATTAACGAATCAAATCACTTTGAGGGGGCGGTAGTCCGCACTTCCTTAAATGAAGATATCGCGTTTACCCATAATGGAAACCATAAAGGTATGCCCAAAATAAAAAATACAAAAGCTTAAGGAAAACATAAACATATTATATATCACATATAAATATAGTGTCATCTTAATGTCCACCTTTGAAGGCGTTAAAATAATTTTGAACAATCATCATTTCGGGAGGCCGAAATTTGCCATCCACAAAAACAGTATGTTCTTTAACCATTAGATGTAGGTGTGTGAAAGTGTTGCTCGAATACTTCTTATAACAACATCCTAGTATATTGATGATACTGTATTTGTTACAAATTAAATGAATAAAAAGAGTTTAGGGGGTTGGAGAAGCAAAATAAAACAAAAGTATTCAAGTGAAGACATTACCTTAAAATCGGGTAACTCGCTTTCGTTTGAGCTCAAAGGCTGTTTTGGGAAGTCTTCTGCCCAAAGTGAGGCTTCAAGGTGTAAGATATAGAAGTGGAGAGACAAAATGGGCAGAGGTTGGCCGAGCCAAAGGCTTTGGGAGTGTGGGTAAAGAGGTTGAGGTGGGGGCCTTTTATAAGAGGAGAGGAGGGGCACTCTTGGAATGCAATGAAATATTACGTTATTTGAAAATTTGTTTCGGTTTTAAAAGGTCACACATTGATATAATTCGTGAATAAGATGATAACCCATCCAATAATTTTTGGACATGTGTAGGTCATAGATTTTACTTTATCTTCTCATTTTACTTAAATCGTCAGATAATGATGTCATCGCTGCATCATTATGATGTCATAAATAATTTAATTTATTTAAGGTCTAAAAATTAAAAAAAATATACTATGATGTAGGAAATATTTGTATCTTTCCAATTACTATTTATAAACCAAAATCTGACTTGTATAACCTTATTTAATTTTTTTTAGTAAAATATTTCATGTTTGTGTCATTTTTAATATTACATTAAATAAAAAGTTATTTATGTCATTTCCAAACCAAAGTGGCTCCATGGGGTCCCCAAGTTGACCCATGGATTGTATTGGTCGGCCTTGACACATACAAGGATGTTATGACATGTTTCAATTTCATTTCATATTATTAAAACATTATTTTTACCTTAAACTACACTAATTACCTCTAATCGCGATTAAAAACTTAATAAGTTACTATTCACCAAAAAATTATTTTTATCCCATTGAACCACATTTTACTTCTTAATGACAACCATGTATGTCGTATTTTTTAAATTCAAAACACAAAGATGGAAAAATTTCATTTAAACGGAAAAATCAGTTTTTATAAGTACCACTTAGTGGTCACTATTCATCAAAATTTGAAGTTTTTCTGAAAAATCCCAAAAATTCACCCTAAGATATATTTGATATTCTGAATTCAAAAATGAAGTCCATTTTACAAAATTCATAAAATATAAGTCACATTAATTAATTTAATAATTAATTCCCGCTGTCAGAGCAAATAGCGTGTGTTTACGAAACAATAAGTATCAAAATATTGACACTAGTTTAAGTCTGATTTCAAAGTGAAATTAATTCCAATGACCACTGTTTGAGTTAATGGTAAAAATATATTCTAATTTCACTTTAAATCCAATTCAAAATATAATCTAATCATATAAATAAATTAGATTAAAAAGAGGTTTTGAATTAAAATACAACATTTTACACTATTCATTAAAAAAATGAACTTTATCGGAAAGATACCAAAAATTTTCACAAAGTAAATTTTGATGTCCAAATTCTTAAAAAGAGTTTTATTTGGTCCAAAAGGATGTATAAGAGTGAAAAAAACTATATTTAATGATGGTTCGCCGTCAAAAGGCGATAAGTGAACCTTTAGTGAAAACTAGGGCATATACGCCTAAAATTGAATTCTTTCCGTATTTTAAGCCTTTATCTTTTATTGGATAAATGTAAAAACATTTAAAAACATATATAATAATATTTTAGTTATTTATATCCATTCCCTCCAAAAAAACTACTACATGTTAACTACCATTAAAAATAATATTGTTTTATTACTAGCGTGCAACGTAAGATTCCCAAGAAACTCGTTGTTGCGTGTTGGGTACACCATCGAGCATAGCGTCCCCTTTAAAGTAATATTAATATTTTAATCACAAATATGTATAAATATGAAAATGTCATATTATTTATTTACCTGGGGTGTTACAATTTAGGTACTATTTACATGTCTGATTCTAGTTATATTTATGTGATGAGTGTTGTAATACTGAAATGTATAATTTATCATCTCTTATTTTGTGGAAAAAGTGTTCCATTTTTAATCTTATATGATATGAAGTTATATTCAATAAATTTTGTGGATCAGGAACACCCTTCAGGCCATGTTACAAACCACATGGTAATCAAGGCACATTGGTATTTGGGACGGTTTGTGGTAACTTTTTGTCAATTTTTGTGGTTTATCATCTTCTTGTGATGTCAGTATATATTTTGGGTTTTAATTGTAGATAAGAGGTAGTATTTTTGGGTCTTTGGTTGTTGTTAAGAGATTTGGACAATCCAGATGACATCATAACGAGCCGTAAGTCAAAATGGTGTATTTGAAATGTTTCATTGAGTGACATTTTTATTTGATTCTATTCATTTCCCTACCTTTCGTATTTGTTTATTGGAATGAAAATCAGGAATTCTAATGAAGGAATTAATTTTGCAACATCTTCTGATTGATTTGATGAATATTGTGACCTTATTATTGTTTTTTTGTTGAATATTGATTTTATGTAGAATTATTCATCTACAAATGAATTTGAAAAGACATGTGGAAGAAGAATCTAGTGAACCGTAATAGGATAATCCTCTAATGGAAATTTTTTTTCATATAGTGGTGTGTGTTTTCCATGAACTGTGATAAGTACATAAAATTGTTCACTTATATGTATCAGTTATGGATATTATAAGGGGTGAATCGTGGAATCCTAATCAAGAGTGTCTTCTAAGATAAAATATAGTTTTACAGGGATCTAATGATCCACAAAATGACTAGAAATGGTATGAAAATATTATCCTTCTTATTGTGTTAATGAAAATTCTTGGGTTTGTTAATGTGAAATGTTATACCGTAAAGCATGTGGGTCCTTGGACATGATAGTATGACTTGATGGTAATGGTGAAGAAACATGAAATATTGGAGTGGTCATATATAAAATCATTTTTTATTGATCAATTTCATCAATAATATGGGGTTTAAAATAACATTATGGAGTTCCTTAGCCTCTATAAATATTACCAGACCATGACACAATATGTGAACCATCTTTCTAATCTTGTTTTGATTTATCATAAGGTAGTGAAAATGAGAAACTAAATTCATGTAAATTTAGGATGGGATATAGATCAGATAATTGGTCTTATGTTAGAATGTGGATTCTCAATTCTTATCCTAATATACTGGATATAGAATTGATGTTTGGGAATAACCAAGCTGGAAAGTTAGAGTTGATAGGAGTTCACTTTTCTCCCAGTGGTAGCACAATTGGATCCTTTAATATAACGATAATGTTTTTTGAGAGTCATTGTAGATGTTGATAATATGAATTATCCAAATCTCAGGAAATTCCTAATATATTCCCTATTAAATTCTTTTATTATGGAAGGAAACAACGCTTATTCGTGTTGTGGATGATTTTTTAGTCGAATCCAATGTTTTTCTAGAAAATGTGAGGGGTATCATAAAAATTGCTTCATCATTAATCACTTATTTATCTGATAATAAATAACCTCACTTCTTTATATCATCTCATATTATGAAACTGATAAATCATCATATACATATTTTTTATTATGTTTTAGATATTACTATACACCTTAGAAAATAGAGGGTAAGGGCCTCTATTCTCCCTCTTGTATTTTCCCTCTATCACAGATTATGATTACCTATGACTTTTTAGTTCTAATCATGAATCCTTATTCCATTAGTTTCGGTATGGATTTAATGATTTATTCTAAGTACAATAATTATTTTTATCTTCAGTATTCCTTATTTACTACGCCCAGTGGCGTGTGGCGTGGGTTTTAGGGAGAGTGTGGCCTAAGATCAACTAGATATAGAACCCATTTTTAGTACTTTGGTAGTTTAATATTTCTGTTTTATTTTGACTTAGAGAATGATCCATTGAGTGGTAATATTCATGCAGTTCTTATCCAGATTCCAAAAATGCTCAATTCTTGTTTATATGGAATTCCACCAATAAAAGAGGTGTATTTTTTCATTTATATGGTTACTAGAACTCAGTCATTTTATATTATTTCTTACTACATGAAACCATCTAAACTGAAGTATTTGAAAACTTAGTTCGATGACACATTCTAGAATGTATTTATACACTCAAGTATTTCACCTTGGGTAGAACTTAATCTTTTTGAAAAGATATATTATGGGATGCTTCACCTACATATTTATTTCAAAAACTCAATAGAGTTAATATAAAAACAAAATAATGGGTATAAAAAATTTATGATTTATTTGATCAATTGAAAATGGGGAATAGGTTCATGATTATTTATCTTAAATCTGGTAACTATTAGTTGATAATTAGATAATCATACACTTAGAAGAACACATTTATATGTAGTGTAGGATATTATGACTCTCTTGTTATTAATTTTTCATTTACAAATTCATGTATTGTGTTCATATAATTGATGAACATGATATTCCATGAGTACCTTAAAACATTATTTTTAGTGATTATGGATGAATTTTTTTATTCTAAAAAACTAATAAGACATTGTGTTTTATTTGATAGATATTTTGAAGACTTTGAGATTTCATTGACATTATATAAAAATTCCAAATGTATTGTATGGAAACGGTAGGTTACGTTATTAAGAATTATGGTCTTAATATGTTGTATTTTAATTTTTATTGAGAAGTGGAATGTTTTTTATATCAAGAGATAATCCTTATAATGATTCCAAGATATATAGATTTTTTGTTTAGGTGGGATATTCCTGTAGGTTTGTTAAATATTTATCGAATCTGGATACTCCAATAACTGCTCCCACTCATAAGGGAGTGATATTCTTGTAGGACCATAGATTTAGAATAATATTGACGAGTAGAATCATATTTCGAATTAATAGTTTGTGTTGTCTCTTCCTAATGCTGATTGGAGTTGTTTTCCCTTTAATGATGAATTAGGTTCAGGTTTGGGTTATGTCCTTGTAGCGGTCTGGAAGTACTTCTAGTGGACTATAATTGATACCTATCAGTGCACTCCATGGGAGACTGCACCCCCTGGGCGGGACACACCACCATACCCAGTGGCAGCCATTTCCTCATGAAGCCCTTGGGTGGAGAGCCATGCTTCTTCCAACCCTCACAAGTAATAGTTCCCAAGGATAGGATTCATTCCTACCTCATTTTACTCTAATACCAACTTTAGATACCCATATCTTGACATACATGGACATTACATTACTTTTGTGGAATACATAATACATAAAAAAACAACACACGAGGACCATAATAGTTCAGTGTCTTTGGAAACTCGGAACATGATCTCCTAATCATGGTGAATGATCTTCAAAATATCCCATAAAGATCTTCCCCTTTTGTTTTCTTACCTAACACCATTTTTTATAACCTTGGGAAAAGAAAAAAATAAAGGTTGAGCTCAATTACTCAGTAAGGGTAAGCATGGAAAAAAGAAAGAAAACCATATACATTTGAAATTCAAAACATGAACATAATGTTTACATATCCAAATATTGGGTTGTAAAATAAATCTTGGCAGTACGTAAGGAATAGGTCATAAAGGAACATTAATCATGATAAAATATCATAGGAATAAAACATTTAATTGTGGAAAAACATTAAGAACATGATATGATTTCTATATTAGCCAAGCCATTGTTTCTAGGACCATCTTAGTGGATAAAGTCCCTTTCTAAATTGAGTTCACTCCACATTCCAGTCCTGTTTCAATGAACCAGATTAACTTACCGTTCCGTCCATCTCTATCTCATGAGATATAAATCTTTACTCAATGTATTAGAGGGAGATATAGGTCCCTCCCATCTCATAATGAAATCATTATTATGTGTGCCACAACATAAACATAAATCATTTATCATTACCCAATGAATAAAATGGGTTTCATAAACATCATCTCATCATAACATAATCCATAAAAAACAAATGGATATAATTTCATCATAAGAAAATAGAAACCATGTAAATAATAAAGTCATTATTTTTGAAATATAAACATATGAAATAATGTCATCTTACATGGAAAATGGTTTTGATAAAACAGTTGAAAAGATTTCTTGAGGAAAATATCATTTCTTCTTCAAAATCATTTTATTTTCACAAAATGACATGAAATTATAAAATAAAAGGATTTTTTAAAATATTCCTGAAATATTGTATAGTATGCATCATGAAAATAATTCATTATTAAATAGTAAAAATATTTTCATTCCATATAAATTAAAAAACATTATTCTCGTACTTTTTTCAGAAAAGTCAAAATAGTTCCTCGTATGGTAAACCAAAGAATGATTCCTTTAATAACATGTGGTAACAGTCAAAAATTGGTAAAAAGAAATTTAAACATACATGAATACACTTTCAGAAAACATATACATGGATGATGACAGGAACACCAGTAAATACCTACCAATAAACAATCTTATATAAGAATGAGATTAGAATAATTATGCCTTACCTTATCTCTGATATGCTTTGTATATATTCAAACCTCTTATATAATAATTTAAATAAAGTAATTGAATTATTATAGAATCATATTAATTTTTTTGATATGATATATGGTTCAATTATGACTTTATATTACCTGTTCTTTTGTAAATTCCATGTTAAAGCAACGTTTTGGGTAAAATCATTTCATTTATCATACGTGTTTCGATTTGTTGTTCTCGATATTATTACTCATATCCTGATTTACTTAATTCAAGAATTTAAAACATTATGTATATATAATATATATTCCATATAGAAATATATGTGATAGATCGATAAATGGAATGAAATACACTGTTCATTGAGACGGTAGGTCGTACGTACACATGAACGTTGTTTTCGTTTCCTTATTGAATTGAATGAAATTAAATAAATGAAACATATGTGTGCATTAAAACAGTATCATTATTGTGTAATATAATTCATTATTATTTATTATATATATACTTTATAATCGTACTTGAATGGTTAATCATGGAAAATGAATCTCATTGCGTTCTTGGAGACGGTAGTCCGTACGTACGCACGAACGATGATATCATTCCCATAATTATTGATTCGAATTGGAGTGAATGATATAATATACTATAATCATTATGATGTAATAATTACCATATATAGTTATTCTTTACTCCATTATACCCATCCATGTAAGGTGGTGGTGGAAACACTAATTACACCACGGCGTGGAGACTGTATTCCGTACGTATGCAGGCGGAGTGTTTTTGTTTTCTGTAGGATGGATAGAAAGTGAAATAGGGTTATTTTAGATTTATAATAACATATCAGTATGTTATTGATACTATTTTTATTACTTTATAATGAAACAACTATAGAAGATGAAGTTGTAGAATAAAGAAACTTGAAAAAAATCAGTAGAAGAGATTACCTCTTCTTCGACACAATTCTTTTAAGCCTCCTCTTAAGGCACTAGGGTTGGTATTTTGAAGAGAACAGAACCTCTATAATTTTTCTAGGGAAGTTGAGAAGGGAAATGGGGAGGGTTTGGTCGAGATTGAAGGATCAAATTTTTGTAAAGAGAAGAGGGAGGAGGTTCTCTTTTATAAGGGAATAGAGGGGCACTTTAGGAAAAAAATTAAAATATTATTTTATAATAAAGTCATATTCGGTTTATAATAGCTCAAAATTGATTTATTTTGAAGATAAAGTAGGGATGAGTCGAATTACTCTCAACAAATAGGTTTTATACATGTTTAGATTACTATTTTATCATTATCATTTAGATTTAATTCAAAGTTAAATAATATAACTTTTATCGTATCTTCTTATTTTCTAACACTATATTGTTAATAAACTTACTGTAACAGGACAAACGAACCCTAAGTGGTTCATTATTAATATATATAACCTTATATAAGTTATTTGGATGAACTTTATATTTTTAGGAATACAATAACAATTAATAATATAATATTTGTTTTAAAAACTATTTTATCTCAATTTTGATACTATTTGATAATTGATTTTTTTGAAAATCAGAAAAGATTGATTAGTTCGAAAAATGTTAATTAAATCAGTAATAACATGTCATATTAACCTATAAAATTATTTTAATTCATGAAAAGTCTCAAATTAAATTTATTTGGGTACTTATAAGATCAATTATTTTAATATTTCATTAATAAGGTAATTAATGCACCATCATTCTGTAAAAAATAAATTAAATTATATAACTTCTAAAATTTATAAATAAAATAAAATTATGTATGAAATCATTTTATATTTCTTATTAATATTTATAGTCGAATTTATCTTATGTATTACCCTGTATTAAAAATGTTTATTTATTAATCTTTGATTTTAACTATTTTATCACTTCTTTAAATAAAATAATTATAAATGTCCTAATCTAAAAAAAGTGGATCTAAAGGGTAATATTTTATTCCTAAGGTTGTTTTTGGTGGAATTAAACTTATCCAATATAATTAGGACATATGTTAGGATAAGAATAATATCATTTTTACCTTTAATTATCGTATTTAATTTTAACCGTGGTAAATAAAAGTAAAAAGTTACTATTCACTGAAAATTATTTTTATCTTATTGAAACACATTTTACTCATTGATATTTACTATGTATCTCGGATTTTCTAAATTTCACTCACATAAGAGGTAAAATTATGTTTTTTGTAAATTTTTCAAATTCTCTTAGTTGGTGGGTAAAAGACGGTGAAAAGTTCAATAAAATTTTTATATATCTAAACTTATTATAAAATGATGCCAATGAATTAAAGTTAACATATATTGGTATTATGTATCAAATTTGACCTAAAATAAATTTAAATAAAATAAATAATTATTTAAATAAAAAGTCAATTTTTAAATAGTAACTTTGTGTTTTCACTATTCATCAAAAATTGAAATTTTTCAGAAAAATACCAAAAATTCACCACAAGCTAATTTCGATATTCCGAATCCAAAAATGAAGTCCATTTAGAAAGTTAATGTTTATAAAATTTCAGAAAGTGGGTATTACTATTCATAATGGCTATTTTATAATAATATTATAATAATATCTCGTTTAGTGAAACTCGGTAATGCGTACTACACACGCTATCGAAGAATGTCTTGATTGCGTGTAATACATGCCAAGTTAGGGGTGCCTGTAGTGAAAGCTCAGTTTGTTGTTGTGTATAACATAATCAAAACATATTTCATTTATACATTAAACAAAATTTATACTTAATGTTACGTGGAATAATTTCTACAAAACGAACTTGAAATTGTGTGTAACACGAGCCATTTAAAGTGTTGCATATACTGCAGGCTAATACGTTGTTGCGTATAGCGCAAGATAATTTTGGTGTAGTGGACGACACAAGACGTCAATGGAATTAAAAAGAATAATTCTCCTAAAATATCGGGTTGTTACATTCTACCCCCCATAAAATGAATTTCATCCTCGAAATTCTTCGGGGTTATAAATGGTTTATTACATGAGAGTTTCCTTCATAGAAAACCACATCGTAAAAATGAATAACAAAAATTATCTTAAAAAACTAAAGTATGAAATTTAATGGCTACCCAAATTAACTAATCACACTGTTTCCACAGATGATAACATATGTGAAAATATGGATATGAAATAAAAATCTAACCATCATGTTTTGATTGAGAGTGGTAGAGAACATGGCTACGAAAATGCCAACTATCACAAAGCCATAAATTTGGGATGACCTATGATACCATATGATTCATCGGATGTGAAGACACTAGGACAAATATTTTTTGTTTTCATGATCATTTCCCTAATATTGAATAATTTTAATTAGAATAAATACTTACTTTGTTTTGGTACAATCTCACCGTTGTTCATGGCTTGAAAAATATCCACTTCATCTCTTAAATAAATGAGGTTGAATTTGTCATTCGTTAGTGTTAGAAGATCATGTGATAGAATGATGGGTCATTCTATCTGTCTCAAACAAAAGGTTAGTAAAAGTTATCAAATATACATAAATTCATTTATGGTGAGGTTAATCATATATGATTCCAAAAACGGACATATACTTCATTTATCATACAAGTTAATAAAATAAAACTATTTTCTACCTACCAGGGACTTCCTCTAGGCCAGAGGTAGGCGATAAAGGCCTGTCACACTTCAGTTGTGGGTTAGATTCCCGTAACCTTGTCCGACGTGACGGGTTGTTACCAGTCCTGCAGGTTGTCCCTTTTTCTAAAACTACATTATTATAAAATTCATGCAGTAATATTGAAAAATGTTCTAGCCTTAAACAATACTATATTATTTCTAACTTAATTCATTCCAATCATAAGGCTTATCCAAAATACTTCAGTCCAAGCTCATACTATAATGAAAATTATTACTATAAAGGTTACATAATAATCAAGTGAATAACATTTTTATATCCCTTATATCATAAGATATATCTTTTTGGTCACATTCCAAATATGTGAATTCCTTAATCATGTATTCTATTGAAAAATTAATACCCGTTGAACATTAGTGAAAACATGAGTGTTGTCAAAAATTAACTCTTTCCACATACCAAAATCTAAAAAATTCTCTATACTCAATCCATTATATCATGTTGTCCTTATATCAGTCATGGTCTCATTAAAACTATCAAACATTTCATTATCTCTTTATCCCTTCATTATGTGGATATGATATTATTTCCAAAAATATCTAAATAACCTTTCATGGTTACCGATAAAATTCAACATATTCATTCAAATTCTTTAGAAAAAGAAATAGTGTATCAATCCTTAGATGATTCTTCATTCAATAGTACCATTAAATTAACTATACAACATAACTCTTGATAAACATACAATCATTCCACTACCTTCTTAAACCATTGACCGAGCATCATCATTTTATTCCTCGACACTTTTTTCATATCATATATCATTTTTCGTCTCTTCATCATCATCAACATAAATACTACCCATATGACCATGATAATTTTTTTCATGAAATTTTCCCTTAGAGCATTGGTTTTCATAATTCCATTACATTCAACATATAAAAAATTTAAGCAGTGTTGATGTCTTAGCAATACCATTATCCTTATCAATGGTGTTAACTGAGCCTTTTCCTTTGGAATTACTAGCTTTGTGTCCTTCTTTTCTACACCCAAAGCATCATCCAGTTCCATTGAATCATTCTCCCTGATTCCTCTTCCCATATTATTTACATGAGGGAAATTGATCTTTCTTTCCTATATGATCATCATTAAACTCAATATTTCTTTTATTAGTTGAGTCATGAATCATACCAATGTTGAAATTATTGATCATATTATGAAAATTCTGATTAGGAATAATAAGGATATGTGGACCCCTAGATCCAATTTCATTTTGTTTCTCAGGAATAATATCATTCCATTGTCCATAAAATCCTCCATTATCGTGAATCTTCTTGTTTTTGGCCATTTTATAAAACCCAAAAAAATAGTGTAAGTGGAAAATATCATAATCAAGGGGGAGTTCCTTCAATATGTAACATCTTATGTTTAATTATAATATCATTTCCATAATTCTAGGAAAATAACCTATACTTATACTTAACCTTACAGATAAGTCTATAACTACCTTAGAAATATCTCTAGATATTTCACTAATGTTTTCGCATCCTAGTTTCCAAAGGTTAACTAACCCTTTCCACTGATACCAACTGTAGCGGTCTGGAATTACATCTAGTAGACTATAACTGATACCGATCAGGGCACTCCATAGGCAGATACACCCCGTGGGTGGGATACACCCCCATCCCCAGTGTCATCCATTTCCTCATGAAGCCCTTGGGCGGAGAGCCACGCTTCATCCAATGCTTACATGTGAGAGTTCCCGATGATCAGATTCATTCCTATCTCTTTTTCCTCTGATACCAACTGTATAGACCCATAACATGACATAAATGGAAACTACATAACTTTTGAGGAATACTTAATACATAAAAAACCAACACACAAGGACCATAATAGTTTAGTGTCTTTGGCAACACAGAACATAATCTTCTAATCATGGTGAAAGATCTTCAACTTATCCCATAAAGATATTCCAATTTTGTTTTCTTACCTAAAATCTTTCTTTATATCTTGGGGAAAACAAACATATAAAGGGTGAGCTCAAATGTTCAGTAAGGGTAATCATGGAGAAAATAAAGAAAACCATATACATTTCCACTTCAAAACATGAATATAAAGTTTACACCTCAAAATATTGAGTTGTAAAATAAATCATGGAATTACGTAAGGCATAGGTCATAAAGGAACATCAATCACGTTAAAATATCATGGGAATAAAACATTTAATTGTGTAAAACCATTAAGCACCTGATATGACTTCCATAGTATCCAAGGCATTGCTTTCAAGACCATTATAGTGGACAAAGTCCCTTTCTGAATCGAGTTCACTTCTCATTCCAGTCCTTTATCACTGATCCGGATTAACTTACTGTTCTAGCCATGTCTATCTCATTGGATATAAATCTTTTCCCAATTCATTGAAGGGATATATAGGTCCCACCCATCTTATAATGAAATCATTGTTATGTGTTTTACAACATAAACATAAATCAATCATCATAACCCAAAGAATAAGATGGGTTTCATAAACATCTTCTCATCATAAAATAATCCATATAAAACAAATGGATATCATATCATCATAAGAAAATGTGAAACCATGTAAATCATATAGACATTATACTTGAAACATACACATATGAAATAATTTCATCATAGATGGAAAATGATTTTTATAAAACACTTGAAATGAATTCTTAAGGAAAATATCTTTTCTTATTCAAAAACATTTTCCTTTCACATAATTCCATTAAATTATAAAATAAAAGGGTTTTTATTAAATATTCATTGAATTGTGTAGATTATTGTTAATGAAAATAATGTGTTATTAAACCATAAAAATCAGTTCATGTCGTATAAGTTAAAAAAAACATTCTTCTCGTACTTTTTTTTGGAAAAGTCAAAAACGTTCCTCGTATGGTAAACAAAAGAATCATTCCTTACATAACATGTGTTAAAAGTAAAAAATGGGTAAAAAGGAAATTAAACATACATGAGAACACTTTTAGAAAAAGTAGATATGGACAATAACAATAACACCAGTAAATACTTACGAATAAACAATCTCGGATAAGAACAAGATTTAAATAATTATCCCTTGCCTTATGTCCGATATGCTACGTATGTATCCAAACCTCCTGTATATTGATTTAAATAATTTCATCGAATTATTATAGAATCATATTCATTGTTATGATATCAAATATGGTTCACTTATGACTTTATATCACCCATTCTTTTGTAAATTCCTTGTTAAAGCAGCGTTTTGGTTAAAATCGTACAATTTATCGTACATGTTTTGATTTTTTGTTTTTGATATTACTACTCATATCCTGATTTACATAATTTCAGAATGTAAAACATGATGTATATATAATATATATTCAGTATATAAATATATGTTATAGATCGATAAATGGAATGAAATACACCGTTCATGGAGACGGTAGGCCATATGTACGCATGAACACTGTTTTTGTTTCCTTATAGAATTGAATAAAATTAAGTAAATGAAACATATGTGTACATAAATACAGTATCATTATAATGTAATATAAATCATTATTATTTATTATATATATACTTTAGAATCATACATGAATGGTTAATCATGGAAAATGAATCTCATCGCATTCGTGGAGATGGTAGTCCGTACGTACGCGAGAGAGATGATATTCGTCCCATAATTATTGAATCGAATTGGAGTGAATGATATAATATCTCCGAATCCGTATGATGTTCTAATAACCATATATAGTTATTATTTACAACATTATACCCATCTAAGTAAGGTGGTGGAGGAAAAACTAATTACACCTTGTTTTGAAGATGGTATTCCGTACGTTCGCAGGCGCGGTGTTTTTGTTTTCCGTAGGATGGATAGATGGTTAAATGGAATTGTTTCATATTTATAATAACATATTAGTATATTAGTGATAAATATTTTATTACTCTATAATAAAATAACTAAACAAGAAGAAGATGAAGAAGAAAGAAACTTGAAAAAAATCGGTAGAAGAGATTACCACTTCTTCGACGCACCTCTTTTAAGCTTCCTCTTAAGTCACCAGGGTTGGTCTTTTGTGAACTCCATAACATCTAAAATGTTTCTAGGGAAGTTTATAAGTGAAATTGGCAGGATTTGGCCAATCATGAAGGCTCAAAATTGTGTAATGTGAAGAGCGAGGAGGTGCCCTTTTATAATTGAGGAGAGGGGCACTTAAGAAAACACTTAAAATATTATTTTATAATAAAGTCATATTCGGTTTATAATAGCTCTAAATTGATTTATTTAGAAGATAAATTTGGTATGGGTAGAAGTCCTCTAAACCAATAGTTTTTGGAAAATTTTAGGGTACTATTTTTACCTTATAATTTAGATTTTACTCTAAGTTAAATAATTTAACTTTTACAGTGTCTTCTTTTTTTCTTACACAATATGGTTAATAAATTTTCTATGACAAGCCAAACGAATACGACTTGGTTTATTATATATAAGCTCATCTAATTCATTTTTCAGAACCTTATATTTTTAGGAATTGAATAACAATTAATAATATAATCATTGTTTTAAGAACTATTTTATGTCAATTTTGATAATATTAGGTAATTGATTTTTGTGAAAATCACAACAGAATGATTAGTTAGAAAGATGTTACGTAAGTCAGTACTAACATGTCATATTAACCTATAAAATTAGTGGAATTCTTAAAAAGTCTCAAATTACATTTATTTGGGTATTTATAACATCAATTTTGTTTATATTTTATTAATAAGGTAATTAATGCATCATCATTGTGTCATTAATTAAATTAAATTATTTAATGTCTAAAAATTATAAATAAAATACCATTATATAGGAAATAATTATATATTTTTAATGAATATTTATATTCTAATTTATCTTATGTATAACACTATATTAAAAATGTTTTAGTTATTAAACATTGATTTTAACTATTTTAACTCTTTTATAATAAATAAATAATAAATGTACTAATCTAATCAAAGTGGAACTAAAGGGTAATATTTTATTCCTATGGTTTTTTTTGTCAAATTACACTTATCCAATAGAATTAGGACATGTGTTAGGTAATAATAATATCATTTTTACCCTTAATTGCCCTATTTACTTTTAACCATGGTAAATAAAAGTAAAAGGTTACTATTCAAAAAAATAAATTTTTATTTTATTGAACCATATTTTACTCATTGATATTAACTATGTATGTCGGATTTTTGAAATTTCACTCATAGAAGCGGTAAAATTATGTTTTATGAATATTTTCAAATTCTCCTAAGAGGTAGGTAAAAGACAGTGAAAAGTTCAAT
This sequence comes from Viscum album, assembly GCA_963277665.1. Taxonomy (NCBI): domain Eukaryota; kingdom Viridiplantae; phylum Streptophyta; class Magnoliopsida; order Santalales; family Viscaceae; genus Viscum; species Viscum album. The sequence goes on along the minus strand of OY728138.1, from coordinate 212,791,619 downwards.
AAAATTTTTATATATCAAAAATTATTATAAAATGACTACAATGAATAACATTGAACTTATATACGTGTTATGTATCAATTTTGACCTAAAATAAATTTAAATAAAATAAATAATTATTTAAATAAAAAGTCGGTTTTTAAATAGTAAAATAGTGTTTTCACTATTCTTCAAAAATTGAAATTTTACAGAAAAATACAAAAAATTCACCCTAGAATAATTTCGATATTCCAAATAAAAAATTGAATTCCATTTAGAAAGATAAATTTTTTAAAATTTCAAAAAGAGTGTATTACTATTCATAACGGCAAGTTTATAATAATATTATAATAATATCTCGTTTAGTGAAACTCGGTACTGCATACTACACACCCACACACTATCGAATAAGGTCTTGATTTCTTATAATGCATGCCATGTCAGGGATGCGTGTAGTGAAAGCTTCATTTGTTGTTTCATATAACATAATCAAAACATATTTCATTTATACATTTAACAAAATCTAAACTTAATGTTACATAGAATAATTTACACAAAACGAACTTCAAATTGTGTATAACACGAGCCATGAATAGTGTTGCATATATTGCAAGATAATTCGGTGTTGCGTATAGAACAAGCTAATTTTGGTGTAGTGTATGACATAAGATATCAATGAAATTAAAATGAATAATTCTAATAGAATCTTGGGTTATTACAGTCCTTAAACATGCAAATGAAGTTTTATCTTATAACACCTGAAAGCATATAATACACGATAATAACTACCTATCCAATGATCCTGATCTAATATATTTGATTGATTATTTTTGTATATAGAATCATTACCTTTTAGGGAAAAAAATTTCCATTTATTATTTCAAAAAAGTTATATTTATACCTTCTCTAAAAATGATATTAATCTCCAATAGATTTATTGGTTTGTGTACCTAAAATCTCTTGATTTTGACATAAACTACAACCATAGAAATTGAATTTCATTACTAATAAATGATGTATGAAAATTCTATACCATGTCATGATAGAATCTCTATGATATTTGAATCTGATTGATCTATTTTCACAGGCTCATTTGGGAGTTTTGAAGGATGACATAGAGATTGTTATAGAATGAGCTCAGTTAACTTCAAGTATTCTCAAGATGATTCATTAGTATTAGTAATTTTATTACAGATTCAATTAAATTAAGGATTATATTTATATTGGGGGCGAACTTCAACTAGTGTATATTCACTTTTTTGTGTGTCATTTCTTCAAAATCAGTATGTTGTACCTTTTTCATTTGTGAAAGGATGTGATGAGGGATTTCCCTAATTCTTAGTGGGAAGTGAACACTAAAACCAGAATGATGTTATATGAAATGGGTTAATGAATCTAGGTTCTAGGTATGAGAAAAGTCATAACAGAGTTTGTTTCATACTTTTATACCTACCAACATGTCAAATCTAAGCACCAAAGAATATCGAGTTTGGCCCAACCACTTCTACTATTGACTATGATGTGGGATGTTATTTTGATAGAATTTTTGTTTTTGTAATTTTCTACCATGTGATGGAATAATACCATATCAGTTATAATCTATAGGCTCACCAAATTATCTCACATTATACACATTCATGATATGACCAATGTTGAGGAATTAATAAGTCTTCATGTTAAATTTATTATCATATTTAATTGAGGCACCAATGATATGGTCTCAGATAACGATCCCCTTTTATTTAACTCTTATATAGTAGCCTCAGGTTGTAAATTTGATATCATATATCATTGAGAATGACATATATTACTCATTTAGATGTATAGACATATCTTTCCATACATATCATTAATGAAACACTGCATGCTTTAGTTTTTGACATTTAAATATATGGTGATGACCAAATGGGACTATATATGTTTTATTGAAAAATAAATATACCAGTGTTTAATCATAATGATTCCTTTTGAGTCCTTGTATGGTCATCCTTGTGAATCATCGATGTGTTGGTCAGATATTGGTAATTATTCCTTGTTTAGTCTATGAGTTTTAAAATATACGATGATAAATATTCATTTATTTATTTATATATTAGTAATATCATTGAAATGGTATAATTAATGTATTGATCATTCTGGATGACTATTTGATTTTTTTTGTTGGTGACCACATGTTCATGATGGTGTTTCATTAGTTGGGTCACTAATGGAAAAGGAAATAAGGAATGATTTCATTGAGTTTTGTGGGTAATTTTGATATTATTCAGTAGGTGGGTGAAGTGGCTTACCATATGTCACTAACACCACATTCATTTTTTATCATTAATGATTTTGTTGTATTAAATTGTAAAATTATCTTTCAATACATTCTCGTGTACCAAGCTAGAATATTTTAATCTGTACCTTGACTTATTCATTAATGTTCATCCATTAATGAATATTATTATTATGTCAAATTTATTTTATGGGAAGACGTTACCTTTAGTCTGTGAGATATGTAATCGTAGTTCTGATTATCATGAGATGGAGGATCATGAATGCAATGCTAAGATAGAATTTATTAATGTCATTTATATGGTATCTTATTGATAAGATATCTAGGAAAAAAGGGTTTGCGGTGTGTAGGTTGCAACATCTCATTACGTTGTTTGAATTACTACTAGGCCATCTTTTGATTGTACATTGTTTGGGGTTATTCATAGGTTACATTCACTAAAGAATGAAATATTTTAGAGTTTTAGGGTATAGCATAGATAGAAAGTGGTTAGGGAAAACTATGAAATTTAGACCAAGAAACAATTTTCGACATTTAGAGGGAATATATGGAGGTTCATGGTTGGAACATGGTTTACCCTTATAATAAGGCCATCCTCCAAACCATGACACTTTTTCTAGTTGGTGATTGCATTGTTAAAACATGATTGTTTTAACCAAGTGGAAAAACCGTCCATCTATTTGAGAATTCCAATAAGGGAATATGGTTAAGGTGAATGATTAATTCTAACAGTTCCACCCTACCTAGACTACCTTGCACATCGTTTTTACCCCACCCCCCCCATAAATTAAAATATAAATATCAGGATCCCTTTTATGTTACCTAATACCCCCACATAAACCCTAATTGTTTTGTTTTTCATTTTTCAGATCCCAATATTATTCCTTGGCTCTCTAAACCTCTTCTATTGAGAATAAAGTAGTTGGTCAAATATCTTGATTTTTATATGTATGTGGATATCCTCTTATTTTATTTCCCCTAATATTTCATTTTTATTATCATAGTGAGTGATGAATCGTAATTTTATTGATTAATGTAATCTCCATTTTGATTGATCTTGATTGAACAATTGATTTATTGACCTCCTTAAACTTTTTTCTCTTTTGAAGGATCCCATTATGGTGGTTGTGTTTGTTTGATCTCTCAACTAATATTAAGTGGTTCTACATATATTTACCCTAAAATTGAAATATTTATTAATTTATTAATTTTTATTTAAATTTAAATTGATTTATAATAACCTATTTTCTATTATTTGATGTTTTATTTTTAAAAAGGCATGGAATTTGGAAAACAACCATTTTAAAATGAATTAAAATTATATTATGGATTTTGTGATAAATGATTGGTTGAATTGAGAGTCTATTTCATGGAATAAATTGATGATTATAATTTTGAAAATTTTCCTAAATTTATAGATGTTTTGAATACAATGAATTCGATATAAAAAATTATTAATTTCGAATTTAAAATTAATGTCGAGAATTAAAATTTAAATCGAACTGTAAATTCTATTGTGATTTTAAATGAATCAATTTTGAATGATTAATGGTTGAATGTTGGGAGAAAATGTTATCTGGGGGTATTTAGTGAGTGATTATGAGAAGAACGCATGGACTCTGACTCCCATGGAATGTATTGATGGTGAAAACACTATGTATACAAAATTAATTATGTTTTCCCCTGAAGGGTCCCCTAATGGGTTATATATTGATTTTGTATAATTTTTCCTATAATAGGGTATTTGTTTTCTTATACATATATATCTTGATCCATGATGATCAATTATATGTGTGAAGATCTCATTTCCAAAAATAATTTAAGGAATTTCTTATAATTATGGTTCTTTATTTTTTTGACTTGACTATACATGCAATTGATTATATAACTATTTTATTCTAGTCAAATAGTTTATATTAAATTTTTATATAAACTGTTTACTTAATCCAATCTTGATCTATATTCCATAATAATAATTTGAATGATTTTTTTCAATGTAAATTACATTCAATTCATTGTATTATTTAAATTGATAAAATAAATGATTTATTGTTTTTTGTTTAATGTGGAATAGTTTTTGGTAAACTATCAGTGTCTTTTTAGCACACCCTACCATTAAATTTGGTATTTTATAGATTATCATATGCCATATTTAAGAAATTTAATGCATCCCTTAGATGTGTAGGGAGTATGTGATTTTATTACTATGAGTGATAGAGATGACTAGTGAATATATGATCTACCTGTTACATTGGATTTTCGGAGATCATTAAAAACTAATTTTAGTCATTTATCATCCATGTTTTTTTTCAAAAATAAACACTTTTATTCTTCAAATATACCAGGTACTATTATGAAATCCAAGTGGATCCAGAATATACTTTAGGCCATGTTAGGACCAGCTCATGTATTACTATACCCAGGTATCTGGGTTGGTTTGTTACAACGGTTCATTTAAATTACATTATTTAATGAAATTAAATGATTTTATTTTATAAATCAGTAATTTTCACTACTCGCTGAAAAATAAACCATTATAGGAAAATTTCATTATTTAACCATGGATTAATTTTAAAATCATAATTAAAAAAATATTTCCAATTTAAAAGTACAATTTATAAAAGATGATGAAACTAAATATAATTTCCCAAAATAAAATTCCATAAAAGTCCTTTTCATAAATAATCATTTCAGAATCATATAATCACTTCATGAAAGTGAGTTCTTATTTAATAGTCATTAAAAAATAATTTTATATTTATTAGGACAAACATACATATATTTTAAAATTAATTTACTCATTTTAATACACTCTAATTATATGGAAATGTTATAACAGCCATATTTAATTAAAAATACTCTTATCATATTATCTCTAATCCTATATATCTTGGGGTTTTGTGTTAATAATTTTTTCATGATTATTCTACATTTGTAAAAATATTTTGGTGTTACATTATCCCTCTCCCTTAAAAAAATTAAACTGTTGAAATTGTATATTGATCATCAAAGGATCATTATTTGATAATACCTTTATTGGAATCCAAAATCATACAGAGGTATAAAAAAACTTCTTTGGAAATGAAAAGTATGAAACAAAATGGTTTCCTGAAATAATACAATATTAGGTTCATAGATAAGGGTAGAATAGTTGGGATGTGAAAATATAGAAATTCATTGGAATAATAAAATCTAATAACTAATATTATGTGATAAAAAACATGTTCATGATAATTTTAATGAAAACAAATAAACAAAATAGTGATGGGTGATTAGATTGTCAATTCAAAAAAAATAAAGGTAAAAGGATTAAATTGTTATTTAAATAAAATATTTCCAAAAAATGACTGGATGTTTTACTATTAGCATTGAGAACATGGGAATATAAAATTTCTTGATACATTTTCATTTCATAAATACAATTATATCCATTGGTTGTGTTTTGATCAATTTTCACATCATTTATTACTTACATGAAAGGAAATTATCATGTCTAAAGCACTAAATTAATCTCTTAATAGATAATAATATCTATAAAAAAAGGGTTATTCATTCCTTCTATCTCTAAATAGTTACCAAAAAAATAGAAACAGTTATTAATTATGGAAAAATATTATAAATTAATCCCTAAAATCTCAATAATAACGGCCAATGTTTAACACAATCAATTTCTTAAATTCATAATCACAATAATACAACAAAATTTATTTTTCATAATTCAAAACCCAAAAATATATATGATCGGATCATGTATTTTTTACTTATAGAAAAACTAATATTTAACCCTAGATAACATGAGGTATCCCATACTCTCAAATACTAATCACGTGAATACCTTCATCATATATTCTCCTAAAGCATTCTAGTAACATGAATAACCATACAAAAAGAATGAAACAATATATTCTTCCAAAACATAACTCTATCCTAATTCATTAAATAAAATCATTAAATATTTAATATAATCCATATATATAAATAAATTAAGTAAAAAATATTAAAAATAACATTATCAACTTCTTCATAAAATCATTATTCAATTTCAATTGCATCAATACTATAAAATTTAAATTACCAATAACAATCATCTATTTATCCCAACTAAAAATTATTATCTAAACATCTAGAATGTATTATATTTTATATATCCCTTATCCATGTTCTGTTAATAATATATAACCATAAAATAAATTATTTTTTATCGGTTAGCTGTATTATTAAATATATTCTTGATATCAAAAATCGAAAACATCCTTAAACAAATATTTATTTGTATCACGATTCCCATAATAGAATATCCTTGATAAAATAATTTTAAAATAAAATTCTCAGAGCATAACAGATAAAACCATCAATCATTCCACATCAACGATCCGCATAAAACTTTCCCTTATTTTTCATAAGGGATATCTCTTATATTAGGGAATTGACATGGACAATTATTAATTTTCCCACACATATGGTATTAATCTACAAATATTATCATTAGATGAACATAATTTTTCTCCACCAAAATATTAATTTATATTCTATAATTACATTCAATATGAATTTTTTCCCACAAATAAAACCTATTACTATTCCTTTGAGAAATTTACAAGGGTTCTTATTCTCCCATTTAGGACATGTAATAATATTAATATTCTATCCTCCATAGTCTTCATCAACTGAACTCTCATGAAGCACTACTTATTATTATATTTGTTGGGAATCCCACTCATGTTGAGGTAGTCAATATTATAATGTAAAATATGACAAGGAAAAAGCTCAAGGTTTCTCATTACATGTCCCATTTCATATGGTTTCTCATTAGGATAATTATTGAATTTCATATCATATTCAATGTTAAAATAGTTCATTTAGGTTCCAAACATTGACTAAAACTAAAAAAAATTATTGGAAGAAATAAACAAATTTAAAACCCATATAATCAAGGAAAATCATAAATATTATGACTATATAAGGATAAAATATTTTCAATGTTTGACAAATAAAGCTTAGCATAGGCCATCCTAGATCATCGTCTTTTCAAATCCTATATAGCAGTTCACAAAGAACATATAAATTACCCCATTAATATAACATGGGAGAGTCTATCAATGTTTCAATTATTAAGTCCACTCATAATGAACTTTTGATTATTAAGTTAATTCCCAATCCAACCCCTTCATATTTTTTACAAGGTGCTTATGTTCAATAGATGCATCCACATGTTAGTATCAAAACTAGAATGTATTTATTAGGAACGTCACACTCTGTAATTTACAAAACAATTTTATATTCATCTATATATAATCATCTCATATTTGTTTCCAACAATGTTCTTTAATATTAATATCAAATTATTTACTAAATATTACTCTAAAAAACTATATTGACCCATAATTTTAATATATAAATATTATATTTAATTTGATTAATATTAATTTTATATAACCATTATCTACAATAAATCCATAAAATTTTAGTTTTATTTGAAATATAGGTTTATGAGCCACATATTTATAAAAAAACAATATCATCTCTCATGAAGTTCTTCACATCTTCAGCCCTTATTAGCATAAAAATATTTTAATATTTAGTTATATCATGTGGATTGAAGATAATAGAAAGGGTGAGATGTAATGATCAGTAAGGTTAACCATTGGACACATCAATAAAAATAAATAATAATACGAACATAAGGGTGTCATAATATTATCAGGTACATGTTTGAAACATAAATGATTCATCTGTATGAAAGAAAATATTTTTCACTCTAAACATCACATCATATCGAAAATCATGGACAGTAAAAGTGTGAAACTAGTAATCCATGTTGATGAAAAATAATATTGAAATGTGGTATCATTGATATATGAAAAAAATAATATTTTAAACCAATATATTTTAAATAATATACATATATAATATTATGAGAAAATATAGAACTAAATCATATATCTATGTGAAAATTTGGTCAATAAAATTTATAGGAACTGCCATATATAATAATTTGATCTATGCTATAAATAAATCATAGCCAAACATAATAATATAAAATAATGATATTAAAATTATTTCCACTCATAATATTGTGATAAAATATCGAATTCAATCATACTCAGGCATAAAAATGTGATCAAAGAGCTTTATAATCATGTCCATACATAATGCTTTGGGAAAAGATAGAATAAATTAATATTCACACAAAAAAAGCGAAAAAATATATTTTCAACCATGTCTATTATTATTATAATTATCTCATGATATATGAAGACAACATAAACCAATGAATGTGAGAGATATAATAGATACAACAATTAATAAATCAAAATATATTCATATATATGACATTTGATCATAAATCATTCATCGTATCATAAAATTATAACCCAGGAAAAATAAATGTGTTTCCTAAATATATATTAATCATAATCATATACGAACTACAGAAAGAAGAGAGATGGTAAAATTGGATATTTTCCCCAGTAAATTATAATTGATAACAAAAGATGTTATTATAGATGAAATTTTTCTTTAAAATATATCATGAATAGTTCCTATGGAAAATACCCAATCCAATTTGAAATTACTTATTTCAAACAAAAATATTTCATATATAGTAAAGGAAATATGATATTTATGAAGAAAACTGGAAACAATAATGTATTTATTAATGAATGGATTGGAAATAATGGTAGGAAATTCCATTCATGCAATAATATTTAAAATATATATTATATTCACAACTTATGTAAAAAATTCCTTATTCAGAAAATGAATAGAATATTCCCCTTAACACTTTTTTCAATAAAATAATTACATGGGTAAAATTGTATTTAAATATTAATTTAATATTTATTTAAATCATTTTTAATTTTTTTTGAAAACATGGATTTTAAAAAATCGCTTTTTAGATAGAAATAGGAGACATATAGCAAGCATTCCAAAAATTTATTTCCTTTTACTTTTTCTATAACAAATTAATAAAAATGATACAAAAAAATGAAAATTTCTGAAATAAATAGATTCAAAGTAAAAATGATTTGTTTTATCATATAATAATCAAATAATTTCCTCAATGGATAACCAATAATAAATAATCATAAATAAAATTAGATTAAATCATAAATCCATTACATCATATATTGTCCTACTTCATAAAAATTGTAACCTCATATATATAAATATAATTTTATTATAGTTTTATTCAATAATTATATTCAATCATATCATACCATGTAATATTTACTTATCGCATCTTATGACACGTTTATTATTATGTATTTATTAAAATCAATAGTTGTATTGATAATTATTTCATGTTTCAGACAACTTTTGAATTTCCAATTACAATAAATGTACTATGATAATGGTTAAATCATATCCACAATTTTATTTATGTCTTAATATTACTTTTTAATCATTATATATACTTTTATGACGTTTTATATACATTAGTTATGAAAAATTAATTACATCATTTTATGGATATGTTAGTCCATACATATAAATGAATGATGATTCGAACATATTATGGTCGGAATGAAAGATTTGTATATAATAATTAATAATTTATTAATCATTATTATATCATATATATTAATTAAATCCATCAGTATTACCACCATTGAATTTCAAAAGAAAAAAACAAATCTCAATACTTCATTGAGGTTGTAGTCTACATATATTCATGAATGACATTATCAATTTCTAACGGATGGAAAGATAATATTGTATAAAATATATTATATTTAAAAAATTATAATTATGTCATAAATATGATATATAAGAATTAAATCCAACATAATAACAATTAAAAAAATATTACGATGGAGAATGAATCATATTTCGTTATGGGGTGTCAGTCGAATCATACATAGAAAAGATACTTATTAATTAAAATTTGATGCAAAGAACATGAAAAACTGATGATCTATCATAGTAAAGATTATTTATATAGAATATTATGTTATAATTAATTTTCTGTGGATACCATAGATTTATCATATGTAGACTAATAAAAAAATTTAAAAGGACAGGTATGGAAGTTATATCTTCTTCGATAGGAAACCTTTAGATACCTTCATAAGGGCCATTGTAATGGTTTTATAAGAAGAAAAGAACATAGAAACCATAAATATGAATGTTTAGAAAAATATTTGATGGTTTAGGACATTCTTGGTGGATAAATGTGGTGGAATGAAGAGAAATGCAGGGTTTTAATTTATAAGGGAGTAAAAGGGAACTCTTATAATTTTTTAAAACATTAAAATATTATAATATCACTTTCATAGAATGGTGGTTAAAAATTAGACTAATTTATAATTTAAGAAGAATTAAAATCAAAATAAACTCTTAAAAATTTATTTTTTGAAGATGTTATGTCATTTCACCCCATTAATATTTAGTTTAACTCCCATTTATAGTTTTATCCTTAACTATAGTAACACATTTTTTAATCATTAAGGGTTATAAATTTACATTTTGGGTAAGACATAGCAACAAAATGGTAAAAAAGATGAAATTGTTTACCATATATCACCACCATTTTCTTCATTACAAATTATAATTATTTTGAAACTATTTATTAATATTTTATTTAATATAATATATTATTAACTTCATTTTAAGAACATTTCCGATATTTTGAAATTAAAGGCATAAAAAATTATGGAATTAAAATAAAAAAACATTGAAAATTATTTATACCATTATATTTACCATCAAATTTCATGTTACACTATAACCCATCAGAAATAGTATTTTTGGTAATTTTAGAATCATTATTTTGGATTTGTTTACTACTTGAAAAATCATTTTGTAAACATTGTATAAGAATTTAATGTAATAATAAAATTTTAAAAAATAATAATATATTTATATTCTATAAATAATTTAATAATATTCAAAATATTAATTTATATTCATTCCATTAATCTTATTATCCCAAGTTGATCAGATAATAGAATATACAATAAAGATAGTTTCATTTTATAATTTTCATTACTTAAAAAAATATATATTTGTTTATTTAAGGAAAATGATCAAAAATGACATATATTTGAATTTTCATTGGATATGGTAAAATTAAACGCATAAAATGATATAATTTCATGTTTTTTGGTTGACATTGAAACTTTTTTCTATAGTATTAACTCCATTTTACCAGTTTCACCAATTGTAAGGTGAAAAATATTTGTGATAGTTTATATTGATAATCAATATTAATAAAATTATCCTAAATAGCCAATTTGAACCCACCTAATTCCAAAAATGGTGTATATTTTATCTACATCTAATCTATAAATGTTTAATAAATCAATTTTAATATAAATAAATAAAATATAGAAAAAATATTATTTAAAAAATAAAGCATAAAATTTTTTCTCTAGGATTGTAAATAATATTACTACTTAAATGGGATATAATGATATTATTATTAATAAAATGGATCATATGTAAATTTTTCACTAACTTCAACATGTTTGTGACATTTAAATTTATTTTTTTATTGATCATAAATTTTAGTATTTCAAAATTCGTTATTTTTTAATATTCAATGAAAAATCAGACCAGGAAAATCCAAAAAAAATCATCCTAATTAAATGTGGATATGATTATTATAATAATTAAGTTAATTTTATAAATATTTCACTTCTAAAATATTTAATAAATAATAATAATTTTTACACCAAAAAATCAATAGATTTTTTTGTTAAACATAATGTTTGAAGTATAAAATGAGTTCATTGAAAAAAATATTTCTTATTTCATAAACAATATTGAATAATTTTATATTTAGTAGGGGAATTATACAAATTTTTTATAATTTAGTTATTCATTTTCATACATTGTAATTCAGTGTCAACATTGTAATGGAAAATTTTCTAAAATTAAATTTTTATACTATATCCCTATTCTCATCAATATATATTCAAAATATTAATAAAAAATAGAGATTATTAAAATTTTAGGACAAAATTATTTTGTTACTGACATAAATTCAAAATGATTTTTTTGTCTTAGTCAAAATATAGCTAAAAATAATTTTAACATTTTTTTATGAGTGGAAAAACATCTTATAACTCCTCTAGATAGGTGCATTACAAAAATAAAGAACAATACACATATAGTAGAAGATAATACTATGTTTATATAAATTTTATCATTTATACAAGAAGATGGAAGATTATTGTTTTCTATTGATTTTACATTGCTAGATATTTTAGTTAATGTTGGAATTATTAGTAAATTAATGATGAATCGTGAAATAGAACATTGAGAAGTGATAAGGTGGATCCTCTTGAATCTCAATCATTCTAAATGACTAACACTCTATTTTAGAAGTTATGAAAGAAAACAAGTTTAATCATGCTTTCAGGTTAGGGGATATACCATCCCTAATAGGATAAACACTGTAAATGTGTTTACATATGGAGGATAAAATATGAGTTACATATCGAGATACCAACCGGTAATATCTATTTTAATAATATAGGCATAATGAATTTCACAAATTGTTTTCTGGAAGGATTTTAATTTTAAAAAGGTATATCATAATGTCTCATAATATTAATTAAGTATGGGATTCTATTCTATGGTCAAAAATATCATATCCACAAATCCATTAATTATAAAAAACATTTAATGAAAAAGAGTATTAGTTTTTTTATCTAATCAATTGGATGTTTTTAGAGGAAAATTTGGGTCTATGAAGGACGGGTGGAGTTTTAAATCTTCCAGATATCATATCCTAGTATGTAATATGAGATATTTTAGGGTGGTGTTACACCTCAGTTAGGTTGGAATGATATAAATCATGTTTTAGGAACTATGGAGCTATAATAAAAACAATTTAATTGAGGTTATTTTCTGATACTGGAAAAGGATATATTTTTAAAGAATGAAAATTATTATATAGTAGGATATTATTATATTAATCAATGGTAAAACAAAAAATTATTTTTATTTTTGGATGGAATGATTTAACAAATCATATTTTCAAAAATAGAAGGATGATAGTGTATTGTCTTTACCATTATTTAGTAGTTCAAGACTAATAAATATATGCTTTCATAATTAGAGAAATCAGAATATCAATTGCATGTTAGGAATAATGGAATGCACTGATGTAATAGAGTTTCATATAAAACATTATAAACTGACATAATATGTTCTTTCCATTAACAAGGTATATTTTACGGGTTCATTGTTTTTTTTGAACGGAGAAGTCAAAAAGCTTTTGGGATCATTCATTGTTCACTGGAATGTGGAGTTCATTTGATGGATTTTTCTTATTGAGTGATAGAATTCCCAATAATATCAAATACAAGGGGGATTATTTCAAAAATTAATGGCTGGTCAATGAACAATATACACCTATTGGGATCTGATATTTAGCAGTCGTATATAATCCCTTGTCTGATAATTTTTTTACTATAAATCCTTTAATAATATTCAATTCCATAATAAAAGATTACCAAATTCCCTCTTTTGATTTGGAAAAAAATTAAAACAATGTAAATTATTTATTGTTTTCAGTTATAAATTTTTAATAAAATAATTGATTTATTGAAGTAATTTTCTTGAATAGGTTTTTTATTATATCTGGTGAAATATGTGATGTTTATTAGCTATAGTCTATTAGTTCATATTCTAGTGGTTCTTTAGATATTAGTATATTCTACAATTTTTTTTACATCTGTGATTTTTTCAAAGGATAACTCCTAGATTTTTGGTTCTTCAGTTCCAAATAGCGACCTAGCCTTTAATACCAAAAAAATAATCCACCAACTACTAAAACATATTTTCAACATTTAGACTATATTTTATAATTTTTTTTAAAACATTTTACATTTATATATTTTAACTCCTACTCAATCGCCTATTTCTATAACTTTTAGATACATAATTTTATTGTTAATTGAACATAAATTTCATTTTCCAATTCCCAATTCATCCACAATATCATACTTAGCTATAAAATTAATACTTTTCATTTTAATCTATTTATGATACAAGTCATTTCCCATTGAATCCATTAATATCATGAAAATTAAAATTGGATAAAATTTATGAAGCAATATTATGTCGAGGATAACGATCATTAATCATCAATTTATTATTCATTTTAAAAATACCAAAATCCCCAATTGATGTAGATTTTTTCATTGAATATATCATTCCTTAAATTCCAAGATTTATATTAATTGTTTTTTCATAACATAATTTAGTCTTTATTAAAAAAAGTTCTGTCATATTATATTTCTTATAATTTTATATGATATTTAATTATGTTCAAAAATATAATAATGGATTATAGATATGAGTTTTTTTATTTTATTCTCTACTTTTTGAATTAATACTTTCTCTCTTCATTATCCTATGTCCCTTATCAATTCTTTAATTATAAGCCAGTATTTAACTACATCTATTTAGTGAGTAACTTCTCTAGGAACATGATCTAATATATAATATTTTACTCTTAATCATGATGTTATTATATTTTCATAGTGATTAAATAGATTTCATTAATTAATGTTGTCCTTAAATTCTTATGAAATCAATATAATACATTTATTATGTTATTACTTTAGTATGAAACAAATTGGGGTTTCATCTTATGATTCATCAATAAAACTTTTAAAAATATTTTATTCTTCATAATATACTTATTAAATAATTATTTATTCATGAAAATTAGTGTATATCTCAAAGATTCTATTCATTATGAATATTATCGTCAGCTTCGAACTAAGATATTTAATACCTCCCCTCATGACTATAAAAACTTTAAGCTTTATCTTTTGATAAACAAATTTTCATGTTGAATTTTTATACGTTCTTATTTGAGTAACACGTAAGACTATAATCCTCATACACATAATGTAACACCACGTTATTTTGAAAATAAATTAAATATTTAATTACTGAAACAATGAGTCTCTACACAACACCACCTTGTTATAACCAAAACAGTAAAAATAAATTGTCCACCTCTATGAATTTAATTTCAAAAATCTGACATACGATGTTGTTTTTAGTAAGATATATAGATTCTGATAAGACAAAATTAATTTTTTGTTGAATAGTCACATACACATATGAATAGTAATATGAATAAAAATATGACCCTTGTGAATATTAAATCAATTAATATTTTATTTTCCTAAGTTTATAATATAATGATATCTGGATCAAATTTTCAAGGTGATATAAAATGAATTATAGTTTTACAATTGTTAATCATAGAATAAATTATAATTTTATTTAAAAAATAAATTATTAATATATAAATTTTTTTTTTCCAAAATGGATTTCATTTTTTAATTATATTTGTTTAATAAAATTTCCAATGAATTATTGGGATTTTTTTGAAATACTCAAAATTTTATAAATAGTGAAATATGGTAATTTACCATCTATTTAAATTATCAATTAAATTCAATATTCCTAGAAACATAGATGATGTAAGTAAACATTGTTATATATCATAAGAACATATTACTATTACTTTTAACAAGAATAAATATTATTGTTTTTATTTTGAAAAATTATAAAACAATGAGTAAAATAATGGGGAAACCCTCATCTCCTCCACTATAACGCCCCCTAACTCCCTCTTCGCATTACTCCTCTCTACACTTGTTTATTTTGTAAATTATGCACAAATATCTTCCAAATATCCTCCACCAAATCCATTATCCCATGGTATCATAAAAATACCAAAACCTCTATAGTAATGAGGATCACAAGGAATTTTACTTCAAGATGTAAATTCCTCTTTTCATTTCATTTATTTCAACTTCCTTTCATTTATTTTTATTTCCTCACATCCTTTCATAAAAATGTTGTGATGACTCTAGTACCTTACATGTAATATAATTTTGTTATGATAATGGGATGGTTCTTTATCATCTCTCATTTCTCATTCTTTCATACTTGAAATGAAAACACCATCCAAGATTTGTTAATTTATCACATTCAAGGGTGGTGGGTTAAAAATTTATTTTACCATCTTCAATTATGATCATGATACCATTTCTACGGTTGAACCAAAATATTATAAAATTATTATAATTTAGTTTTGGTTTTTGAATCCTTTTTTACAAATGATATAAATTTATTAATTAAAATAAGTACGTTGTTGTCAAGAACGACCAATTAACTAAAATAATTGTCATTAGAGTTTTATATAATTATTCATCTTCACTCCCAATAATGAATTGAATTTATAACCATGTATTAATCTTATTATTCACTAATAACATAGAATTTTTATTCTATTCATCCATTCTCATTCCACATGTCTATCCTTACATGAATATTAGTAAACTGATCATGAATACCTAGGAAGAAAACACTCCAAAACAATGAAATTGAATCTCTTGCACCATAAAAAGGTCATGAATTAACCTAAATAAGGATAAAATAAATCAATTACCTATATAAGAGGGTCTATACTCATTAATTTATAATTTTTTGACTATTTAGGTCATTATGATCAAGTGAGGAACACATTCGGACTAAAGGTAAGGGGTTTCTACCCGAACCTCCATTTTCATTAGGGATACTCTTATAATTTACTTACCTAAACTAAATTATTAGTTATTCATATTTACTCCTCATATATATTTTGTTATTGTTCAATATATTTTTAACCAATAGTGTTCATCCTTCTTTTATTGGGAGTTATACTTTTGAATCATTCAAAATTTATTTTTAAATGCGATCCAGATTCAAGGGAATTTATAAAATTATTACCTATTTACAAGGGAAATATAAAATTTATTTTTAGAAGCAATTTTATTTATAAAATATATCATTTTATTATGTAAATAATATTTTACTTCACTTATGGTTTTATACAAATATTTTTCAAAATGAACTCTTCTATTCATGGTATAAAAGTATATATCTGAATAATTTTTTAATGATATTATAAGAGTATCTTTATTTATTTGAAAACTATTGTTAATTATTATGTGTTACTAGGATTAATATTTTGTGGTATCACCTACCATATATAATTGAATGGTTTATGATTATTTTGACTATGGATTTTCTTATCATAAAATCATTTAACAATTTACTCTGAATGGTTACTTTTTATTCTTAATGTTTAGGGAAAAGTTATTTAATTTTAATATATTAGTTTTTATATGAATGTATATGTTGTTTATGGTTATCCCAATTCATATGTGGAATGAATTGGACTTAGTAAGTGTCTGGTGGGTCCCTATATAGCCCATCGGTGCATCAGTAGGTCTTATGAGATAAACTATGGTCCTGGCACGAGCCTTGACAAAAAGGATATTTATAATATTTGAATGAGGCTTTAAAGGTATGATTATGATGTCCCACATTATTAATTCCCTCATTATAAAAATAGTATTGATATTTCATGTGATTATTCGACTTGTATAATACCCATGATTGTGTTTTATTATTGTATTATTTATTCATCTCTTATTTCTTCTATAATGTGTTCATGTTTATTTTTAAAGGCATGTGGTTTTGGTTGTTCACCAGGCCTAATGATTACATTTATTATATCTTATAATATATTATGTACCCTTACTAGGAATTTGATCTCACACCACTCTTATGTTTCATTTTATTTGGACACGAAGAATTTTATTATGGTTGACCTGCATGGATAAACTTATATTTGTATATGTTCCAAATAAAACATATAAGTTGAATTTCATTTCATGTTTTAATGGTGAACTATTGTATTCATCTTGCATCCAATGCTACTAAACTACTATGTCCATCATGATTATTATTCCTTGATTATATTGTAATGTAATTAAATAAGGCAACAACATTTAGAAACTGAGGATATGTCCTTATATTTGTTATCATAGGATGTTTAGGTGAAAAAATTGAAACTATATATTGAACACATTGATGAGGGAATGAAACCCTAAGATAATCCTTGAGGTAAATCATACAAGAACGTCCTGGAATCTTTTTATAGAATATATTATGTTGGTATTTATAAGAAAATAAATATTTATTCTGGATGCTAGAAGTGGATGTCGTTCTGGGACAACTGTACCTAGAAGTGAAATCTCTGACAATTAATTTCGGGCATGACCTGGGGTATCCTGGTACATGGCAATGGGCCTGAATTTATGACCGGTTTGACACTCCTAAGGTATATGATTATGATAATTCATATTTTATTTATAATAAATTATGATGGATTTAAGTATATTTTTTCCACATGAAACCATGTCTGTGATTATGGGATTATCCATGCATAGGATTTCAATTTTTACTAAGTATTTTTCTATATTGAGATTATACATTATGATTAATAACCTAATGTTTTGTATGTCATTATATAATAATGGTGCATAGTGGAATAAATGAATACCACATGAACATATGTATCCCATTTAGGTATCTCCCTTCATTATAAGATAATAATGTTTGATATGGAACCACTACTAGTGTCGAGAAACATGTAAATATACATGGACAACTAACTCATGTTATGAAAAATAACCTAAACCAGATAGAGCATCCTGATCCATAACATGGGGGAACGATGTAGGATCCCCTTTTGCAGAAATATGCTAAACATTAAATGGGATTACAAACTCATTTATAGCTAAGTAGTGGATAAGTTTGCTAGAGAAGATATTTTTCTCTAAAGGAAATAACAAAAAGAGAGAAGGTTGTCATGGTGGTTTATTGTCTATTGGGAGATTTGGTTCAGTGGTGGTCTTTAATCATAAACAAAAAGGATGAAGAAGAAATATAAGAGATTAAATGGAGGTATTTTAAGGAAATATTAATAGAAACATATTTTCCATGCGAATGACAAGCAGATATGGTAAGTAAATTATTAAATCTGAGGCATAAGGATGATTAAAATGTTTCCATGTATGAATCCAACTTTAAAATTCTGTAAATACATGGTGTGGACTATTTACATAATCCCAATTGTGGGATTTTTTGATTCATTACTGGTTTAAACACATTCCCCTGAAGTGATCTAGTCTCCCAAAGTATCTCATCAAATGAAGATATAGTCTAAAGTTATATCAAGATGGAAAATGAATTTTTTAAGTCTTATGACATTAAAGGAAGGAAAGATAATAATTGGGCTATAGAAAACTCAAGAAATGGAAATAATGAAATGGTGAAGAAGGGAAGAGTTGACCTTCTATCTTATAGTAATTGTGGGAAGATACACCCATTAAATTTCTTAAAGGAATTGGGAGTCTTTTAAAAGTGCGAAAAAAATTCCACCTATATCGGTAGTGTAAAGGGAAAAAAGAATCTACCAATTTTCGATTTTACAATTTTAGGGATATGGGACATTTTTCACATTAATGTCAGAAACATCAGGTAAATGTTCCCCAAAGAAGGCCACGGGAGAAATGCCAAGATTATGAAGTCACAACAGTAGATGTTGAAGTTCTTAAAGATGTGGTGGTTGGAACATTAGTCATTTCCTCCAACGTATACAATGCATTATTTGATTCTAGATCACCACATTCTTTCGTATCTTAACAGTTTTCCAAAAAAATAGATATTATGAAGTTGATTTAATGAGGGAGTTGCCAGTCAAAAAACCTAATGCAAGTATCATTGATATATCTTTGTGTCTTGTAAGAAACTAGTTTTTTCTGCGGACGACTTTGGAATATTATTGACATTATTCCAGAGCAGTGCCTTCAGACGGCATGCGATTTCGAGCACCAGTGTGGCCGGAATTAAATTTTAAGTGAATTAACACTGAGAACACCAAAAAAATGCGATAACTCCTAAAAATGCTTCGAATTAAAGATTCGAGAATACATATGGGTCCTGAATGGGGATTTTACCCCAGGAACGACATAAAGTATGTCGGCACGGGATGTTTGGACCCCTCGCTCGCTTTTGAAACGTTAAACGGATAAATAAATAAATTAATTTATTCGTTTAATGGTGAAACTCAAGTATCTCTTAAACGGTGGATCAGATGGTAAAACTGAGGGCACCTTTGAGTTTGGAACATACCGTTTACCCTAGGAGGGGTGTAATCTTCGCGGGCGCAGGCCATTTGTGAAAAATGGCTGCAGGGGCGTTTTCGTAATTTGGCGGCTTTGGGCGTTCTGCTTTATAACATTCAAAAGGAAGCTTGGAATAAAATTATGATACCACTGTTGTGCTCGGGAGGTGGTGTTTACTCTAGGGGAGGTTTAATTTTGACATCGCCAAAGGATTCAGATGCGAGGAAATTTATGGGTTTAAATTAATTAAAATTCCTTTTTTTATTTAAACCCTTCTTATTCTCCTCCCCTCCCTTGTTCTCCCCTGGAAGAACCTCCCTCAAACCTCCCTCCCCTACTCCACTCAGGAGAGGCAGCTCCGGAGAGGCATGGCACACCGGCGGTTCCCTCACAGTGAAGCTTCGAGCAACGCCCCAACAGGTAGGAGGTTACGTTGCGTTTTTAATTCTGCATCTTCATTTGAACTCATTTTCTAGCATCTATTTTCCATATAATTTGTAATAAAAGACCATTATTGTGTAGAAAATATTTTGATCTTTCAAACAATCATTTTGAAATTGAAATCTGAGTTCCGACGGGTCCAGGGGCGTTCGCCGAAGTATGCGGGAATTCGGGGGTTCGGCAGCGGAGGCCGGCGCAGCTCCACATGGTGGCTCTGGCAGCGCGCGGGACGCTTCAACGGCAGGCGGCGAGGTCCCTCAACAGCGGGAAACAGTGGCACTTGGGGCTTCAGGTGGCTGCCGGTGCGGCAAGGAGCGCAGCCAGGCGACGAAGGGGCGCTGTCGTGCTCGATGGAGGAGCCCGATGCGCTGACTGCCTCGGGCGTACGACGTGGGCAACAACCCATGAACGCGGGTCCTGCAGGCGCAACGCGAGGAGACAGGACTATTTGGCCGGTCTGTGCTAGAAAATCAGAACCACTCAGTTCCGGTGGGTTGAGACGGGCCGCGGACAGCGGGCCACGGCGGGTTGTTCCAGACCGTCGGTCTGGACCGGCCCATTTTGGGCCCCCCCTATGATCGGGGGGCTGTAACCTGAAAATGGCACGTCCGTTTGATGTGCCGTCAGCGGCTGCGAGATCGTGTCGGTGAGATATATTTGATGAAGTGGGTTTTTGGGTTTTTGGGTTTCGTTCCCGAAGGCTGGTGACCAAAACACGTTACTTTAATAATAGTAAATTTATTATTAATGTTGCGACGGACGTGGCTCTGCATCCAGACGTCCGTTTGAAGCGCCGTTAGAGGTGTAGTGGCCCCGGAGATGAGCCGACCCTTCCAAAGTTGGTTTGGAGACTTGTGGTTTGGTTACGTTGCTCGGTGTCATGAAACACTTTATACAATTAATTAATTAATTAATTGTTCAATTAATTAATTGCAGCATCAGACCAAACTCCCGCTTGGGATGTCCGATTGACCCGCTGTCAGCGGCAGCGTGACCCCGGTCCTCGTGCGGAATTTTTGAGGACATTTATGAAGATTTTGGGTTGGAGATGGGGTGCGGGCCCCACGTGGCTTAGTTTGCACATTTTACGGTGAAGCGCCACTTCTCCACCCGACATCTGTTTGGGGAGTTTAAGTACTCGTTTCTGAGTGTTTTTTCAAGGGGATTGTAATGGTGTAATTCGCCCGCTTGAATTCGGTCCCGAGGTGTGGGCCCCACGGGGTCCCGTTTGCATATAATGAGGTGAGTTGTAGCATATGCATTTGGAATTCATTTCAGGCACCATCAATGGCGTTGTGAACCTGGCATTGAGGTAAAATTGACCGGGGTGGTTTCAGGCGTCGAAGCCGGAGTTGAGGCATGGGCCCCACGGGCCGTCTCTTGAGCACTGTGCAGCGTTTTCGCGCCTTTTTCACTAGGCATCCATTTGGGGCGTTCGAGTAGTCGATTCTGCGTGTTTTTTCAAGAGCATTGTGATGGCGCAGTTCGCCCGATGAGTATCGGAGTCGGGGTGCAAGCTCCACATGGAATGGATATGGTGAATAATACATTTTTCACCAGTTGACCGTTTTGGGTGAGTAAGTAGTCTACCTCGCATGTTTTTCTGTGGGGAGTACAATGGTGTAATCTATTTAGGCGATCGGAGCCTCATACATAATCTTATTAAATGTGGAATATGAAATGTGCCCTTGTGGTGGTACTTCTACAGTTTTTTATAGGACTCTTGGCATGTGATCGTGTGCACTTATGGGAGAGTGATGTTGGTGGTTAATGAGATGTGGATTGCTGTGCCTCAGTCGTTGAGGTTGAATGATGGAGTTTTTTATGTTCACGCCTTCACGTTGATGTTGGGTGTCTTGTGCATGTTAGGCTTTTTGGCTGGAGACGTGGCATACTCTGGGAGTATGTGAGAACACTAGAAGGTAGATGTCTATTTTTGTACCTGAGAACTTTTGTACGCTTGGTTGGAGTTGACTTGGGGCCACAGTTAATGTGGGCCCCAGGTTCCTGCCATGTTCTGCTTTGCATACTTTTGACCTCTCACGATGTAGAGGGTACATCGGTTCCTGATTTTTGTCCAGTGGGGTTGAGTTTTTTCCCTGACACTATGATTGATGGTTTAGATCAGCAAGGTTGAGTGGTTTTCCCTGGTTTTGTTCTGGATTCTGGTGGTTTCATGATACCCACTCCGTGTTCGGTTGGCCAGTTTTGTATCATCCAATAGAGATGGCTAATTCAGTTCTGGGTTTACCCTCCAGTAGAGACTGGGTAGTGGGTTGCTCACTGACTTCTGGGGTTTACCCTTCAGTCGAGACTATGTAGTGGGTCATGCGACACTTAGGTTCTACCCTCTAGTAGAGACTGGGTAGTGGGTCACCCAACACTTAGGGTCTATCCTCTAGCAGAGACTAGGCAGTGGGTCACCCGATGACCACGTAGGGTCTACCCTCTAGTAGGGCTGGGTAGTGGGTCACCCGTCGTCTAGTTCTTGGTCGACCCTCCATGAAGGTTGGGCACTGGGTCACCTGTCGACTTATTTGAGGTCTACCCTCCAACAGGGCTGGGCAGTGGGTTGCCTGATGATGTATTAGGGTTTACCCTCCAGTAGGGATGGGCAGTGGGTCCCCTGATATCTAGTTAGGGTTTACCCTCCAGTAAGGCTGGGAAGTGGGTCACTCGATATCTGGTTAGGGTTTACCCTTCAGCAAGGCTGGGCAGTGGCTCACCCGATATCTTGTTAGGGTTTACCCTCCAGCAGGGCTGCGCAGTTGGCTACCCGTTAACATTTCAGACTCAGTCCTTTCTACTAGGCTAGTCTTTGGGCTTTCTCCATGACTACCGGAGTGGGAACCTCATTTGTACTTTTCGGTGATGTGATAACTTTGAATCTGAACAGACCTCTCTAATGTGTGACAGTGACGAGGTTTGGGTTGACTTAACCCGAAACTCTAAAGTATGAGGGGCACTTTCCCTACCAAGACGCGTCCTTATGATGTGACATAAAACTGTGCTGGCGAGTCAGTGCCGCCCAAAGTAGATAGTGTCGTCGCGCGGTGATTTGAGCCCCTTTACTTGTAGTTCGGGGCAGACGTACGAGATACTAGGTATCGATGGTGTTTACTTCTAGGACTGTTGGGGACTCACTTTTCTTAGGCTGAACTATGGGATGTAGATCCCCTTACGGTCTTGTTAGGGATTCTTGACATAGCATATGGATTTGTATATACCTTGTTTTAGTACCCACTCCTTGGGATTGGTTACTCTCCCTCCAGGAGAGGCGAAGACGTGCAGGGTATGCCACATTCTTTCCGTGTCTAGCTTCTCATGGTTGGATGAGTCTACACTCCTGCTATAGGTAGCGAAGACTCGATGAGATGTTCATCTTCTTTCCATTTCAAGATCTATGTGTCTGGATGAGTCTACCTCCTTTCTCTTGTTGGGTTGATCCAGACTCTTTATTTTACTCTTTAATACAATCTCAGTTGTACATTTTTATTTTCCCTATTCGATCTACTGCTCACCCGTCGGTACATCCTTTGTTTCTCCCTCGATCCATCGGGGTATCCTATTGATTATTTTTATACTCACCCCTTCTTGGGATTTTCCCACACATGGTGTGACCTTGCAGAGGAAAGATAGGTTGGTCATGAATTCAGGGGTGCATAGGAGTTTGGGAGCTTGGACTGCGTGTGGTGGTCATAGTCCGGTTCCAGGTGGGGAACCCTTCCAGCTGTTTTTCTTTTGTTCACTTATTGCTGGGTTGTGGCACTTTTCTGGTTGGGCGTGTGTTTTTCCCATTTACATTTTAGTTTACATTCATCTCCTTCTTTGTACTGTTTAGAGGTCGATACACGTCTGTGGTTAATTTATAGTAGTTTCCCTTTAATTTACATGTCTTTTCAATTTTACTATGCACTTTTTCATTGAGTGTGTTGTGTGAGTGTGTACAGGTACTTAGGCAATGGCCTCCCCGAGTTAGTGTGCCTTCAGTGCTGGTCGCCAGCCCTTGGCCTATGGAGGCGGGCTTGGGGTAGTTGAGGCTCGAGCGCAGGTAGGTTCGGGTCGTGAGAAAGTGGTATCAGAGGTGGTTCGTTCCTATGGATGCGGTTCAGAAGTCCCTAAAATAAAATGAATTGGTTGGGATTTAGGGCAATAGTGTTAACGTATCTCGAGTGCAGCTCTCAGGCCAGGGAGCCTAGTGATGGTGAAACAGCCGACAAATCCATTCACCAGGACCTTGATAACCCGCTTGTCGACTCAGCATGATGACACACTCATTGCAGGGAAAATTGGGTTTGTGCATCACATAGGATTGTGTCTTTTACTGTCTTTCTTGAGTCAGCTCCCCATCATTGTTATTGGTATATACATATATGCTCATCGGACTGTGGAACTCCTTGATAATATTTAGGATGTCTCCACGAAGACATCCATCCAATATACCAGATTTAGTTCATGAAGACGACCCTGTGAGCTACGAGGCCTCAGTCCAGGACCCATCATGAAATCCCCTTTCATCGGGTGGGCCGGTAGCAGCACCCCCAACTGTTGAGCAACAGAAATCTTTAGCAGAGCAGAGAGGGATTGAGCGCAGGTTGATCATGCTCCATGAGTTCCAGCGGCAGAGACCGTTGTGGTTTAGTGGTGAGCAAGACCCTCAGGCAGCAGAGGATTGTCTTAACACAGTGGTTCGCCTTTCCAGGCTCATGTCGACACCGACAGATCAAATTGTGGCTTTGGAAGCCAACATTTTTCGTGGAGCAGCTTGGCGTTGGTGGAGTCTGGTGACTCAGTTTCTTGACAAGTCATCTCTTTCGTGGGGCCACATTCAGTTTATGTATCATGAGGTGGTTTGACCCTCCTGCTTTCGCTCCATTCGGATTCAGGAGCTCCTGCAGTTTTAGCAGGGAGGGATGAAGGTGGCTGAGTACACAGCTAGTTTCACAGACCGTGCACGCTTTTACCCGGACTTGGTCCACGACGACAACATCCGAGCGCAGAAGATTGTGCAGGGTCTCCGCTGAGAGATTCGTTCTGTCATAGTACCTTTGGTCATCTTCACATATGCCGGGGTTCTAGAGTAGGCACTGGTGATAGAGGGCTTCATGTCATGTTCTAGAGTTGGTGGTGGCAGCAGGCACGTCGGAGCTGAGACGTCTGCCGCAGCTAGCGGGCATCGGCAAGAAGAACATCGACACAGGTGGCTTTCTGAAAACTAGGCTCAGGGGCATGGTCATACAACAGAGTGGCGGCAGAGGGCACCCGGGCAGCCCATAGAGAGTTAGTGTTATGCTTGTGACGGGCGAGGTCACTTGGCACGAGACTGCCCGACCATGTATGCAAAGAGCTTTAGTCAGGTAGTAGGTGCACCACCACGATGGAGGCATCGTCGTGATCGGATTAGTACCCAGAGAGGGGGTGCTAGCAGAGGAGCGGGAGAAGCTGTTAGTGGGGGACGACTTTACGAGGTCTTCGCATCACCACTAGGCGGTCTACGTCAGGCTCTGGGAGCTGACAGTTGGGAACACGGACAACCACATTCCTTGGATTTCTACGACCCTGTAAAGAATGAGGTTATAAGAGGTATACTCTATGGATCTTATAACTTTTTTAGTAGAATTGTTAGGCCCTGTGAGTGGAATGATTTTCTCCCTACTCATTGATTTAGTTGTTACCAGGGTGGTTTGGGACGTTGATGTAACCCTGTTTTGGTATGATAAAAGGCGTGGGACCTTTGTCTTTAGTCTATTGTGTCGAATCCATCGCTTTACAAGCGTGTAAGAGAGTCTAGGTTGTGAGACATCGATGGTGAAATCTCATGTGACCAGATATCCTTGAGTGTTTCACCATATGGATATTCTGAAGGATGGAATCAATGGGCCCTGTTCCAGGTGCGGGCGGTGATTCCAGTCGCGGCGTGTGACGTAGGGGTTCGGTCTGGGAGGTGAGATACCCCCGAGAGCCTTCGAGTAATTTGGGACCATGTGATGGGATGGTGAGGTTCCCTACCGCCTTTCCCTAACCCCAAAGGCTAGTTTGGGTGCATCGTGTCTCCCACGTGACTCACCTGAGGAGATGTGTGCGTGCTCCCATGCACTTTATTGGGGAGGGCAGACCTCGCCTGAATAGATCAAATCCTTTGGTCTGTTTGCGGTGACACAGAACTGTGCAAGAGTTCTTCTGGGTGTGGGAGAGCCAGGTGTGGGATTAGTACCCTGAGTTGTTCCCTGGTTTTGCTTTTCGAGGACAAAAATATTGAAGGAGGGAATGATTTAAGAATCCAATTTTTTCTGTGAAAGACTTTAGAATATTATTAATTTTATTCTAGAGCAGTGCCTTCAGACGACATGCGATTCCGAGCCCCGGTGTGGCCAGAATTAAATTTTCAGTGCGTTCACACTCAGAATGCCAAATAAATGGGATAACTCCTAAACAGTGCTTCAGATCAGAGATCCGAGTGTACGGATGGGTCAGGAATGGGGATTTTACCCTAGTAACTACATAAAGAATGTTGGCATGGGACGTTTGGACCTCTTGCTCGCTTTCGGAATGTTAAATGGATAATTAAGTTAGATAATTTATTCGTTTAATGGTGAAACTCAATAATCTATTAAACGGTGGCTCGGATGGGAAAACTAAGGGCACCTTTGAGTTCGAGGCATTCCTTTAACCTTATGAAGTGTGTAATCTTCGCGGGCGCGGGCCGTTTGTGAAAAATGGCCCTAGGGGCATTTTCATAATTTCGTGGCATTAGTCATTCTGCTTTATAACATTCAAACGGAAGCTCAAAATCAATTTCCAAGACCTCCTTTGTGCTTGGGATGTGGTTCTTACCCTATGGGAGGTTTAGTTTTGACCTCTACAATGGTTTCAGATGTGAGGAAAATTATGGGTTTAAATTAATTAATATTCCTTTTTTATTTAAACATTTATTCTTCCCCTACCCTCCCTTGTTCTCCCCTGGCGAAACCTCCATAAAACCTCCATATCCTCCTCTACTCAGGAGAGGTAGCTTCGGCGAGGAACGGTGCACCGACAGATCCCTCATAGCTAATCTTCGGGCAACACCCCAATAGGTAGGAGGTTACGTTGCATTTTTAATTTTGCATCTACCTTTGAACTCATTTTATAGCATCGATTTTCCATAGAATTTGCAATAAAATCCAATGTTTGTGTGGAAAATATTTTGATCTTTCAAAGACTCGTTTCAGTATTGATATCCAAGTTCTGATGGGTCTGGGGGGGTTCACCGAAGTTTTCGGGAATTTGGGGGTTCGGCAGCGGAGGTCGGCGCGACTCCAGGCGGTGGTGCCGGCGGCGCGCGTGAGGCTTTAGAGGAGGGCGGCTAGGTGCCTCAGCAGCAGGCGGAGGCAGTGCTGGGGGCTTCAGGAAACTGCCGGTATGGCGAGGAGCGCAGCCAGGCGGCGATGGGGCAATGTCGTTCTCGGTGGAGGAGCCCGAGGCACTGACCGCCTCGGAAGTGCGACGGGGGAAAGGACCCACCGAACGTGGGTCCTGCCGGCGCAATAGAATGTAATGTCAAAATTTTTATATGATAAAATTACTCCATAGGTATAATAATGTTTAAATTTTTATGTATAATTTATTTCCATCATTATTCCCAATCGTGATAATTGGTAATGGAAAAATGTATGGCATTGGTTTGCAGGGCAGTAATTCATTGTACACAAGAATGATGAATTGTTGAACTGTATGATGGATGTCGATATGTCTATAATTAATTAAATTAAAATAATAATTTCATTATATTAAATATATAAAAAGTATTATATCATCATGTTATAATAAAAATGGGAGGGTGTAGAGGAATAAATAAAACAAAAACACCCATGGAATAATGTTACCTTTTCATTTTGAATCCTCTCTAGGTTTGTACCAAAATACATCCTAGGATTGATTTTTTCCCAAACATAGGATTCTATAATTATGTTAGGGATGATTTTATATTTTTCTTAAAGGTATTTTTAGAATTAAAATGGATTTAATTTGTGAATAAGAGAGGATAGCGGTGGCCTTTTATATGTTAGGTGAGTGACACACATTTAATTTTTTAATTGAATAAGGGGTAACCACATTTTTCACGAGCCATAAGGGTCAAAAATGGTTTATTATTTAGAATTATACATTATAGAGTCTATAATTTTTATCCAATAGATCATATAAAAAATTTAGTTAATTTTAATTATTGTCTTATTTTATTTAACTCCTGGTAAATACATTTTTATCTTACCTATGGAAATTAATTATTAGAATTTTCAATGTTCATTTTTTTCAAAAAGTAATTTTACCATATTTGGAAATAACAGTTATGATTATTCCAAATATATAGTCTATTTATTAAAAATTCCGCCATAATAAGTGGTAATATTAAATTTGAAATTAAGCCTTCCACGCTCCTAGAAGTCATGTTTTCAAAGAAAATATTTTTTGATGTTTCCAATGTTTTTATGTCAAAATTAAATATTAAAAATGTTATAGTGATCTAAATTGCATGAATTTATATAAAATAAAACTAAGAATACATTATAACCAATTTAATATATAAATTATATTTATACATAATTTTAACGAAAACCTAGATTTAAAATAAAATTTATTATTTTTCACTATTTATCAACAAAATTATTCATTTCAAAAAAATCCAAAAAAATACACCATATGATAATTATGATATTCTAATTTAATAATTTTTTAAATATTATCTTATAATTTTTTCTAGGATTTTAAAAATTATTTTTAAAATATGTCTACATAGCGTGACTAAACCTTCTTATAGAAAATAAATATAGTGTGTTAAAAAAAACTTTTTCGTTTTAAATTATTCGTTATTGTTTTTATATTAAATAGATAATCATAATTTTAATTATGTTTTTAATATTCATAACCTCCGATTTAACAGCTAGTTTATAATGGTATACTATATTATCATTCATTTAGAATCAGTTTTGTTTGTTTCAAAAACTATAGAAGAAATTAAATTTAGATAAATATATTTTGTGTGTTGTTTTAGAATGATGTTTAATGTAACACACTCTATTGAATTAAATTTATTAAATTTTATTTTTTTTAGTGTTAGATTCTCTTATATATAAACATTTAAATGCATAAAAACTTAATCATCTTTATTATAAAATTATTCCATATTCATGTCACGACCCGTCCTGGAGGCCCGTGTCGTGACTATCCCAAGCCTTCCTTCCATAGGACAGGGGCTGGCGACTAGAACCAAAGGCGTAAATCATGATAACTAGGAAGGCAATGCCTTTATAAAAGTAAACAAAACACCACAGAGTACAAGCGGATGTAATACACTAAGTACAAAAGAAAGTGCTGAAAAGTAAATGAGCCAGAATACAAACCCAACTAGAAGTACAGCTATAACTGAACGAAGTACAATAGAAAAGACAACCAGTTAGAAGAATAGAAGAAGCTCCTAGGTCATCCACCTTGGATCCTACCTGAAGGGTAGGTACAGATAGCGCAGCTCCTGGATCGTCCACCACAGATCCTAACTGAAGGGTAGGTACAGATAGCGCAGCTCCTGGATCGTCCACCATAGATCCTACCAGAAGGGTAGGTACAGATAGCCTCCACAATGATATCTCTTGTCAACCTCCTCTGAGTATCATCTTGTCATGAAGTCCACCTCCAGATACTGACTCGTCGTGACGTCCACCTCCGGGTACCATCCAGTCCTTGAACACTCAGCCTCTGTCAGCATTTCCCGTCGACTGCAACCAACACAATGAGGTGCGGGCATAGCCCGTGCAGCGTTGAGTACATGATACTCAGTAAGGACCCTGATACCCTCAAGGTCTCACTAAATCCAACAAGGATAACCACAAAGAAGGATCTCAACAGATAACCCTTACTTAGGTATAAACCCATACTTATACCTAAGTTTTCAAGTAACCCATCTCAATCATGAGGAAAAACAAAGGTTATGAAATCAACGGATAACCACTACCTAGGTATATGACCATACATATACCTAAGTTATCATGTGACCCATCTCAATCATGAAGTAAACACAAAGCTCATAGACTCAACTCAAACCATAATTTTCATTTATCAAAACCGTTATTGCAGAAGAGCTCCTTCTCTGACGAGTACAGTGATCCTGTCATGACTCCGAGGTACTACTCACTAACCTAAGGCTGCTGAGGTACTCCTCCTATCGAGTATCGCGGGTCATCCACCCAAACACAGTAGTGCTTCCCATTGGGGTCTGCCGCCCAAACACACTAGTGCACCCCCCCAATACCCTGCAGAGGTACTTCTTCTGTTGTGTACCGTGGGTCTGCTTCCTGCTACCAGGTGCTCCATCCGCCATGGGTCTTCACCCAAACATAGTAGTGCTCCATCCACTGGGCTAGTCGACTCACTCCAGGTCGAGTCGTTCGAGTAGTCGCCATGACTCAGCCAGCTACACGGTCTCCGTACTCCATACGCTCATCTCTGGGAGGGTCCCCTCTACGAGATACAGGTCGATACTCCATGTATCTCGAAGAACCACCTCGCCATAGGGGTCTCAACGCATCTGACGGCGCGACAATAGGGCGCCCGGTCTGTGAGTTATTAGCCTTTTCGTCCCAGGGGCCCGGTTGGTTTTGTGTGTGATCCAACTTGGCCATATCTCAACCATACCCAAACTCTCATAGGGTATACTCATAGGGACGATTTCTCAACGAGATCACCAACGCCGCTGACGGTTTTTCAAAGGGGCGTCCAGTCTGAAAGTTATCAGCCTTAGGGGCCCGGTCAGATTTCGGGTTCAATACAACCCGGACACTATCCAACTGCGTCCAAACTTCAGGAGAAGTATGAAAAAAGTTTCTTCTCATCAAGAGGAATCCAATACTGTTACCGGCATGTCAATTGGACGTCCGGAGCTCACGTTATAACTGTTCCTGCTCCGAGGGCCCGGTTGGTTTTGGGTTCGAACCAACCCGACCGTACCCCAAGTTCTCAGAAACCATGAGTGTAATATACCAAAACGAACATCTCGAATGAAGGATCACATCTCAACTAACGGTGCATCGACCAGAGGTCTGTAACCCAAGTTCTGGGAGTTTGAACGAAACTTCCCGCGAATGGGGGGTTCGGGCCCGGTCCGACCCGGCCCGATACCCCCCTCCCCGGGTCGGCCCGATCTGGGTCGACCCGACCCAGGTCCGTGTCCGGCCCAATAGGGTGTGGCCCGGCCCGGCCTGGGTGGCCCGGCCCGATGCGGACGGTTCGGCCCGGGGCTGCTCGGCGCTGGTCGAACGGATGCGCAAAGGGGGAGAGCGGCTACCCCCTGATTAAACAACGGTGTGGCATTAAGCCACGCCCTCCCCCAAACCCAAAATGGCAAAGTCGTTCCGATCCGTCGCGGCTCATCCAGGGTGGTCTCCTCTGGCGGCGCGCCGCCACCGCTCCCCGCGGACCACCGGACGCACACCGGTGGTCCGTTTCACCATCCGTTTGCGCCTTGAGTCCCTACAAGACCTGAACGTTACTGTGGAGTCTTCAAATCGCCTCTGCGGCCTGTTCCGTCATTTCCCGACGATCTGCACATCAATATACAAACTGTGGAGTCTTCGAATCGGCTCTGCGGCCCCGACTCCAACCACAGTTTCATTCGGCATCAACGGCGCGGGGCGACGGCTCCGCGCTTCTTCACCACATTCTTCTTCTTTCTGTGCGGTGTCATTGCACCGCGCGCCTTTGTTCATGCCGCGACAAACACAACATCGAAGGGGGAGGAGAGTCGGTTGTGTTCGTGTGGTCCGACCTCCTCCCATTTTAAAGTAACATGTGGCGAAAGAATAATATGATAAACGGAAAGGAAAATATTCACGAAAAAGAAATTAACCCCTACCTCTTGATGTGATCCCTCGATGGATCTGTGGAGAGGTAGTGTCGTTCGTTGATGTCGGAAGGTGGCATCGGCGTTTGGGGTTTTCCCGTGGCGGTGTCTCCTCCTTTGATGGAGATCCTAGAAGCGTTCTTCGTCAAATGTATTTGAAGGCCCGACGTCGCCAAAGTGTACCCAAAGATGTGACGCCTCCCCTCTTGTCACAGAGAAGGAAGAAAGGGGTACGTCGCCGCTCCTTTTTGAGTCGGCGTTCATTGCTATGAAGCATAGTTCTTCGTTGAGAAGGCATCATTCTTCAACAAAGAGGAATTATCTTCTTCTTATTCTTCCCACAAGAACTCTCTCAAAATTCTCCAACACAAAGTGTGTCCCAAAATAAAATAATGGCTCACCAATTATTTTATTAACACATTCCATTTGAAATTCAGAACTCAAACACTTAATTAATTAATTGAGGAAACTTAATACATTAATTAATGTGTGTGTTGGCTTAAAATAATTAAGAGGGAGAGAGTGAAGGGGATTAGTTACACAAATTAAGGGGAGGTTACCAATTAATTCAAGAGGTGAGTTAGAAGTAATTTATTAAAGAGAGGAGGATGTGAAATGTCACATTTAAAACCAAGGGATTTTAAAGGGGTTATAATAAATTCAAGGGGTTATGGTCTCGTTTGGGCCCCACCACACTAAACTCTCTCATGGGAGGATAGGTGGGTGTGGGCCCCACCTCCCACATATTCACACATGGGAAGTTGGGTGGTTTTGGACCCTACCAACAACATCCCATGGTAGAATTTAACATCCTTCATTATCCAAAATATAATTGTACCCAATTTTATTTATTTCTTCCTTAAACCCCAAAATTTAACTTCTTACCCCAAACAAACACACCTACGGTAAAAGTCCAATTATAAAAAAACTGGTGCTGCGAGTTCATCGGTGCCCTTATATTTCAATTCCGAGCACCGGTTCAAAAGATAGATAAACCCGCTCGTTCGTTCACTAAATGTTCCCGAGCTAAACTTTGGAAAATGATTCCAGACACACTGGGTCTCGAAATCAAGTGTTGTCAGAAAATGTGTTCTTGTAAAATCCCAAAGAAATTAAGAAAAAATCTTCCTTGAAATTTTAGGGTCTTTACATTACTCACACCTCAGTGCTTTACGTCCCCATAAAGCTTTAACACAAACTAGGGATAAAAAAGCGGTACTGAGCACGCATCTGAGCCTTCCGCTCACATGTTCTCACCGAGAGGTTCCCATGCTGCCAACAAAGGCGCACAAGAGGAATCAACCGTGACCCGCTCCTGTCATTCCTCAACCTCTACTAAAACCCCACAAAATTCACCCCATCGCCAACGTCCGGCTCCCCATGGTCGATGATATGCATCGGGTCAATCACGTATCTTCCCAGTTGAGATACGTGGAAGTCATCATGCACCTGGTGCAACTGAGGTGGATGGGTCAAATGGTAAACCACCTCGCCTACCCTGATGAGGACCTGAAAAGGTCCGCTGAACCTCAGAGATTACTTTCCACCTCGGCCACATCTCCATAGACCTCGTCGAGGTGAGATCCATAAGAAATCATGGTTGCCATCCTCACATTTTAGTGGTCCTATCTCCTATCAACATATGATTTCAGCCTGCTCTGTACAATCTTCATCCTCTCCTGGATGATCTGCACCTTCCCCATCGTAACTCGTACCATCACCGGTCGGTAAGAAGTTTTCCGACATGGCATGTCGGTCAACAACCACCCTTCGTTGCCTATGATCCTAAGAGCTGCTTATATTTCTTCTTTACTGATTGGAGAAAATTGGTCTCATCCCCTGGATGAACCACATTATTTTCCTAATAGAGTAAATCCTAACATGAACGGTACATTAATTCCATGGATGACGTTGTAAGGCCTCGATGTTACTACCAAGAGATCCAACCGTCACTCTCGCCTCCAAGGGTCGAGTCACACTATCGGCATCAGTGTGAGGTCACTGGGTCTCGTCTAGTAGAAATCTCGAAAGTAGGGGTCAAGTCAATAATTTTAACTGGGACCTCTCATTATCAACTAAACAAAAGGACATGAAATTAAACATCACGAAGATAAGTGTCTTTTATTATTGCATCTCATAGTACAAAGACACACATACGATAGAAACATTGAACTAGAAGTACCAATAACAAAAGTAATCCACTAGTTGCACTCCTATCCACCTACTTCCAGAGCTCTACTACCTTGTCCAATGCTCAGCTGTTGCTCAAGCACCTGCCACTACTTCTACCTCGGTGGCTCCTCCAATGCCTGCAGATCAACTGTGCGGGGAGTCGAACAGTCATGTGCCATGTGACCCTTCCTGCCGCATGAATAACACTGTCTGCTTTTGGCACGCCTTGATCTGACTCCACCCCGGGTGCCCCGCACTATCGATCCTATAATGCGAGGTCGCCCACCTGCTGGTCTGGTCCTCTTGGAACTCTGCATCATCTGTCTACTACCTACAGATGACTCAGCTGCTGATGGAAAATCCTGCAGCAAAGGCAGTAGCTCCTGAACACAGTCGGGGTGTAGAGCTACAGGTACAAACTCCACCCTAAAGACGGTCTCGATGTCTCCCCAGGTGAATGTCACCTCGTCGCAAAACTAGAACAAGTGGCTCCACTATCTCCCAACTGCTTCCTGAAAGAGGCTGGCAGCAAAGATCACCATTAAGTCTTCTAGAGTACCCACTATCTTGAAAACTCTCATCACAACCTCCATCCAATCATCAGCCGCCTGTGGTTCCGTCTCTCCCTAGAACCTAGGTGGCGTCTAGTGCTGGAACTCGTGCAGCGCACTCAAGCTGCATGAACCGCCTGCTGCTGGGGCTGGTGGCATCGGTGTCCCAACGTATGGTAGAAACACTGATGCCTCTTCTAGTGCCTCAACTATAAGAGGTCCTTGTACCGAAGCCTCGTCGCTCGGCAGGCTGTCAGTACGTACATCTCTCAGATCTCTAGCTGGTCGTCCATGATACGACATCCTGAAAGAAACAGACGTGACACGGTCAACAATTTATACCTGGTGAGCTGTCCTGGTTTGAGCTGTTTTAAGGTAATACCTTTGAAAACACACACGCAATTAGTGTTTTCGTGCACTGAGTCGGAAATCAGAATTCAGGGTCCTGGTGTATGGATGTGTCGACCGCCTGCACCAACACTGGACTCCCTGAACTGAAAACCACACACGGTACCCTTTACACTATTTTTTCATAGAAAAGAAATATCAGAGTTATAAATTCTGCGGTAGAACCGATGTCCTCTGATACCAATTTTTCACGACCCGTCCTCGGGCCCATGCAGTGATTACCCCAAGACCGCCTTCCATAGGCCAGGGGCTGGAGACTAGAACCAAAAGCATAAATCCTGATAACTGGGAAGGTATTGCCTTTATAAAAGTAAACAAAACACCACAGAGTACAAGCTGAAATAATACACTAAGTACAAAAAAAAGTGATGAGAATTAAATGGGCCAGAATACAAACCCAACTGAAAGTACAACTACAACTGAATGAAGTACAACAAAAAAGACAAGCAGCTGGAATAATAGAATCAGTTCCTAGGTCGTCCACCTCGGATCCTACCTGAAGCCTAGGTACAGATAGCGTAGCTCCTGAATCATCCACCACGGATCCTACCTGAAGGGTAGGTAGAGATAGCACAACTCCTGGATCGTCCATCATGGATCCAACCTGAAGGGTAGGTAATGATACCCTCCACAACACTCTCGCCGGTCAACATACTTCGATTAACATCTCATCGTGAATTCCACCTCCAGATACTGACTCGTTGTGAGGTCCACCTCCAGGTACCATCCAGACCTCGAACACTCGGCCTCTTTCAGCGCTGCCCGTCGAGTGCAACCAGCACAATGAGGTGCGGGCATAGCCCGTGTAAGGGTGAGTATACGATACTCAGTAGGGACCCTGATACCCTCAAAGTCTCACTAAATCTAACAAATATAACCACAAAAAAAGATATCAACAGATAACACTTACTTTGGTATAAGCCCATACTTATACCTAAGTTATCAAGTAACCCATCTCAATCATGAGGAAAAACAAAGGTTATGAAATCAATGGATAACCACTACCTAGGTATACGCCCATACATATACCTAAGTTATCAGGTGACCCATCTCAATCATGAGGTAAACACAAAGGTTAAAGACTCTGCTCAAACCAGAATTTTCATTTATAGAAACCGTAACTGCTGAAGAGCTCTGTCTCTGATGAGTATAGTGATCCTGTCACGACTCTGAGGTACTACTCACTATCCAATGATTGCTGAGATAATCCTCCTGTAGAGTACCACAGGTTAGCCACCAAAACACAGTAGTGCTTCCCGCCGGGGTCTTCTACCCAAACACAGTAGTGCACCCCCCCCCCCCAATAGCATGCAGAGGTACTCCTTATGTTGAGTACTACTGGTCTTCTTCCTTCTACTAGGTGCTCCATCCGCCGTGGGTTTTCACCCAAACATAGTAGTGCTCTGTCCACTGGGCTAGTCGACTCACTCCAATTCGAGTCGGTCAAGCATTCGTCAGGTCTCATCCAGATACACGGTCTTCATACTCCGTACGCTCATCTCTGGGAGGGTCTTCTCCACGAGCTATAGGTCAATAATCCATGTATCTCAAAGGACCGCCTCACCAAAGGGGTATCAACACATTAAACGACTTGTCAATCGAGCGCCCGGTCTGTGGGTTACTAACCTTTTTATCTCAGGGGCCCGATTGGTTTCGTTTGCGAACCAACCCAGTCGTATCTCATCTGTACCCCGAACTCTATTAGGGAATACTCATAGGGACCGCTTCTCAACGTGATCACCAACGTCGCTGACGGTTCGTCAAACGGACGTCCGGTCTGAAAGTTAGCATCCTTTCCATTCCAGGGGCTCGGTTGGATTTTGCGTTCAATCCAACCCAAATATTCACGAAGAAGAAATTAATCCCTACCTCATGATGTGATCCCTTGATGGATCTGCGGAGAGGTCGCATCGTATGTTGACGTCGGAAGGTGACGTAGTCGTTTACGGTTTTCCCTCGGTGGTGTCTCCTCCTTTGATGGAGATCCGAGAAGCATTCTTCATCGAAGGTCTTGGATGGCCCGACGTCGCCAAAGTGTACCCAAAGATGTGACTCCTCCCCTCTTTTCACAGAGAAGGAAGAAAGGGGTATGTAGCCGCTCTTTTTGGAGTCGGCGTTCTTTGCTATGAAGTGTCGTTCTTCATTGAGAAGGAGTCTTTCTTCAACGAAGAGGAATTATATTCTTCTTCTTCTTCTCACAAGAACCCTCTCCAAATTCTCCAACACAAAGTGTGTCTCAAAATAAAATAATGGCTCACCAATTATTTTATTAACACATTCCATTTGAAATTCAAAACTCAAAAACATAATTAATTAATTGATGAGACTCAATATATTAATTAAGGTGTGTGTTGGCTTAAAATAATTAAGAGGGAGAGAGTGAAGGGGAGAAGTTATAAATATTAAGAGGAGGTTACCAATTAATTCAAGAGGTGAGTTAGCAAGAATATATTAAAGAGAGGAGGATGTGAAAATTCACATTTAAAACCAAGGTAGTTTAAGGGGGTTATAAGAAATTCAAGGGCTTATGGTCTCATATGGGCCCCACCACACTAAACATACCCATGGGAGGTTAGGTGGGCGTGGGCCCCACTTCCCACATATTCACACATGGGAAGTTGGGTGGTTGTGGACCCTACCAACAACTTCCCATGGTAGAATTTAACTTTCTTGATTATCAAAAATATAATTGTACACAATTTTATTTATTTATTCCTTAACCCCCAACATTTAACTTCTACCCCCGAACAAATCCACCTACCGTAAAAGTCCACTTATGCAAAAAACGGTGATGTGAGTTCATCGGTGCCCTCAGATTTCAATTCTGAGCACCGGTTCAAAAGATAGAAAAACCCGCTCGTTTGTTCACTGAACGTACCTGAGCTAAACTTTAGAAAATGATTCCGGACACACCGGGCCTCAGAATCAGGTACCGTCAAAAACTGCATTATTGTAAAATCCCAATGAAATTATGAAAAAATTAGCCTTGAAATTTCCAAGTCTTTAAAATTAATCTATGTTTTTAGAAAAACATTCACCCAACTAAAAAACGATAAATTTCCTTAGAATAAATATCAATCATATATTGAAAAAATAATTAATTGTAGTATCCAAAAAATTATTTATTTCATATCAACTAGACCCCACATAATCATGTTTTTACTTTGACAAGTAATAAAATGTTAACAAATCACTCTTCATAATCCTTCATAATCTCATACAACATTCTAGTCTCAAAAATCACCCTTAACATTATTATAATATAATTTACACTAATTTTATCTTAAAAAATAAATTATAACTCAAAAATATATTAATAATCCAATTATAATTTAATAAAACACCAAAAAATCTATTATAGATTTGATCATAAAACAAGGGCTTGTAATAGATGACAAATGTACGCATTAAATTCCAAATAATCATCATACGATGTTTTCTTACACCATTTTTTCCTAAATATCATAATTAATGTTTACACCCAAATAAATAATCTTTACAAAAAATTATTAATAAAACCAATTTTCCAATAGGCCCTCATCAGTCCTGATTATTTAAGGAGATCATTACATCCATTATTACTAGAAAATAATATTTATTTTACAAATCCTTTGATAATTCAATTTTATAAAATACGTATTATTTATGGAAATAATAAATAATGTAGATAAACCTAAATATTTATCCCTAGATCTATTATCACAATGTCTATTTTAGTTAACCATGTATGTCATGATAGAGAGTATATAATAAATAGAGCGACCCATCCCAGTTTATTTACCAATAGAATGATAGTATTAAACACTTGTAACATTAAAATATGGTATTTAAAAATATATTGTCCATTGTGTAAAATATATATTCCTTATACAATACAAATTCAAAAATAACCATAATAATGTTATTATATTATTTTTCTTCAAACCTTTAAATGAATCGTTCATATTGGGAAAGGAAATTAATTAGTAAAATCATTATGTTTAACCCTTATATAAAATTCTCAAAATAGAACTTCATATATCTATATTATATAATTAGAATGAAATAAATTATGATTTTCCTGTCAAATTAATTCAAATCAAGAATCTCATATATTTCATATATATAATTTTCATTATATAAACTGTAATCTCAATTTATTGTAAATATTATTAAATATTTTCATTTTTAAATAATTAAAATTATATAGAATAATATTATTGGATTTAAATATATAAATATAACTTTAATATTTGTCCATGTTATAGTGTAATATAATTAGATAGTGCACCAAATTCACCTGATGAACAATTTTTGATATAATAATTTTTTAATAATTCCTAGATTTATTATAAATATATACAAAATTCCATGTGTATAATAATCTTTGACAGTACAGTAGTTACTTGATCTATCAATTATTTATGTATAACTATAATGAGTTACCTTAATTTTTAAGGATTATGTTTATCAATTGTAATATCATATATTTTATATTTTTACTAGAAGGGAATTCATCTAAATATTTTTAAAATATAAAAAACTCTTTCAAATGATATTTATATTATTTATTGATGAGTTTAATAATTTAAGTGTAATAGAAAAAAGTTAAAAATATTTCTATCTAAATAAAACCCTGTCATAAAATTTTTATTAATAATTTATACAACCCATATTAGTTATTTTGTTATTCCAAAATCTCTTTATAAAATCAAATGGAAAACAAATTGATTAAAACATAAGTAATTGTTTGGGATAATTTTCATTGGAAGACTTCCAATGAATAAAATTGACACTAAAGTGATCCCCTATTTACATAAAAATATGTGGATATTAAATATTCCCAAACCAACTGTTTTGAAATGAAACTTTATACCAAATGGTAAGAAAATAGTTTATAATGCTGGAATATCTCATAAATGAGTGTCTTAATAATTATAGCTAGTTCTGAGTTGTGTTCAAAAATAGAGAACATGTTAATGGTAATATATATAAAATGTTGTTAAATAATTTTAAAAACATGAACAATATATACTAAAACAATAATTATGATTCACTATTTGAATAAGTGGGAAATTTAGAATGATTTAAATGACCTTCAAGAGGACAACATAAAATATCTAGACAAACTATGAGTCAAAAATATGGAAACTCATATAGTGATCATGCACTATATGAGAGAACATGTAGTGAATGTTTGGTGGAGTGGATCAGATCATGTGCAATTTATAACGTAAAAAAATAAAGTATTTATATATTTAAATAGTCTAAAAGACATCATATTAATCAGTAAACCAATTATATTTTATAATTTATTAATGCATGATAATAAGATAAATTTATTATGATATTGATTACACCTTAATTTTTTTCTCAGACAAGATATAACAGATAATTTTTACACATTCATTTAAATAATCATTATGAGAAATTATAATTTAATTAATAATCATTTTATATTTCATTAAAATTTATTCAGTAAAATTTATTATTTTTTATCATATTAATTTTAAATAAACTCTTCATCCATGAAAATAAATAATCAATTAATTTCTAAATATTCTTGAATTATTTGACCACCTTAGATTAAAATAAATGTCCATCTTCAATAATAATTTATTTCAACTCAAGAAATCAATTTAATAATAAAAATAATTATAAAGAAACACATTTTATTTTTAGATAAATTACATTCAATATCTATTTTCATAGAATGTTAAATTATTTAAATTTTTGAATATGATGGTGTTACACAAATAATAACAAATATACAAAATGAAATATGAATATATAGATTAAATAATTTTCCTCCATTATGTTATATGGTTTATTTATATATACAAATATTATTATGATTACTTATTTTATTTATTAAGTGCACATAAAATATCCATTATCAATGAGTGTGCCATTATTCTAGTCATTTCTTCTATGTCATCTATTATGGATATTAACAAATGAGAATATTCTTATACACTATTGACTAGTTTTTTAGATCTTGGGGAAAATTACATTACGGTTTCAACCTAAAAATTTATTATCACTTGATTCATATTAGGTGTAATTATTACACTTTCGATAATATTATTTATCAGATGGAATATTTATGAATTAAAAAATAATTTAAGAGTTCTGAAATAGAACTTTTTTCACTATTTAGATGTTAATAAAAAAAATTAGTTTGTAATTTGATTTAGGATATGAATTTTATATTTATGTGACATTTGGGTAAATTAAGTGAAAATGCTTAATATTTATAGAATTGATATCTTATTTAATAATAAAAATATTTTTACTAATCATTATAAACTATAATTTTCTGAAAATAATTTTATATTTACTTTTATTGAATCAAATTTCTATGAAATATAATTCAAATTCTATCCAAAGTGAGGGAGGATACTAATAGTTGGAGAATAAAGTTTTAAAAAATTGTTTTGAGAAAATTTTATTGTTTATTGGATCACGTTATATTGTTTTTATGAAATATCTATCTCCAAAACATCTTTTTACAAATCTCATAATTAAACAGATTCATTCAAATATAAAATATGACTAATATTCTAGTGATATTTATCTAAATAATGTTAATTATTTTTATCAATATAATGAATTTATATCTTCAAAATATATATAGTATAATTTAGTATTGAAATAACTCATTGTGTTTTTGAAGATCTACACCTATATTAATTAACAATGATTCAGGAATAATATTTTCTTTTAACGAACCATTATAATGACATATTATTTGTTAATATTTTATAATTATAATTTAAAAATTTTATATTGTAGAAAATTTCCCATTTTAATATAATTTTGAGGTATGGAATTATCTATAAATATTTAGGGGGAATACCTATGATGCCTGAGATCCACACTCCTTGATCTGGTTCTATAATTAAAACATTAGACATATGACTTGATACCATATGAGACAACCCAAAAATATCTCATACATTTTAACATAGTATCCATAATTTAAACATTATGTCAAAAAATTCTCAAATTCCAAAAATAGATATGATATTTACAATGGAAATAAAATTCATAACCAATTTTTTTTACAAAAACTCAACTTTTCCAACAAATAGTATTCTCAAATGTTACCCTTTTTAACACATCATATATAATAATATTATATATAACTTGGGGGAATGAAAAATAATAAATGGGATATCTCATATTATCATAATTTTAAACACATGAGATAATAATTGAATATCATATGATACCATAGGATTATAATATGTTTATGAAAGTTTAATTATAGTGAATAAGCATATTAAAAGATAATTAAATGCAATAAAACCGAAAAATACTATTTATGGAAAATATATTTTTGAATAACAAAATAAATGAGACAAATAAGTATTGATTCATGAGTTCATTACCAGGATACATAGAGATTAAATTTCTCATGATGCATAAGATAGAGATATGGTAAAGCATAAATATAATAAATCATAAAACTTTGATAAAAAACAATAAAGGTCACTCATTTAGTTGTGAGACACACTAGTATTTCCCATTAATTTAGGTGTGTTCGAACCCAATGATCTCATATATTATGTTTTGTGAAATCCCAATCATTCACATTTATTAATTTATGTTAATACCCAATTAATCCCATGCTTTATGTTAAGAAAAAACTCAAACAACACACACATTTGGTTACTACCAAACACAATCATGACCCTGGATTGTGTTGTTTTATTAAAAGAATAATTCAATTTATTATGTAGAAATAACATACCTTGTAATTTTATTTTAAAAAACCATACATATGTGCCCATATGAATATAAATACATTCAAAATTTTATCATAACATATTTAACCATTAATAATAATTGAGTTTCATGAAAATTTCAAATGGGCATGAACATAATCTATTTAGAGAATAAATAAAAAATTTATCTATAGGTCATTTACTAGGTAAATAATATGAAACACTATTCGATGTTTATATACTGGAAATAAAAAATCCATAAGATCATGAGAAATTTACTTTGAAAGATAAGATGAAATAGTCTCAGTATTTTACTAAAATATGTTTTGAAAAGGAATTAACATATAAAACAACAAGAAGAAGAATTTATTCAAAAACCATGAAAACATTAAATGTAATATTTATAACCTAAAATAGATATAATATTATTAATGTAAATTTGTTTTGAAATAATTTAAATAGATTATTATTTTAACACTTTAGTAATGAAAGTCAAATGAACAAAGAATGACATGTGGGCAATACAATAAAAATCTTCCTCCAAAAAATATAAAAATATGTTCATTGAATACATAAAATTACCTTAAGAAATAATTTCTGTATATATGAGATCATTTATAACAAAAAATGAAGAATATTAACAGAGTGGAAAATTTAAATGGAACAAAAATAAGAGTTGTGATTCGTCCCTATTATAAGAAACTACATAGTTGAATTGTGAACAAGTAGTGAATTGTTAAAAATTAATCAAAAATATATAAATAACTAGAGGGTAATAATTAGATGTCATCTTAAATAGAAATGTCATTCAATTTCTTGACATGGTAATTTGGTATTTCATAGTTATGAAATCGAAGTGATAAAGAAAGAAAATCCCTTACTACCATGGTAACATTTGAATAAAAATCCTTTGAGTGAGATAATAGGATTTTCACTTATAATTCCATTTAATTTAAAGATAATTATTACTATAATTAATTAAATTTCCAATATATACACTACAAAAACAAAACATGTCGTGAATATGAGAAATATCTATATTAAGGGAAATTTAAATGATATAACACTATCGTTGCTCATTATTTATTTTAATGTACTTAAATACCTTATGTAACATACATAAAAATCATCATACCATATTTTAGAACCTTTTACATGATAATAAATTTATATAAATATTAATTATTATAATACATTAGAAATTTATTAATTATATATTGTTTAATATCATTATTTGATGTTAGTATTTTTGATAATTTATGTGATACTATTATTAACATTCCAATATTAGTAAAGATTTCATAATCACTAGATTTCAATTAGTTATTTAGTTTCATGTTAATTTGATAGAAGGTGTGTATATGTTTTGAGGGGATTGAATATATTTAAATTATATACT
Source organism: Viscum album (assembly GCA_963277665.1). Taxonomy (NCBI): domain Eukaryota; kingdom Viridiplantae; phylum Streptophyta; class Magnoliopsida; order Santalales; family Viscaceae; genus Viscum; species Viscum album. The sequence goes on along the minus strand of OY728138.1, from coordinate 212,746,820 downwards.
GTAAATATGAAAAATATAGACATTAAATCTTGTAAAAAATATTAAATTTTATAAATTTAAATAAAATGTTTTTACTCAAAATTTAATGATTAAATTATAGTTTCTTATAGTTCAAAAATTAATTTAGGGATGTTATTAATATATTCTATTAATATATCAATGATTATTTATTTATTTTGTTCATCAAAATTATTAAATTTATGAAAAGATATATAATTCAAAAATAATATTTTATTGTCAATGGTAATTTCACAAATCATTTAGAATCCATTAATTCATTAAAATATATTTTAATATATTAGAAAAAAATTAGTATATAGAAAATGTATTTCTTAACAACTAAAGAGACTCTATCAAAGCTAATTATATAATATATATTCCAAAATTGATGGATATTTACATATTTTATAGACAACATTTATGTAGCATTTAACAATAATCCCACAAAGGATATATTATCAAATTATCTAAATTTTTCTCATTATATCTCCAAAAAGAATGCATTCCTTTTATATAGTTTTCATTTCAAATTTTACAACATGATTTCTGTTTTTGTGATAATTTTTTTATTGTTTATTCACTTTTAATATTTGTGATATTTATGATTAAAGATGCTCAATTAAATATTCATGTTTTAAAAATATTATTATTTTCAATTTATTTTACCATTTAATGACCTTTTAAAGGATTTAGTTATCCATGGAATTTAGAAAAAATATTTTTTGTAAAACGTTGTTTCCTGCACTATTTTTTAATGTCATGTTATGAATGAATAAAGTTTTATTACTCTGATTCCTATCATGTATAATTTATTTTTTAATCTAGTTCAATTATTTTAAAATAATAGAGGAATTGTTGAATGATATAAATTTATTTTATGGGAAAATATATGTCTTAAACCACATGGTGTTAAATCATTTCCCTCAACCCACATAAGGAATTGTAACCCTAAAATTCTAGATATCTCACAATAATGAAAAAATGGAGGGTATCTATAATATAAGAAAAAATTATAATTTCTAATCACATATCGTCTTCACTAACATATTTAAGCCATAAAAACTCATATTTTTATTCCAAATAAGTATACCCCAAATAATGTGACTATATCAAACCGTTTCAGATAAATACCCATTATGTTTCGGTATTATGTCCCATATAATGGATGAAATTATTCTATGTATTTTATTGTAGTCTCTACATGGAGAGTGTATTAAATATTTATTTCAGATATCATAAATGGCTTACTAATCATGGAAATTTATTTTGGATTTTTTTAGATAGAAAATCAATGCCCAAAATTACATAAAATTAAAATAATTTGAGATTATTAATATTTACATGAATCATATTACCACCAAAATCAACCAAATATGATTTATAGATTTATTATTCAATCATCACACCAATGTAGGTTTTCATCAATAATTAGTTTTTAATTCTTAAGGTGATGTTGAGATTATCTTACAATACATTTTATATAAAATGATTATGTTGAAATTGAATTAGACATGAAATTTATTTCTCATTAGATGATAATTAGTGAACAATATAGTACATTATTTTTCTAACCTACTTTAGATATATTCATTACATTTGTCTACACTATTCCCAAGGGCATATGAGGTTCATTACATCATTTTTCAACATTTAACCTTGTATTGGTTGGCATTTTATCATGATTTGTATACTCTTTAAAGTTAATGCATGGAAGTATAGGTAGTGTATTAGGTTGATAATTTTTTCATTATTTATATTAATTTTACATTCATGTTCTTTATGGAATTATATTCAAAACATTATGAATTTATATATTAATTTTTGGAAATTCCCACATATGTTTTCCAAAAATCTATAGAAAGTTTGATAATGAATGATTTCTCTCAATACAATTTAACATTTATGTCTATTTGAATCTATATTTTTCTCTTGTAATTTTTTAATATTAATTAATAACATGAGTTTTAATTTTCAATTTCTAAACTAACACCACACCAACCAACATACTCACAGCTACCAATGTAACATATGGAAAACAGCTTCAAGAGACTTCTTTTTAAGGTAGTAAATTAATGATCAATGTCTATTTAATTATTGTTGATAAATCAAATTGGGAAAATTTTATGCACTATTTGTTATTATTCATAGGAACCAATAGATTCATCCTCTTGTTATTTCTGGTCGATTATTTCTCCCTTTATTTTAGTGTAAAGTATTTATGGAAAATATGTATATAAACATATCTTTTAAAATCCATTTCATTGATCTATCTTCTTCATTATAAATTTTTTCTTTATAAAGACCATAAATTAATATTTTTATCCTCCATGTGATAAATAGTATAAATAGGGCTTTCATAATCCAAAAATTTGCGAATTTCAAGATACACTAATGGATAGTGGTCAAGTATTCATGAATGAATCAATATTATGTTTCAATATTTCAGTTTTGTAGAGGTAAAAATTTCTTGAGATTATTATTCATAATATGAAATAGTGTTTCTATAGTGTTTTTCACTCAACATTCAATCCCATATTTTTACGGCATCACAATAATTTCACTATTCAAAATGCTTTTCAACCATTATTTTTCAAAAATGAATTAATTTTAAAAAATATATTTGTGTGAGTATTAAGAAATAATAATTAGTGTCAAAAATATTATGATAGTGAAAATAATATCTAATAATTCAATAAATTTAAAACCATTATTTAAACAAAATACATTTTATGTTCATATTAAATCACTTTTTATTAATCATAGGTTTATTTATGTCAAATCCTGCTATTATTGATTTCCTAACACTCTAAAATAAAAAAACAATTCTTTATACCAACAGATATATGTCAATTACAAAATCCCAGATCTAGAACATATATTTGAGATTTACACTAATAACGTGATAAAATTTGATATTAACAAAGCGTAACTGAAATAAATTTACATTATTTCCAATATTTAGACATTGGATATATTATATTCACATAGTCAAAGAACACAAAGCATTAGTGTCTGTTTCCAATTCATTCACTGGGGCGTGCTCATCCGTCTATTTTAGAGGACTCGTAGCTGTTGCCCTGCATTCTCGCGTTCCAAAGGCGGGAAACAGTTGTCACTTATTTAGGGATTTTGATATTTGATCAAAATTTGATGATGGGATTTCATTTCCTCCTTATGTGGATTCCTACTCAAAACACAACACCTAGTCCGGGGCTCCCTTAAATATTTGATTCGTTGTTCGTCAATCTCATTCCTGGTGCCATATCATTACGGATGCCCATTAATTACAATACTTCCGTTAGGACATTCCTTGGGGTCTTGACATGGTAGCGACCTTCAATCGGTGTAGATGACAACATCAGGCATGTCAGGGAATCTCTGGATGTGTGGACATCTAGGGACCTATATTATTTCTCTTATGAGGGTATCTCAAGGGCGCAGAACCTGAGGCTTCCCACAGCGGGGGTGGGGTATCATATGCCGGAGTCATGTCACTGAGGTTATCCATGGCTTCCCCTGTTTAAAAAGGGGTATGTTGTAACGACCCAATCATTTTGAGTATTATATTAACTTACTCTTAATGATTTAATAACATGTTAATGGTTAATGTAGAAAGAGGGGTCGATGGCTTCATCCAGTAGACTCGACCCTTATGAGGCCCACTTATCAGAGCTTGGGAAGGAGGTAGCATCTGTGGGCTTCTCTTTGGACCAAGCCCAAGCCGAACTCCAGTGTGTCAAGCTTGAACGGAAACGCCTACGGGAGAAGTTCAAGTTAGTAGAGATTACTACTGGGGCAATGTTATCTGAGCCTCCATCAGATTCTCTCACCATAGCACACCTTACACTTAGGTCTTATGCCGGTGTTATAAGGGGCTATGTGATGAGACCCTAGCTTCCTTGTGTAATCCTTTCGGGTGAATAAATTGAGATTTCTTCCTTTAGTGATGTTTGTGAAATTTCAAATGTCTAGATAATTTTAGAATGTATTTTATTGATGAATTTTGAAAAAGGGATATTTCAAAATATTTATGTAAACCCTAAATAACTAATGATGTGTAATGATTTTCAAAAAATGGTCTTCTACAAAAGTGTTCAGTAAGGAATTTGGAGTCTAATAAGATCAACTTAATTTTTGATGAATAGTAAATTATGAATAGTGATTTTACGCTTAGGATTAGTAATGTGACCAAATGGATTAGTAATTTCACTCAAAGAAATTTTTAATATAATTTAGACACCTAGATTAAGTAATGTGATTCAATAAAATGGGTAAATAACGGTTTCATAAATTATTAGTCAAGTATTAGTTTTTTCGGGAAAATAGTGTTTTTTAATTAAAAATTTAATTAAAAATAATTAGAAAACTATTTTTATAAAAATGACTTTATTTTTGAACTCGGAGCATCGATATTATGTTATGGTAATTTTTGGGGATTTTTCTGAAAAAAAAAAACGAATTTTCGATGAATAGTGTTTTTATTTAAAAAATTAAATTAAAATTATTTAAAAAATTATTTTAATAAAATTGAGTTCATAAATGTATTTAGAGCATCGATATTTGGTTAAGGTGAAATTTTGGGATTATTCTGAGAAAGTTGAATTTTCGGTGAATAGTAAAAATACAGTTTTAGGGTTTCGGTATGTTTAATGACATCATAACTGTTTCATGATGATGTCATGAGTTTTTTTTAACGGTTGGCCGGCCAAGGGTGATGAATTATTGTTTTGGGGGCCCCATGTGGCCTAACGTTATGGAAAATGGCATGAGAGAGCACATGGGTTTGAGAAAAGCACTTGTGAGGTGTCCCTTGGCCATTAATGCCTTGTCCCCTCACTTTCCCTATAAATACCCACCCTTTCCTCCTTTATTTTTCACTCCCAACTCTCCCCCAACGAAGTTATGGTCTTCGTACCTCCCAAGGAGTCCTTCCAAGGTGCCCCCAAGCCCTCAAGGTCCAAAACATTGAGTTTCAAGAGTCACATTTTAAGGTAAGGGATCCGACCTCTCTCTTTCTTTTCATGTAATCCTTTTCATGTCATTCCTTTTATGATCCATGTTCTTATGTGAGAAGATGTTCTTTTATATTCCTCTTACTTCCCTTTTCATTTTTATATTATGAGAGATCCCCTATTACTCTCATCATTTCATTTTATGAAAGTTTAAGAGACGCCGTTAGGCTGCCGAATTTTTAAGGGATTCTTTCACCCTTCTCATTTTTCAAGTTCGATTTTCATGTCAAGTCTTTCAAGTTCCTTTTTATTATGTTGGGGTATGATCTCTATATCTATCATACTGATATCTTATGATCATATGATGAGAGACCCTATTTGATCTTGTCAATTCATTTTTATTGAAGTTTAAGTGACACCGTTAGGCTGCCGAATTTTCATAAGAGAAATATAATTTTTGTCTTCCTTCATTGTTTTCATTTCAAATGGTATGTCCTTAAAACGTCATTACCATGTCCATATATCATTCTTATTCTGTTACCCTACTGTTTTATGGATCAATTGTGAGTGGGTGACCCATGTCCCCTCTCTTTCAATGTTTTCTAAAACCTTGTAACATAGCCGTTATGCTGCAGAATTTTAGTCTCAAAATGTCTCTCTCTTTTCTCAAAAATTATTTTATGTTATAAAGTGAATACTCAAAGATATTATTTCTACAAGGGTATTCATATATATATATATCAAAACATTCTATTTTAAATTCTGGGATTTACATACATGAGACCCACATTCCCTTTTCGTGGGTTTAAAGTGACGTAAAGATCATGTCTTTAAAGCAGTTTTTAAAACGTTATGATTATGAAATGAAACCCATTTATATAATGCTATGTGGGTTATTTATGAAATATTTGATGATGATATATGTGTCTCACATGATAATAAAGGAAAATTTAAGGGTGCGCCCTGATAGCGCTCCAATGCATTGGGTAATGATGTAACCACTAGAGATTACAATTTTCACAATACCTTGGTGAATAACCTTGGTAATTTTCAAATGACACCTTGGGGATGGACCTTGGTGATATGTTCATGATTTTCTATGTTAAATGATGTAGCCACATCTTCAAGTTATGAAAAATGTTATTTTTATTATGTAATGCCTCATGATTTCTTTCTCATGCCTTAAAGTTCTTTTCATGTCCTTATTGAAGTATATCAAGTTCACATGTAAAATGTTCCTCTTGTTTCCCTTACTGGGCCTTCTGCTCACCCTTTCATTTGATGTATGTCCCCAGGTTATGAGATGCAGTAATGAACCTAGGATGAACTTAAGGAGAATCCTTTCAAGTTTTTAAGAAGAATGATTTATGTTGCTTTCATGTATTTTTGTTCCTGGTTTCCAAGACACTAGACCTTAAAGATCCTCAGTTATGTGTAATGTAATGAAATTTTATGTTATAAGAAGACAGGATGCTATAGTTGGTATCAAAGGATGGTTTAGTTATTTGTGGAAATTTGGATATAAAAACTTTAGGAAGAACCCTATAGAAAAGTTTAAATGTAGGAAAACATCCTAGTATTTTGGTAAGTATTGAGTAAATAGTTTATCAAACAAATACATTCCTGTCTGGATACGAGCAGGTAAAGGCGGCTCTGGCACAGATGTACATAGGGGTAAAACCCGAAAAAACCGCTTTGTGCTAGACTCGAACGGGAACCGGTGCACGATAACGGGCCTTGCTGCACTCTTGGTTATGACACTCCCGGGGGATATGTTTGGTTAATCACAAGATTTTTATGAATCATTATGAAGGAATTATAGAGAACTATAATTGTCTAAGCACGAAGTCTTAGTTAAAAGATTCATAAATGAAATAAGTTTCTCACTAAGGTTTTATTCTTTTAGAAAATGGCGGGCAATAGGAGAAACCGTGCCGATGGTGACCACAATGCACCATGTGCTGACGGCCCTCCGATGGAAGCCGGAATGGAAACATTCATGCGAATGATGAACCAACTGACTCAAGTTATGAGTAATAACTTGAATCAAGCTGAGAGGCCGATCTCACCATGAAGGGAGCAACTTTCTATTGAGTCCTTTATGCGTCAACTACCACCAACATTAAGTGGATCTACTGACCCATGGGTTGCAGAACAATGGATAAGCTCCATTGAAAAGATCTTTTCTGTACTTCATTGTTCGGAACAAGAAAAAGTCACCCTTGCTGTTTACCGCCTAGAGGGAGAAGCTGATCAGTGGTGGTCACTGATCAAAAAAACGAAGCCACGAGGAGAGATGGAAGCTATGGAGTGGGAAGAATTTCGGGGGATTTTCTTTAACAAGTATTTCGCTCGTTCCATGAGAACGAAAATGGAGAAAGAGTTTCTCGAGATGAAGCAGAAGGAGAACGAATCTGTCGGAAGCTATGAGATGAACTACACAAGGCTTTCCCATTATACCTCAAGCTTTTTCATGGACCCTAATGGGAAGGTTGATAGATTCTTTGGCGGACTACGACCTCATCTACGGAAGAATCTAGACAACAGGGACTATGATAGCTATGAAGAAATAGTTCGAAGTGCTATGAAAGTTGAACTAGAGTTTGGGGAGACACAATGGTCTCACAAATCTAATGAAAAGAAGAGAACTCTAGAAACGACCCTGGGAAGAATTTTTGATCAGGAAAGAGGTGGAAAGCTTATGCAACATGCCACATGCAGTATGTGTGGAAAGAAGCATTCAGGGAACTGCTTGATCGGAAGTGGTAAGTGCTACAGGTGTGGAAGAGAAGGCCATATTTCTCGGAATTGTCGTAGTGATGTGAAGCCTCAACTTCCCAACACTAATGACAGAGGAAAGATGGTTCCGGCCCTACCTGAAGTCACATGCTTCAAGTGTGGAAAGCTTTGTCACTTTGCTAATCAATGTCCAAATCCGAGGGCGGTGGAATGGAATCACCATCAACCTCAGCAGAGGCCAAGGGAGCAAGGCCGTGCTTTCGCTATCACAACAACTGAAGTTGAAGTTCCAAACGATGTGGTAGCATGTACTCTTGTCGTCCTCTCAAAGCTAGCAAGTACATTATTTGATTCTGGTTCTACGCATTCCTTTATTTCTACCAAGTTTGCAAAGAATATAGAATCAATCCCCGAATTGCTTGAGGTAGAGTTGTCAGTCAAGACTCCAAGTGGGATTATCCATGCATCAACAGTGTTTAGAGACTCTAGTGTTTACTTTGGTGAGCACAATCTTATCGCAAATCTAGTAGTCATTCCCATGATGAAATTTGACATTATACTAGGGATGGACTGGCTCTCAATGTATAATTCTAAGATCAAATGCAGAAGTAAGGAAATATCAGTAGTCTTGAATGAACGACCTACAGTTATCTTCCGAGGAGAGATATCTCGAACTGATCCCTATCTAGAAGCACCTCCTATAGATTTCTTTATGGAGTTAATCGGTGTTGATGAAGAAGGAAAAGGGAGCATACAAATAGAAGATGTCCCGATTGTTCAGGAATACATGGATGTATTTCCTGAGGAGTTACCTGGACCTCCCCCAGAAAGAGAGGTAGAGTTCTCCATTGAACTCATACCTGGGTCTCAACCGATATCAAAGACTCCGAATTGAATGGAAAATGTGGAGCTAGAAGAGTTAAAGAAACAACTCCAAGACTTGTTGGAGAAGGGGTTTATCCGACCGAGTGTGTCTCCTTGGGGAGCACCATTTCTCTTTGTGAAGAAGAAGGATGGATAAATGCGGCTATGCATTGATTATAGAGAACTGAACGGAATCACAGTGAAGAACAGATATCCTCTTCCAAGAATTGATGATTTATTTGACCAACTTCACGGGGCTCAATTCTTCTCTAAGATTGACCTTCGATCAGGTTATCATCAACTGAGGGTGAAGAAGGAAGATATTACAAAGACTGCCTTCCGATCAAGATATAGGCATTATGAGTTTACTGTTATGCCCTTCGGCTTGACTAATGCTCCTGCTATTTTCATCGATTTGATGAATAGAGTCTTTAAGGACTACCTTGATAACTTTGTGGTAGATTTTATTGATGATATTTTGATATATTCAAAAAGTCATGAGGAGCATGAAGATCATCTAAGGGTTATATTGAAAACTCTGTGGAAGGAGAGGCTCTTTGGGAAGTTCAGCATGTGTGAATTTTGGTTACAACAGGTGGCTTTCTTGGGGCACATCGTAACCAATAAAGGAATCTCGGTTGACCCTGCAAAGACAATGGTTGTGGAGGAGTGGCCTCAACCCACAACAGTAACTGAGATTCGTAGTTTCCTTGCTTTACCAGGATATTATAGGAGGTTTGTGAAAAACTTTTCACGGATTTCTAATCCACTAACCAAGATGACTCGAAAAGGGGTTAAGTTCATCTGGACAAAGGAATGCGAGGACAGTTTCCAAGAGCTGAAGAAGAGATTGGTTACTGCAACTGTGTTAACACTACCCTCTATCGGAGAAGGATTCGTTATTTTTAGTGATTCATCTCTAAAAGGGCTTGGGTGCGTCCTCATGAAAAATGACAAAGTAATTGCTTATGCATCTCGACAGTTGAAGATTCATGAGAAGAATTATCCTACGCATGATCTAGAGCTGGCGGTAGTTGTTTTTTGCTCTAAAGATATAGAGGCACTATCTTTATGGGGAGAAATGTGATATATACACTGACCACCAATGTCTAAAGTATATTTTCACACAGAAAGAATTGAACATGAGACAAAGGAGATGGTTAGAGCTTATTAAAGACTATGATTGTTCAATTCATTATCACCCTAGAAGAGCAAACAAAGTCGCGGATGCGTTAAGCAGGAAAGATCCTGTTAAATGATCTAGAAAAACTGAACATGGGAATTATAAGGAAAGGGACATCATCAACCCTATCCCAAATGATTTCTCAACCTTCATTACTAGAAAAGATCAAGAAGGCTAAAAAAAAGATCCTTTGCTACAGGAGAAGTTTGAGGCTGTAAAGGATGGGAAGTTTTCTGATTTCAATATTGATCAAGAAGGTGTATTGAAATTTCGTACATGACTATGTGTCCCATCTATTCCGGAGATAAATAAAGAAATGATGGATGAAGTTCATAGCTCTACTTTCTCTATACATCCAGGAAACACAAAGATGTATAGAGACCTTCGTGATCATTATTGGTGGGATAACATGAAGATGGATATTGCCGATTACACTACAAGGTGCCTAGTGTGTCAGCAAGTAAAGGCAGAAAGACAAATTCCTAAGGGGGTATTACAACCGCTACCCATACCAGTATGGAAGTGGGATAATATCACCATGGACTTTGTAACTGGTCTCCCAAAAACATCCAAATGAAACAATGCGATATGGGTTATTGTGGACCGTCTCACCAAGACAGCCCATTTTATCTCTATTCGGGAAGATTTCTCTCTGGATCAGCTTGCCAAGATATATGTGAAGGAAGTGGTAAGGCTGCATGGGGTACCACTATCCATCGTATCTGATCGTGACCCAAGGTTCACATCAAAATTCTGGAGAAGTCTTCAACATGCTCTGAATACTGAATTGAATTTTAGTACGGCCTATCATCCTCAAACTGATGGCCAATCTGAAAGGACTATTCCGACACTCGAAGACATGTTGAGATTATGCTCAATGGAATTTAAAGGTGGATGGGATCAACACCTCCCATTAGTGGAGTTCTCCTATAACAACATCTTCCATGCAAGTATTCAGATGGAACCCTATGAAGCTCTGTATGGAAAGCGGTGTAGAACTCCTACTTGTTGGGATGAAACTGGTGAGAGGAAGCTTCTTGGGCCTCATCTTGTGCAAGAAATGAAGGAACATGTTCATTCCATCCAACGACACATAAAGGCTGCTCAGAGTCCGCAGAAGAGCTATGCTGACAATCGTCGAAGGGACTTGGAGTTTGGTGTTGGTGACAAAGTATTCCTTCGAATTTCTCTATGGAAGAGAGTCATGCGGTTTGGGAAGAAAGGGAAGATCAGCCCTAGGTACATTGGCCCCTATGAAATCCTTGATCGCATAGAAGAAGTGGCCTATCGCCTAGAACTCCCACCGAACCTAGCTCAAGTTCATGATGTCTTCCATGTATCTCTCTTGAGGAAGTACATACCCGACCCTTCGCATGTACTGAACCCAGAGGTGGTACAACTGGAACATGACCTCCCTTATGAGGAGCAACCAATAGAGATCTTGGACCGTAGAGACAAGGTTCTACGAAACAAGACTACCAACCTTGTGAAAGTGTTGTGGAGGAATCATAAATATGAAGAGGCGACTTGGGAGCCTGAGGAAACAATGATGCAAAAGTACCCTCACCTTTTCGACTAGGCCTCAAGAATAAATTTCGGGGACAAAATTTCTTAAGGGGGGAAGAATGTAACGACCCAATCTTTTTGATTATTATATTAACTTACTCTTAATGATTTAATAACATGTTAATTGTTAATGCAGAAAGAGGGGTAGATGGCTTCATCCAGTAGAATCGTCCCTTATGAGGCCCACTTATCAGAGCTTGGGAAGGAGGTAGCATCTGTGGGCTTCGATTTGGACCAAGCCCAAGCCGAACTCCAGCTTGTCAAGCATGAACGGAAACGCCTACGGGAGAAGTTCAAGTTAGTAGAGATTACTACTAGGGCAATGTTATCTGAGCCTCCCTCAGATTCTCTCACCATAGCACACCTTACACTAAGGTCTTATGCCGGTGTTATAAGGGGTTATGTGACGAGACCCTAGCTTCCTTTTGTAATCCTTTCGGGTGAATAAATTGAGATTTCCTCCATTAGTGATGTTTGTGAAATTTCAAATGTCTAGATAAATTTAGAATGTATTTTATTGATGAATTTTGAAAAAGGGATATTTCAAAATATTTATGTAAACCCTAAATAATTAATGATATGTAATGATTTTCAAAAAATGGTCTTATACAAAAGTGTTCAGTAAGGAATTGGGAGTCTAATAAGATCAACTTAATTTTTGATGAATAGTAAATTATGAATAGTGAATTTTACGCTTAGGATTAGTAATGTGACCAAATGGATAAGTAATTTCACTCAAAGAAAGTTTTAATATTATTTAGACACCTAGATTAAGTAATGTGATTCAATAAAATGGGTAAATAACGGTTTCATAAATTATTAGTCAAGTATTAGTTTTTTCGGAAGAATAGTGTTTTTTAATTAAAAATTTAATTAAAAATAATTATAAAATTATTTTTATAAAAATGAATTTATTTTTGAACTCAAATCATCGATATTATGTTATGGTAATTTTTGGGGATTTTTCTGAAAAAAACGAATTTTCGATGAATAGTGTTTTTATTTAAAAAATTAAATTAAAATTATTTAGAAAATTATTTTTATAAAATAGAGTTGATAAATGTATTTAGAGCATCGATATTTGGTTAAGGTGAAATTTTGGGATTATTCTGAGAAAGTTGAATTTTCGGTGAATAGTAAAAATACAGTTTTAGGGTTTCGGTATGTTTAATGACATCATAACTATTTCATGATGATGTCATGAGTTTTTTTTAATGGTTGTCCGGACAAGGGTGATGAATTATTGTTTTGGGGGTCCCATGTGGCCTAACTTTATGGAAAATGGCATGAGAGAGCACATGGGTTTGAGAAAAGCACTTGTGAGGTATCCATTGGCCATGAATGCCTTGTCCCCTCACTTTCCCTATAAATACCCACCCTTTCCTCCTTTAGTTTTCACTCCCAACTCTCCCCCAACGAAGTTCTGGTCTTCTTACCTCCCAAGGAGTCCTTCCAAGGTGCCCCCAAGCCCTCAAGGTCCAAAACTCTGAGTTTCAAGAGTCACATTTTAAGGTATGGGATCCGACCTCTCTCTTTCTTTTCATGTAATCCTATTTATGTCATTCCTTTTATTATCCATGTTATTATGTGAGAGGATGTTCTTTTATATTCCTCTTACTGCCCTTTTAATTTTTATATGGTGAGAGATCCCCTATAACTCTCATCATTTCATTTTATGAAAGTTTAAGAGACGTCGTTAGGCTGCCGAATTTTTAAGGGATTCTTTCACCCTTCTCATTTTTCAAGTTCGATTTTCATGTCAAGTCTTTCAAGTTCCTTTTTATTATGTTGGGGTATGATCTCTATATCTATCATACTTATCTCTTATGATCATATGATGAGATACCCTATTTGATCTTGTCAATTCATTTTTATTGAAGTTTAAGTGACGTCGTTAGGCTGCCGAATTTTCATAAGAGAAATCTAATTTTTGTCTTCCTTCCATGTTTTCATTTCAAATGGTATGTCCTTAAAACTTAATTACCATGTCCATATATCCTTTTTATTCTGTTACCCTACTGTTTTATGGATCAATTGTGAGTGGGTGACCCATGTCCCCTCTCTTTTCAATGTTTTCTAAAACCTTGTAACATAGCCGTTATGCTGCAGAATTTTCGTCTCAAAATGACTTTCTCTTTTCTCAAAAATTATTTTATGTTATAAAGTGAATACTCAATGCTATTATTTCTAAAAGGGTATTAACATATATATCAAAACATTCTATTTTAAATTCTGGGATTTACATACATGAGACCCACTTTCCCTTTTCGTGGGTTTAAAGTGACGTAAAGATCATATCTTTAAAGCAATTTTTAAAACGTTATGATTATGAAATGAAACCCATTTATTTTATGCTATGTGGGTTATTTATGAAATGTTTGATGATGATATATGTGGCTCACATGATAATAAAGGAAAATTTAAGGGTGTGTCCTGATAGCGCTCCAATGCATTGGGTAATGATGTAACCACTAGAGATTACAATTTTCACGATACCTTGGGGAATAACCTTGGTAATTTTCAAATGACACCTTGGGGATGGACCTTGGTGATATGTTCATGATTGTCTATGTTAAATGATGTAGCTACATCTTCAAGTTATGAAAAATGTTATTTTTATTATGTAATGCCTCATGATTTCTTTCTCATGCCTTAAAGTTCTTTTCATGTCCTTATTGAAGTATATCAAGTTCACATGTAAAATGTTCCTCTTGTTTCCCTTACAGGGCCTTCTGCTCACCATTTCGTTTGATGTATGACCCAAGGTTATGAGATGCAGTAATGAACCTAGGATGAACTTAAGTAGAATCCTTTCAAGTGTTTAAGAAGAATGATTTATATTTCTTTCATGTATTTTTGTTCCTGGTTTCAAAGACACTAGACCTTAAAGATCCTTAGTTATGTGTAATGTAATGAAAGTTTATGTTATAAGAAGACGGGATGCTATATATGTCATGAGTATAACGTCTTCTGTAGTCAGAATGAGAGTGATCAGAACATCCCTTTGAGACGGATCAGATTCATACATCCATTTGAGGGAGCATCTAGAAAGTTTACAAGAGGGATGGATCAGAACACCCAATGAGGATGGATCTGTGGTGGTGTGTCCCATAAACGATAGATTCCACACCATGATGGCTGATCTGAAAACCAATGTTGGAGGATCGAGGAGAGTGTACCTTAGAAGGGGGGACACCAAGGTTTACCATTTGCTGGGTTTGAACCTTATGGAGGTATCCTACATACCCTTTTCATACGATAGGGTTAAAAACACACATACTTTGAAGGGGTGATGAATCAGGGTGTACACAAAGGAAAATGACCCGAAGTCATGTTGGGGATAATGCAAGGATTTCAACCCATCGAAGGAGGGGATATCTGGGGTGGATAGTTGTAGATGTTGTGGGCTTATGCATGGTTAGCTTCCCATGTGCTGCAAGGAGCATTGCTGGGATGAATGTCATGACCTTACAGGGATGTGGCTTCCTGTGTGAGAATCTGGATTGATGATAGAGATTTGAATGAAGTGGAGGGGAGATGAGATAGAACTATCGTTAAGGTGACAATAAGATTGGGCTTGAACCTCATAGAGGCTTACTAATTATCCCCATGTAATGGAATCAAAGTCCGTGTAGTTTGGTGGTGGTTCCAATTACATTCTGCTGGTTGGGGTTGACAATGGCTTACCACATATTGGGGTTCCAACGGCTTACCGCTGGTTGGGGAACACAATGGCTTACCATCGGTTGGAGAACACAATGTCATACCATCTGTTGGGGAATCCAATGGCTTATTTTAGCTTGTGGTATACAACAGCTTACCATAGATTTTGGAAATCAATGGATTACTACTGATTGTGGTTGGAAACCGCTACATGCTGATTGGGGTTTCAACGAATTACCGCTCATTGGTGGAATAGAATGGCTTACCATCGATTGGTGAACATAACATCTTACCATATATTAGTGAAACCAATTGTTTAACATCATTTTGGAAACACAACGGCTTAACTATGATTGTGGAAAACAATGGCTTACCGTTGATTGGGGGAAACAACATCATACCGCTGATTGGGCCTCACTGGGAGGCTTCCTTCGTACCCTAACTTGGAGACATGGATCAAATACCATGTAGTTCTAATGGGTACATATTAATGTTTTGACGGTCTAAAAGGTGAAAATGGTTTAATGTCATTCAGGAAAATGGTGAACTGATGTAAAGGGATTCTGGAAACTGGGGTCTTGGTCATGAACCTCAGGGATGCTTCCTACGTACCATGCCTAGGAGATAAGGGTCAAATGTAAGGTCCCGGGTTTTGAGCCTGTAAGACTTTGAAATTTTATTGATGTTATTCTAGAGCATGGAATTCAGACGATATTTGATTCTGTGCACCGGTGTGGCTGGAATTGAATTTTATGTGTGTTCACACTAGACACGACAAATAAGCAGAGTAACTTCTAAATGGTTTCCTAGATGGGAAAACCGAGGTCACCATTGAGTCCATAGCATACCGTTTACCCTAGGAGGGGTACGGCATTCATGGGTGCATCCCTTTTGTGGAAAACGCCACCAGGGGCGTTTTCGTAATTTAGTTCCACATGCATGAACTTTATAACTTCTGAACATAGGCTTGGATTAAAAATTTTGAGACCACTTTTTCACTCATAATTTGGTTTTTACCCTAGGGGAATCTTAACACTGACCCATCGAGAGTTCGAGTACGGGGCCAACTGGCGGGCCTTTAAGTGTTCTTCTATTTAAACACATCCACCCCTCCACTATCTTCCCCCTTGCTCCTCTCCCTGGAGTATTTCACTCAACAAGATCCTCTCCTATCCTCCACCTATCTTGCAAGGCGAGACGACTCCAGTGGATCGTCGGTGAAGCTACGGGCTACGCGTAGCATGGTAGTCTCATGTATTTTCAATTTTAAATCCTGCATCCCCCTTCAAATGAAATTTCTTGCATCGAAATGCTGTCAAATATTTGATAGAATACCATAGATGTGTAGGGATCGATATGAGATTACCGAAGCCCTTTACGGATTGAATTTTCGAGTCTCGGGGTGACCCCAAGAATTTTTCCAGTCATTTGCTCCTTTTTTTGGTGGTTCTAGGGGCGATTAGGTGGTTGGCGCGGTGGTCTGGTGGGCTTCCTGCATCGGCGGCGGTTTCTTGGGACGGCAGCGGGCTCCTCAGCCCGGCAGCGGGCTCCTTAGTGGCGGTGGCTTCACGTGCCGCGTTGGGCTCTACGCATTGGCGAGTGGAGGTCGTCGGCCGGGTGGGCCGGGGGTCGCAGTGTGCGACCCCATGGGGGAACCGATACCCGCCTTTGGCGGGTCTCCACACAAACCAGTGATCGACCACGAGGGTCCGTTAGTAGTGGGGACCACGGGTCCACGCCTAGGCCACATGGATGACCCACGGGCCGACGTTGTGGACCGAGCCGGTCAGCGCGGTCCGACCCAGGCTGGGCGGACCGGCCGGTCCAGGCCGGTCCGGCCCAAGGGGGTTCTTCCCCTTGATTTTGGACACCCGTAACTCCCACTATGGGTGTCCGTTTTTCATGCCATCTATGTCAGTGAAAACCTAGGCTCGATACGAATTTTTTGAGATGCTCTCGTAAATTTTCACTTCCCGAGACGGGGGTTCGGTGGTGTGGCACACTCGTTAAGTATTATGTCTCGATTCTTCATTCGAATGGTGCAAACACATCTGGAGTCCATTTAATGCCCTATCTACGGAGTTGTGACCCTGGTGTCATGATGAAGTTGTCCAGGGTGGTTTCAGGCGTTGAAGTCGGAGTTGAGGTGTTGGCCCCATGCGCATTCTTTTAAGCTGTGAACAGAGTTTTGTGAATTTTTCATCGGAAGTCCATTCAGGGAGAATGAGTAGTCGTTTTTTAGTGTGTTTCAAAGAGCATTGTGATGGCACAGTCTGCTAGACCTTTTTTGGGACCGAGGTGTGGGCCCAATGAGACTCCGTATGGGCGTAAAGCGTTATGGAATAACTTTTTAGTTGGAAGTCCATTTCGTGTAAGTAAGTAGTCAATATCACGTGTTTTTTCATGAGGATTAAAAATATGTAATATGTTTCAGCATGAAGTGTATTTTTAGTTATCTCATTAATTGTTGAAACATGAAAGGACGTTGGTTGGAGCTTTCTTTGATGCACTCCGACCCAACGCATGGTCGCGATTTTAGTGACACCCAGAGATGGTTCAGGCAGGGCGGAGTTATCGAACTTGTATCAGGGTTTTCCCTACAATGGGGTCGGGTGGTGTGTTACCCATTGACATTAGGGTTACCCTCCAGGATGTCCGGGAAGTGGGTTACCCGTTGACTTTAGGGTTACACTCTGGGTGGGCCAGGTAGTGGCTTACCCATTGTCTTTAGGGTTTACCCTCATGGTTGGTCGGACAGTGGGTTAATGTAGAGACCCAATGCTTTAAGTACATGAATATTACATTACATTTGCGGAATAATTAATGCATAAGAAAAAAACACACCAGGACCGTAATAGTTTATTGTCTTTGGAAACTCGGAATAAAATATTCTAATCGTGGTGAAAGATCTTCAACATCTCCCAATAAAGATCTTCCTTTTTTTTCTTACCTAAAACCTTTCTTTATATCCTCGGGAAAAGAAAACATAAAAGGGTGAGCTGAATTGCTCAGTAAGGGTAAACAAAAGAAATATCAATCACATCATATTCATAAGAACATATCTTTTGGAAATCTTTACCTGCAAAAGAGATCATGATTTAATAACATGGGATAAATCATAGTAGTGAAATATAATCCCAATAATCATAACATAAAACATCAAAATTTGTGGCATACACACATAATAATAGAGAATCATTTCTTATTAGTCAAGACTCATTTACAAGACTATATTAGTGGACAAAGTTTCTTTCTGAACCGAGTTCAGTTCTCGTTTCAGTCATGTTTCACTGAACCGGTATAATGTACCGTTCCAGCCATGTCTATCTCATGAGATATAAAATCTTTACCCAATGCATTGGAGAGAGATATAGGTCCCACCAATCTCATAATGAGACCATTCTTATGTGTGCCAGAAAATCATAAACCATACATCATAGCATAACCCATGTAATAAAAAATGGGAATCTTAAACATCGTGACATCATAAAACTATTTATATAAGATAAAGGAATTCATAAAAATAATTCCATCACAACATAATCAAATCAATGTAATAATAGGGATAGAAACAGAACCCTATATTATCGTAGATGGAAAATAATTTTTATAAAACACTTGAACTCCATTCTTGAGGAAAAAATCCTTTCTACTTCAAACACACTTTTCATTTCTTAACATGTCATAGAATTCTAAAATAAATGAAATTGATTATAAATAGACTTGAAAACTTGTAAAGGAAGATTCTTGGAAATAATGTTTTAAAAATCCATTCATGTCGTATATGTTAGAAAAAATATTCTTCTCGTACTTTTTTCGGAAAAGTCAAAAACTACCTTGTACTAAAAATAACAAAATATTCCTTTCATATCTTTTACTAAAAACACACCGAAGGGTAAAATTGGATTTAAACAATTGTAGGTGGATGGAAATAATATTAAATATTGAGGAATCATGGATTTGGATGATAAAATACACCCCGGTAAATACTAAAGTATATACAATCTCGGATAAAAATGAGATTGTGATATTTCCCTTACCTTAGGTCGGATTTGCCTCGTAAGTGTCCGAACCTCCTCTTCTTTGAAGTGCTTCTTTGAGACCATATTTTAGGGCACTAAATTGGTCTTTTAAGAAGACCATGACTTCTAGGATGTCTCTAGGGAAGTGGAGAGGAGAAAGTGGTAGGGCTTGGCCGAGCTTGAAGGCTCAAATTGGTGTGAGGAAGAGAGGGAGGAGGTGCCCTTTTATAAGGGAGGAGAGGGGAACCTTTGGAATAACTAAAAATATTATTTTATTATAAAGTGAATTTCGGTTTTAAATATATCCAAATTGATTTATTTCGAGGATAAGGTGGGGATGTGTCGAAATCCTCTCATCAAATAGAATTTAGACAAGTTTAGGTTCCTATTTTAACCTTATCATGTAGATTTAACAATAAGTTAAATAATTTTACTTTTACCGTGTCTTCTTGTGTTCTTATACTATATGGTTAATAAACTTACTATATCAATCCAAACGAAACCCATGTTGTTTATGATTAATATATATATCCTTATGTAAGTCATTTTTCCGAACAATTTATTTTTAAGAATAAAATAATGATTATTAATATAATATTTGTTTTAAAAACTATTTTATGTCAATTTTGAAACTATTTAGTAATTGATTTTTGTGAAATTCATAACAGAACGATATGTTCAAATAAAGTTAATTAAATCAATACTAACATGTCATATTAACCTAGAAAATTAGTGTAATTCATAAAAAGACTCAAATTATATTTATTTGTGTATTTATAACATCAATTCTGTCAATATTTCATTAATAAGATAATTACTGCATCATCGTTGTGTCATAAATAAATTTAATTATTTAATGTCTAAAAATTAAAAATAAAATACCATTATGTAGTAAATATTTTTATATTTCTAATTAATATTTATAGTAGAATTTATCTTATGTATAACCCCATATTATAAATTATTTAGTTATTAAACTTTGATTTTAACTATTTTAACCCATCTTTAAATAAATTAATAATAAATGTCCTAATCTAATCCAAATGGGCCTAAATGGTCATATTTTATTCCTAAGTTTGTTTTTGGTCGAATTAAACTTGTCCAATAGAATTAGGACATGTGTTAGGGTAATAATAATATAATTTTTACCCTTAATTACCCTATTTACTTTTAACCGTGGTAAAAAAAGTAAAAAGTTACTATTCACCAAAAATTATTTTCATCTCATTGAATCACATTTTAGTCCTTGATATTTACCGTGTCTCTCGGATTTTTGAAATTCCACTCACAGAAGCAGTAAAATTAAGTTTTATGAAAAATTCTGTTTTTTTACTACCACTTAGTGGTTTCACTATTCATCAAAAATTGAACGTTTTCAGAAAAATACCAAAAAATTAGGCCTAAGATATATTTGATATTAAGAATTCAAAAATTATGTCTATTTTACCAAATTCAGAACATATCAGTTGCATTAATTAATTTAAAAATCAGTTCCTGTCGTCAAAACAAAATGCGTGTTTTTAAGACATAATAACTATCAAAAGTTTGAGACTTGTTTATAACTGGTTTAAATGTGAAATTATATCCAATGACCAAAATTGTATTAAATTGTAAAAATATATTCTAAATATACTTTAAAACCAGTCAAATTAATAATTTATCACTATTAATTATTTCTATTAAAAAAGTTCTTTTTAATTAAAATTTAGTATTTTTCACTATTCATCAGAATATGAAAGTTATCCGAAAAGTACCAAAATTTCACCCTAACCTAATTTCCATATTCCAAATCCAAAAATGAAGTCTATTTTGAAAAAAAAAAATTACAAAATTTCAAAAAGTGGTTATTACTATTCATAATGGCTAGTTTTAATAATATTTTAATAGCATATCGTTGTTTAGTGAAACTCGGTATTGCATACTACACACGCTATCGAGGAAGGTCGCGATTGCATGTAATACAAGGCAAGTCAATGATGCGTGTTGTGAAAGCTCCATTTGGTGTAGCGTACAACACAAGACATTAATGAAAAATAATATTTTTCATAAAATCTCGGGGTGTTACATTCTACCCCCCTTAAAATGAATTTCACCCTCGAAATTCGTCGGGGTTATAAATGGTTTACTACTTGAAAGTTTCTTTAATAGAAACCCACATAGAAAAAAGGAATATCAAAACCATTCTTTAAAAAAAAGTATGAAATGTAACGGTTACCCAAATAAACTAATCACTGGGTTTCCACATAGGTGAAAATATGGATATGGAAGAGAAATATAACCATCATGTTCTGATGGAGAGTGGTAGAGAACATGGCTATGGAAAAGCCAGCAATCACAAATACATTAATTTGTGACGATCTAAGGTACCATATAATTCATAAAATATAAGAGAACTAGGACAACATTTTTGATTTTCAAGATCATTTCGCTAAAGTTGATGAAATTGGAATTAGAAGAAATACTTTCATGATTTTGGTACTGTGTCACTGTTGGTCATTCTTTGGACAATTTCCACTTCAACTCTTAAAGAAATGAAGTTGGATTTGTCATTCGTGATGTTTTAGAAGATCATCTGATCGAATGATGGTTCATTCCATCTGTCTCAAACAAAAGGTTACAAAAGTTATCAAAAATACATAAGACCATCTATGGTGAAGTTAATTGTATACGATTCCAAAAATGACCTTATACTTCATATATCATACCTCGTAATAAAATAAAACTAGTTTCTACTAACCAGGGACTTCTTGTAGGCCAGTGGTAGGCAATAAAGGCCAGTCACACTTCGGTTGTGGGTTCGATTCCCACAGCCTTGTCCGACGCAATGGGATGTCGCCCATCCTGCAGGTTCTCCTTTTTCTAAAACTAAATTACTATAACATCCCATCAATAATATCGAAAAAACTTTTATCCTTAAACAATACTAACTTATGTCCAACATAGTCCATTCCAATCTTTAGGCTTATCCATAATACCGCTGTCCAATCTCATATTATAGTGAAAACGATTACCAAATAGTTCATATAACAATCATGTTAATACCATCATTGATCCCCTTATATCATGAGATATGTCTTGTTAGTCACATTCCAAACATTCTAAGGCCTTAATCATGTATTCTCTTGAAAAATGAATACCCATTGAACCTTAGTGAAAACATTAATGCAGTTAAAAGGTAACACTTTCCATATACCAAAATCCTCAAAATTCTATATACTCAAACCATGATATCACTTAGTCCTTATATCAATCACGAGCTCATGAATACTGTCAAATATGTCATTTTCTCGTTTTCCCTTCATTATGCGCATATCATCTTTTTTTCAAAAATATCTCAATCACTTTCCATGGTTACCGGTATAAAATTATTGAAGACCACAATAGACCAATACATAAATATTACAATACTCAAAATTATTTTGGAATCCCATTACATAAAAACCTAATCATTCTACCACATCGTTGTCACATTCAGCATCACCAATGGTGATCGCATGTGACTTCCCTTTGTACTTTGCCTTAAGTGGTTGCTCGTGTCGATCATCACTAACCCTTGGATTAGGGTATTTATTGGCATAATGTCCTATCTCCTTGCACTTGAAACATTGAAGTGTAGTAGGTTCATTTTGTGTATCCCTTTCTTTGTTTGCATCATTAGACATCTTCTTCCCATCAGTGCGGCATTCAAACGCCCGATGAACTTCCTTTCCACATTTGAAACATTTACTTGTCCCTTTAAGACAATCTCCACCATGCTTCTTTCCACACTTTGAGCATAAGGAAACATTCATCTTCTTTTCACCATTATTCTGAGATTTCTCCTTGAACTCCATCTTTCGTTTCTTGTCAAAACTACTAGATGGATAAGTAACACCAACTTCCATTTCTACCTTGATAGCACAACACACAATTTTTTCATAGCTACTAAAGTATCTTATAGCTAATGACCTTCGAAGATTTGGTTTTAATCCACTGAAGAATTGATCAACTTTACTTTCAGGTTGGATGATAAAGCCAGATGCATACCTTGCAAGCCTTGTAAAATTCTCTTCGTATACACCAACAAATTCATCATCCTTTGTCTTTAGTTCAAGAAACCCCTTCTCCATCTTTGTTCGAATAATACGAGGGAAGTACTTATTGAAAAATAAGTTCTTGAACTCGTCCCATTCCATAGACTCAATTTCATCCCTTTTCCTCGTATTCTTAATAAGATTCCACCATTGATCAGCATCACCTTCCAAACGATACACTGCTAAGATGACTTTATCATGTTCAGAACAATGAAGAACTGAAAATATCTTTTTAGTAGTATTAATCCATTGTTCAGCAACTAATGGATCAGTAGACCTGCTGAAAGAAGGTGGACGTTGCCTCATGGACTCAATAGAATATTATTCCCTTATCTGCTCATTTGGTAGTCCAGAATGATTCATAGCTTGTGTAAGTATAGAAATAAGATTTTGCACTCCATCTCCCATAACATTTGTTTGTTCAGGAGGACAATCATTGCATTGTCCATTGCATTAAGCAACACGGTTCCTTCAGGTTCTAGCCATCGTCTAAAACACAAAAAGAATAGTGTGAGATGCAAAAATCATTCTAGGGAAAACAACATAATGAAGGGGGATTATCCTCAATATCTAACATCTTAGGTTAAATTCTATGATTGTTACTGTAGTTCTAGGACTGTATACTCTACGTATACTTATCCTTAGGGACATCCCTAGACATACCTTAGAAATATCTCTAGGGATCTCACTAATGTTTTCGCATCCTAGTTTCCAAAGGTTGACTAAACCTTTCCTCTGATACCAACTGTAGAGACACGAATCTTGACGTACATGAATATTACATTAATTTTTCGAAATAATTAATACACAAGAAAAACAAACACACAAGGACCATAATAGTTTAGTGTCTTTGGAATCTCAGAATAAAATCTTCTAATCGTGGTGAAAGATCTTCAACATCTCCCAATAATGATCTTCCCTTTTTTTTCTTACCTAAAAACTTTCTTTATATCCCGGGGAAAAGAAAACATAAAAGGGTGAGCTCAAATGCTCAGTAAGGGTAAACAAAAGAAATATCAATCACATCATATTCATAAGAACATATCTTTTGGAAATCTTGACCTGGAAAAGAGATCATGATTTCATCACATGGGATAAATCATAGTAGTGAAATATAATCCCAATAATCATAACTTAAAACATGAAACTTTGTGGCATACACACATAATCATATCGAATAATTTCTTATTAGTCAATGCTCATTTCCAAGACTATCTTAGTGGACAAAGTCCCTTTCTGAACCGAGTTCACTCATTGTTTCAGTCCTGTTTCACTGAACCGGTATAACCTACCGTTCCAGCCATGTCTATCTCATGAGATATAAAATATTTACCCAATGCATTAGAGGGAGATATAGGTCCCACCCATCTCATAATGATACCATTCTTATGTGTGCCACAAAATCATAAAACATACATCATAGCATAACCCATGTAATAAAAAATGGGAATCTTAAACATCGTGACATCATAAAACAATTTATATAAGATAAAGGAATTCCTAAAAATAATTCCATCACAACATTATCAAATCAATGTAATAATAGGGATAGAAACAGAACCCTTTATTATCTTAGATGGAAAATAATTTTGATAAAACACTTGAACTCTATTCTTGAGGAAAATATCCTTTCTACTTCAAAAATACTTTTCCTTTCTTAACATGTCATAGACTTCTAAAATAAAGGTAGTTGATTAAAAATAGACTTGAAAACTTGTAAAGGAAGATTCTTATAAATAATGTTTCAAAAATCCATTCATTCCGTATATGTTAAAAAAACATTCTTCTCGTACTTTTTTCAGAAAATTCAAAAAGTTCCTCGTACGAAAGAGGACAAAATATTCCTTTCATATCTTTTACTAAAAACTCACCGAAGGGTAAAATTGGATTTAAAAAATTGTAGGTTGATGGAAATAATATTAAATATCGAGGAAACATGGATGTGGATGATAAAATACACCCCAGTAAATACTAAATTATATACAATCTCGGATAAAAATGAGATTGTGATATTTCCCTTACCTTAGGTCTGATTTGCCTCGTAAGTGTCTGAACCTCCTCTTCTTTGGAGTGCTTCTTTGAGACAATTTTTTATGGCACTAAAATTTGTCTTTGAAGAAGACCAGGACCTCTAGGATGTCTTTAGATAAGTGGAGGGGATAAATTGGTAGGGGTTGGCCGAGGTTGAAGGCTCAATGTGGTGTGAGGAAGAGAGGGAGGAGGTGCCTTTTTATAAAGGAGGAGAGGGGCACCTTTGGAATAACTAAAAATATTATTTTATTATAAAGTAAAGTTCGGTTTTAAATAACTCAAAATTGATTTATTTCAAGGCTAAGGTGGGGATGGCTCGAAATCCTCTCATCCAATAGAATTTAAACAAGTTTAGGTTCCTATTTTAACCTTATCTTGTAGATTTAACATTACGTCAAATAATTTTACTTTTACCGTGTCTTCTTGTGTTCTTATACTATAAGGTTAATAAGCAGACTATATCAAGCCAGACGAACCCCATGTTTTTTATTATTAATATATATAACCTTATCTAAGTCATTTGGACGAACCTTAGATTTTTAGGAATAAAATAACAATTAATAATATAATATTTGTTTAAAAAACTATTTTATGTCAATTTTGACACTATTTAGTAATTGATTTTTGTAAAAATCATAACAGAATGATAAGTTCGACAAAAGTTAATTAAATCAATACTAATATGTTATATTAACCTAAAAAATTAGTTTAATACATAAAAAGTCTCAAATTATATTTATTTGGGTATTTATAACATCAATTATGTCAATATTTCATTATTAAGATAATTACTGCATCATCATTGTGTCATAAATAAATTAAATTATTTAATTTCTAAAAATTACAAATAAAATACCATTATGTAGGAAATATTTTTATATTTCTAATTAATATTTATAGTCAAATTTATCTTATGTATAACCCCATATTAAAAATGATTTAGTTATTAAACATTGATTTTAACTATTTTAACCCTTCTTTAAATAAATTAATAATAAATGTCCTAATCTAATTCTAGTGGGCCTAAATGGTGATATATTATTCCTAAGTTTGTTTTTGGTCAAATTAAACTTTTCTAATAGAATTAGGACATGTGTTAGGCTAATAATAATATCATTTTTACCCTTAATTATCCTATTTATATTTAACCGTGGTAAAAAAAGTAAAAAGTTACTATTCACCAAAAATTATTTTCATCTCATTGAACCACATTTTAGTCCTTGATATTAACCGTGTCTCTCGGATTTTCGAAATTCCACTCACAGAAGCGGTAAAATTATGTTTTATGAAAAATTCAGTTTTTTTAACTACCACTTAGTGGTTTCACTATTCATCAAAAATTGAATGTTTTCAGAAAAATAAAAAAAAAATTAGGCCTAAGCTATATTTGATATTATGAATTCAAAAATGATGTCTATTTTAACAAATTCAGAACATATCAGTTGCATTAATTAATTTAAAAATTAGTTCCCGTCGTCAAAACAAATAGCGTGTTTTTAAGAGATAATAATTATCAAAAAATTGACACTTGTTTATAACTGGTTTAAATCTGAAATTACATCCAATGAACAACATTGTATTAAATTGTAAAA